>RSEF01000024.1:548332-565285 GCA_003993805.1 Himantopus leucocephalus | reverse complement strand
GGGGGGGGGGGGGGGGGGAACAACCCATAGCTCTTATACAAGACGAAATAGCTACATAAACAAAGAGCACAAAATGTCTAATCAATGAGAAGGCAAATGGGGCCAATTGCGTATCAGCTCCAGCCTCCAATTATGGTTCGCGTGGACTGATCTGGAGAGTCAGGGCTTGGTAGGATGGATGGTGCCGTGCACGAGCGCAGTGACAAGCTTGCAGTGCCAGTGCTGGTGGCAGCTTACCAGCTGTGCACCGCAGTATGACATTTTCCCACTTTTTTTCCTTATTTCCGTGCACGGTATGCCACTCTGCTGCCTCCAGTTGCCCTTGGTTATTAAAAGGAGAGGCTCATGCGTCATTGGGAAAATCAAATTCTTGCAGCACAAAGCAGTATTATTTACACACCTATGCTGCTGTTATCTCTCTCAGGACAGGGCAGTACAGACCGGCATTTTTGGGGGTACTGAATGCAACCACGGGGAATAAATCATCAGGGCGCAGCGGCGAAGAGCAGGGTTGCTCCTACAGCTCCTCGATGATGCTGTAATTTACCCTATCAGGCACAGCAGGACAAGAAAGATAACTGAATACTTTCTGTTAGGGTGGGGGAACTGACAGAAATGGTGGGGTGTTATTTTTTTGGCTGAGTGGCAATATAATAGTAAGCATTGTGTTTTGCTCCATTTTTACTTGGAAAGCTAAGATGGAGTAAGCAGAGACTATCTGATTTTTTTTTTTTTTTAGCCTGTTCAGAGTCATGAAAGGTGTCCCCTCCCCAGCTCCAAATCAATCATAACTCCCTTAGACTCATTGATTTACAGACAGCATGAAACCACCTGCTCCCTACGTTCCCAGGTTATTTTGTGAGAAATTCTGAATTTTGCATTAGTGTGAGGTAGTAAGAGGCAGGACGGTTGTAACCAGGGGCTGAGCCGAGCAAGTTGCACCTACCTTGACCTGCTCCAGTGGCTTGCAGAGCCCAGCTCCTGTGTTCCCAGCTCCTCACTGCTCACATCTGGGCTGAGACCAAGAAAACTTTGTAGAGTGATAGAACGGTTTGGGTTGGACGGGACCTTGAATATCACCTTGTTCCAACCCCCCTGCCCTGGGCAGGGACACCTCCCACCAGCCCAGACTGCTCCAAGCCCCATCCAACCTGGCCTTGAACACCTCCAGGGATGGGGCAGCCACAGCTTCTCGGGGCAACCTGCGCCAGTGTCTCACCACCCTCACAGGAAACAATTTCTTCCTGATATCTCATCTAAATCTCCCTTCTTCCAGTTTCAAGCCATTCCCCCTCATCCTATCATGACATGCCCTTGTAAAAAGTTCCTCTCCAGCTTTCTTGTAGGCACCCTTCAGATACTGGAAGGCTGCAATAAGGTCTCCCCGGAGCCTTCTTTTCTTCAGGCTGAACAACCCTAACTCTCTTGTTTCATGCAAGCCTGTAAAATCATAAGCTTTTGAGTCAATGAGATGGGAGTTGCTGATCCTGGTGGAACCAGCTCTTGCTGATGGTCTCTAGTCTGGTGTTGATGGCTCAAGTGTTGAGTCTTCCTTGGAGCAGTATCATGCCAGCTCCTGCTTAATCCTTGCAGCCTGCTTATTTTCACTGGAGAAAGGGGATGTGTGGAGGTTCACCAGGCTCTTGGGCTTCTCTGCCTTTGCTTCTCTCATGTGTGGTAAGCACTTGAATTTTGCCATGGTGCACCAGTTTCCAAGACATGGAAAAGTGAAGAAGCTATTGCTTTTCAAGAAGCCAAAAAGCATGGGTGTGTTTTAAATTTTGTTTGCTGCTGGATGAGATTCATGTTTGCAGAAGTGCTTTGATATTCCGGGCAGATGGACCCGACAGCAGTGCAAAGTGCCGTTGTTCTCCTCCAATGAGAAGATGTGAAAGCTGAAGATGCACTCATAACAAACTTCCCCCCCCAAATCTGAAGTGTGCCGTGGGTTTCAAAGCCGATCTGCTCGGCACCTCTGCTCTTCAGAAGAGTGGTCCTTGTGAGGCAGTAGATTACAGCAGTAAGTGCATACTGCTGAATGGGATCTCTCTCCTGCAGTACACGCTTTCATTGTCCCAACCACATTTTGGTATTTGCCATAAGCCACGCGCTCTTACGAAAAACCATTTGCAAGATAAGTAAAGGAAAATGTAATCCCTGAGTGGAATGAAGGGTGCTTTGAAATGAATGGGGGATAATCCTTTTGTTGTCTGTTACAAATGCACTTTATTTCTGCATTATCTGAGCATGAGAATAGACTGTTCGCTCAGCCAACAAATCCACTGCAGCACCCTCTCCCCAATGCGTCAAACCCAAGTGGCGAGCGGCAGAGCAGCCTCTGAACTTCCTTAGGTCGGCGGCTTGCAAAAAGGTTTCTTTTGAATTTCAAAATCCGGCTGGCGTTGATTATTTTGGCGCTTGCAATGCACGGAGTCTTGGCTTAAGTCGCGCTGAAAGACGTAGGTTGAGATTCACAAAGCGGTCTGAGGGATTTAGCTGTCTACCTGCCCTTGATTTTCTATCAGGATGGGTAGTGAAATCTGCCTAAATTGCTTTTGAAATCACAAAGCCCAATCTCTGCCCCAGGGAGCTTGTAGTCGGGGCAGAAGAATTTTCTTCCCTCTGCTTTCAGCGTGTTTGCCTTTCTCTTTGTTGGCAAATTTCTCATAGCGCGTTCAAGCCCATTGACTGATGCAAGGAGATGCTTCCAGCTTTAGCAGAGCGTGGACTTTTTGACCTGTGTGGCCAGCGATCCATCCGGCCACACCGGCAGAAAGCAAGGCTCCGAGTTTAAAGACTAAATGCTGCATAGTCTTGAACGGTAGCAGCTATTTTCAGCTAATGTTAAAGTCCTTTAGTTACTGCAGGCATTGATTCTTGGGGCCTGTAAAATGAGTCACAGCATGGCTTCTCCTTGTTTTTTTAGTGAGTAACCCTCAGTTCAGTAGATCTGTCATGAGATGTATTTGTTCACTCAGATTTTATTGCCTGCCGTACCCAGCCTCCAGCCAGCAATTCAAAAGTTCCTTACGCTCTCCCTCCCTCCTGGTTTGATGTATAGTTTCCCATCGTGTTTTCCTGGCGCGTCAAAGATGGCATGCAGGTTATTTTGGGGTTTGGTTTTCCTTGAGGAAAGTCCTTGGGAGTGAGGTCTGTCCTGGGTCGAATGATGTTGTACGGCTTTGCAACCTGGGCAGTGTCTTTTCCTGGGTAAATTGCCAGCAGCAGTGGTCGATGCCCCAAAGCGGGAGATATTATGGGGTCCCATCAGAGCCTGGCAGTGCGGGGACCATCATGGTTTTCCATAATCAACAGGTCCAAGCCTGGAGCTCCCGGCAGTCCCGCAGCCTTTAACATGGACGCTGTCAGTCTTGGGGTAATCCAGTTGCTTTTTGTGAAACAATTATAGCTGGTAGCATTTGTCTTTGCAGGCATAGTAATTAGGGGAGAATAGGAAATTAATTAAAAAGCTAATTATAAAGCCCATGAATGTTGTTTTTGAATCTTTAAATGAATTTACTTTTGCTAAATGCCACCTTTTGCTGATTTATGCAGCTCCGGTGGTGGTAGTAGGTGGGGAAACTGAGGGAAACAAAACATCGGTTCCTGACGCGGTGTGATGCTGTGCTGTCTTCTAAGGAGATTATGCCATATATGATCGAAAAGACACAGGAACAGCACTAAGCTGACTGTAAGCCTGTTGTCTTCCAGCTTTTTCCATTATGAAGCACAAAGGAAATTCAAGTTTTCTGCCTCCTGGAGTCTCCTGCCATTCTAATCTAAAGCTAATCCCTTCAAACAAGCGTGCCGTCTGCCCTTGGAGCAGGTTTGTCATGGGGTCTTGCTTTCTTGGGAGCCACGAAGCACTGCAATTAATCTGGGTGTTTAGGTGGATTCTTCTGGACCACGTTGCGCTCGGCAGCAATTTAAACCAAGTGTCCACTGGTAAATGGTAAAAACTACCCAGGGAAAACATGTGATGTTCCCATGCATAGCAAATGTATTCATTAGCATCAAAGCTATTACGCAGAATACCAAAATGACCTTGCAGTCATTAGAAGCTAGGTATGTTATGACTTAAGTTTAGAGGGACTTGCATTACAATGTAAAATCTAATTAGTGTTACCTCTACTAATTGCTACATATTGCTGAGGTATATAAAAATGAATGCATGATTGATACCAGGCACCATCGATGCTAAGGCTAGCCCATGTTTTTCAACAGGAAGAGACATTTACGGCGATAATGAGTAGCAGAAATTTAGTTACCTTCATTGACACTTTATTAATGCGTCTCTTGTTGTCTGCCTGAATGTAAAGAAGGTTTTTGTATGTGGGTTGTGACAGTAGGGTTTGCCAGTGCCCTTGGTAACACTGAATCAGACTGTTGGAGTCTGTGGGTGGAAATAGTGGAAAGAGCCGGTAGGGGAGTATATTGGTGGTGGTGGATTTGCCAAAAAGCTGGTCCAAGTGCCTCATGTGAGGCTGTGGCCATGGATTTGGGGATAGAACCTTCACCTGTGCTGCTGACGTTAAGGGAAACGCTGAGGTTTTATCCTTGAGTGCCTGTGTGTCCTCGACCCAAAGCCAAAACTTCTGTTCTTGGGGCTGAAGATCTTGGTATGAAGTCTCTATGAATAAGCTAAGAATAAGTGATAGGTTGACCAAGGAATAATTTCTGCAGGGGGCTGTGTTATGTGTAGGCAATGGCTGTATTTCCATGTATACATGTAATCAATTACTCTCTTAATAAAGAGAAGAATTTTGTCTTCAACCTGCCTTGCTGCTGAACAGTACACGTGAAGTAAGACCAGCTCGGAGTTAAGTGAACCAACCCAACAGTAGAGGTGTTGGAAATAGAGTTGGTGTGACCGGCACCGTGCCTCGCTGCTCCGGTAGTTTTGTTTCTATCGGAACTACAAGTCAGAGGGTGGATGGGGGTCTAACATCGGAGAAAGCAACTGTGAATATGTTAGAAACAAAACAGCAACCAAGAACAACCGCAGACCCAAAAGCTTCTCATTGGAGATGGCAATGCACACCTGAATTGCTGACTTCTGAACACTTGCGCTTCTTGGCTTCACCGCACTTGTGTTTCCCAGCTGCCTTGGTGGGGGTTTTTTAGGGTTTTTGTTTGTGGTTTTGGGGTTTTTTTTTTGCAATAACTGCATTAGGAAAAATTGAACTGCTGATAATTAAAATGAAATCCTTGGTCCATGTGGTCTCTAGTCCTAGGAAGTCATCATCAGAGCCAGACAGTGATATTTTGATAGTTATACTTTTTTCTTTGATATCTGGAGGGAAGTTACAAAGCAGGGAAGGACGGCAGGCCTAGCAGTTTTATAATCGCTCTTTCTAATGTGCAGTGTCATGGGACGCCTCTTAGATGTCTCCACAGTGGCTTATGTGTGCTTCAAACACGTGTGCTGTTAAATGCAGAAACCAGCTATTGAATTAATGAATGCGGCTTCAAAGGACCCTCCCCCCTTTCCCAAGCTGGAGATCTGAAGGCGATCTCGAAGTGGGTGACATGCCTTTGAAAATTATGCAGCGCAAACAATAAACCTCATTAAATAAAGTCAGCAAAAGCAGCACAGCGATCCAATGCGGAGAACGGACACGGGGGGACCAACGTGGGGTTTCCTAACCAGGTCCAAGGCAGGCAGTAGCAAAAAATGGGTGCGAGCTGGGAGCAGAGCACATCTGAGTGCCCTTTGCTGTCAGGTTGTAGTATTCCCTCTGAGGAGCTTTTGGATGCAGAATTCCAGCAGGAGGAGCCTGGGTGTGATGCCAGCAAGTCTTCTGACTCCTGCAGCGCATGGGCAGCTCTGCCAGTGGAGGGGTTTGGATGGGTTTCTTGTCTCCTGTCTACTGAGAAGAGTTGGGCAATGCAAGGTGGAGCTGCTTACCTGCTCCGTCTTCACGTTGGTGGTGGCGCGGGGAGGGGTTTTTCGAAGCAGGATGAAATCAGTGCCTTGACAGGCTGAGGTCTTATTCATACCTGAATGTCTATTAATGTCTGGTCCACCTCTAACGTGAAGAGCGCTTGGCTCCACCACCTCCAAAGAGGACCCACCCTCCCGTTGGGCATGGGGCCAGCTTGGCCGCCTTGATGCTTTACCCATTCCGAAATGAGGATTAATGAGTTCTTCCATCTGATACTTGTTTGAGATTTGCCATTTGGGTTCATTTTAAGCTAATTTTATTCTCCACGTCGCTGGCAATTTATGCAGCAAATGCAATTATTGGAGATGAACGCCTGCCACAGCTGAAGGCTAGAAGTGCCACTTCCTTGGATGCGCGAGGAGCAGAGAGCCGGGGAATTGGGGCGGCGGAGGGGAGGGAAAAAAGAATATTAGAAAAATAATCTTTCCCCACAATACTCTCAGAGCTGATACGCACACCTTCATAAAAAAGTAATTTAATTTTCCCAGTGCAGCACGAAAAGGAGATCTAATTATCCACTTCTAAATTGCTTTCTTAATTTTTCAAAACATGGCTTTTTGTTTATGCCTTTCCCTGAGCCCCGCTTAGAGGCTGCCGTGGAGCTCACCTCCATATGGAGGTCAGCGATAAAGCCACCTGGAAACGTACTCGCTCATGATAGCGGGTGTCGGAGCTCCTAATGTGCCACGTGGGCCTTTTGTCCGCTGTAATGGTGATTCTCCCCATGAAGACGTCCTCCACATGACGGTGCAAAAGGCAGAGCCGCGCTGGTAATTTGGGAAGCGGCCCCGGAGCTTGGCTGGGGAACACGCGTCAAACTCAGGTTGCCCGTTTTCTCGAGATTTGCAGGCGTTTCGCTGCCTCAAAGCCCAGCGCTTTTGTGGCTTTCGGCATTTCTGGGTCTCGTTTGGAAGCGTTTGTACGTCCTCGTGGTCTTTTGTGCATCACTATCAAAGACTGTAATCCTTTGTAATGAAATTTCTGGCGTCTCCTAGAGATTCCCGCAGGCGCTGCCTTTTAGGCTGTTTATTTACCTTGTACCTGGACAGTACTTTCTGCCGAGTCCCCGAAGGCCCGTGTTTCTGCAGGAAGCTCTTGTAAAAATCATCAGCTGGTGTTAGAGCAAAGAGAAGCGTTTTGGAGAAAAAAAAAAACAAAACCAAAGCGAAACCCACACCACGACTTGGTTTTGATCATATTGCAAAGTACCCCTCTCCACGCTTCACGTATTCTTCACGTGGATTTCCCTAAAGTTCAGCTAACAGGCTTGCCTTCTGAATTTATAATGATGTACACGCACACCTTCTCTAATATTTATAGGATAAATTCTACTTTCGTGATTATCATGAGTTTCTGAAAAACAGATTTTTAGATGTTGGAGATGACATGACACCTTCAATTATTTACTGGTAACTGTTTGCAGACTGCCGGCTACAATTTGTCGGTGTTCAGGTATTTGGAGGCTCACAAAACAGTTCAGACAGATGTTGTCCATGTTTTGAACTTTTTTTTTTTGCGTTGGATCCTGCTGTTAAACTCTCCCTCTGTGTTGTTGGGACTGGGCAATCGGTTTTGCTCAGAAAGCCACAAGGGTGGGGGTTTTAGTCTGTGTTTCTGTCAGTGGTGCTGGTGGGTTTGGATTAATTTTTAATTTTTTTTTTATTTAAAAAAAAAAATCCCCCCAAATTTAATGGTAGCAAACCAGAGCTTTTTAGGTTATCTTGCATCTTCCCAGTTTGTCTGTGGCTGGTTGCGCCAGGGGATGCGCAGCGTAGGGTCAGAATTGGTCCCCGCGCATCTTCGGCGTGCGGGTCAAGGACCACGGGGGCCCGAGCTGTCAGCCGCTCGTGATGCTCGCCTGCGGAGCCTGCCTGTTCAATAATGCTCTAATTAACTACTGCAAACTTCAGAGGACCCAGCTAACTCTAATTGAGAGATCAACAGAGGCTGCAATGAAGTTAGATGTGCATACTAATTACTGAATTATCTAGCACCTGCTTTTGAGAGCAGCACCAAAATATAAATACATTTTGCATTGTAAGGCCCTCGCTGTAAGGAATCTTGTGCGAGCGAGAGATGAAGTGCCTTGTCAGACAAATCTTAGATCCCTTTTAGCGTCTGCAGCTTCCTAGAGGCGGCTGCAAGACCTCATTTGACAAATCTCTATCCTTTATTTTTAGTCAGGGTATTGAGGCTGTCATGTTGCAGGCTCAACCTGCGAGGAGCCAATTAAGCAGTATTCCAAACATTAAATCAGATGCTCCCGAGGTGGTGGGGAAGATGATGATGATGATGATGATGTACTTCGCAAGGCCCCGGTGAATTCTTTTGGCACCGCGAGTTTCGTGTCAGTGTCCAAATGACACTCAATTCACTGCCAGCCCCCAAAGCCTCTTGGAGGAGGGGGGGAGAAAAAAAGTTAAAAAAAAAAAAAAAGTGGGATTCATTTTTCAGCTGCTAAAATGACAAATATAAAGGTTAAATATCCCAGACATTAGCGCGGTGGTCTGTTGAAGGTCTGTTGCAGATCATTCTTGGCGTGGGGAGGAGAAACGAGTGAGGGGAGAGAAAAAGCTGCTTTTTTTCTTTTTTTCCTTCTTGTTCCATTCTGCCTTTTTTTTTTTTAATACTGATCTAAGGTGCGATTTCCACATCACCAACTCAATCGGCCATCACCATCAGCCCTCTGAAGGCAATAATTTTCTGCTAAGCAATTTTGTCACCGTGCTGGAAGGAAAATGAAACCAGCGTTTCAATGCTTTGTCCAGCCTGGAGTCAGCACGTGGCGTGCTTCACCGTTTCCCCCTCCACAAAGTGGTTATTCACTTTTTTTTCCCCCCTCTGCTTACTTACCATGGAAAATACTTGAGCTTTGCTATTTCCTCCCTTTTTTGGGTTTTGGGTGTGGTTGGGTTTGGTTTGTTTTTTTTTTTTTTGAGTATTGTATTTGCTCAAGTGTCATGTTTTGATGGTTTCAAGAAGGATTGTTAAGGTTTGTTCCACAGCTGGTTGTAAACTTTGCTGTTGACAACTAACTATCCCATCCCTCCTGAAAGGCAGGAGCTCTCGGGAACCCTCCTGCTCTTGCAACGATGCTTTTGGCCATCGTTATTGCGATCCACAAAGCCTTCAAATCCAAAATTCTTGAACATATTGAGCTAAAGCCGGGTAGGTGAGCAGGTTGGCATGGTGAATTTTTTTTTTTCTGCATGTTTGCAGAGCAAATAAACTCTTCTTTGGAGTCCCATCCTTAACAAGATGTTGTTGACCTCCTGGAAAGACAGAAATGACTTGCCCATCATTGCCTCGTCCCAACGACACTCTCCTCTTGCTTCGGATCAAACAGCCTCGCGTGAATCCACGTGAGGTGCCTCCAGTATTTAGGAGAAAGGGGGTTGTTAGAAATTCCTCTCTCACTCTTCTTATCAGAAGCAAACCTGGGATTATTGACTGCTTGTGATGCTAAACTTCCTATACTCTGGCCTCAGCCTACTGCTTACTTTGAAAATCTTTTTGTAGCCGCAGTTGCCAAGCAACTGTCAGCTGTATTTCTAAGATGCTTACCGCCTTCAAGATGTTGGGACCCAAATGCTGCCGTTACGCGCGCCAAGATTACCGTTTTCCCCAGGCGGCGGGCTTTGTGGAGGCCAGGTAGCGTTCTTCCAACTTTGGCCTTGTCTCCGCTCGCTTTATTAGCGTGCTTTCACACAGCTCTCTGTCCGCGTACCCCATTGATTTATCTTGCTGGTTAGGCTCCACGGGGGGTGCCTGGCTCTCCCTATATGTCCTTCCCGAACGTGCTTTGACACCTGGTGTACTATCGAGTGCATGAGCTGGAAATCCAGGTGTTGCTCCGTGTAACCAGTAAAAGCATTGCGCTTGTGTTGTATTTTTTCCTTCTTATAGGAAGAAAAAAAAAAAAATTGTCTTTTTTTTGGTAGGAGCTTGAGATCAGAATTAAAACAAACCCCAACTGAGGAGCTGGGTGGATTGTGTCTTGGAGTTGTTGCCTGCGGTGCCTCGTGGATGATGTAGGTGGAGGTGCTGTTGGCTTTTTGGGGTGCTGTTGGCTCTTCAGCCAGGCTCTGGTCCTCACACAGGGGAACGGGTGCTCCAGGTCGTGTTTGCAGCAGCAGAAGCCTGGTAGCGGCATCTCTCATGGCCTGCGCAGAATGAGAGGGCCAAGGGGAAATTAGAAGCCCATCAAACTTTGCCTACAGAAGTGCTTATTAACAGACTCCCTCTGTACATGGATATGCATGGTTTATTTCATTTTAGTGCCAGCCTGTTCCATTTGGGTTAATAAAAGAAATATCCGTTCTATTAGGTGCATTACAGTGACAAAGCACCAAGGGAGAAGGGAAGCTGCGTGCTTGTCAGCCGCCTGAGTATGGGGCTGTCAGTTGTGCCATCAAGCCTTCCTGCTTATTTGCAATTTTATTTTCAGATGTGATTGACATCTGGAGGCTCTGACATTCTCGGCACAAACATACAGCCTGTTATTATGCTTGCATTAACATTTTGATAAACACACAGTGCAGCATTGAAAAAGTAATTACATGTCATCACATCTCTGCCTCATCAAAGAAAACTTTGCTGTGTAATTGCTCCAAGATTTACCCAGGTACAATGTGCTGCTTCCAGTAAAGGTTCCTTTCTATTGAAGAGTTTACGTTTACCTTTTAAGATGCACAATATCTTTTCCCCCATGGGGCTTTCTTGGGCTAAAATAAACTTGGCGATATAATTTAGCTTTCCATAAATATGCTTGGATATTAGAGTGCGGCACTCTTTGCATAATAGTTATTTAATGCTTGGTGTAAATATGCTGCGTATTATATGGGCTAAGCTTTCAAGGTAAGTTTTTGACGACTGGGAGGAATAACGCATTGTTACGTTGGTTTCTGCATTAGCAGAAGGGCCCTTTTGCACTTATATTTATATCAGTACTTCTCACAATGACATCTAATTTTACAATAAAGTGAGCCTAGCTGAAGCGCCTCACTGCAGATTCTAAAATATTGGCTATTTCCTCGCTTGTAAAGGACTTTTCTGATGTGTCTCTGAAAGAGGTATTATATGGAAGAATACAAATAATTCCAAGGGTTTTTTTTTTTTCCCCTTCAGAGCCAAGTAAGGAAGAGAAAACCTCATTGACGTTCAGTCAATAAATCTTGCAAGATAGACGCTGAAAGACCTGAATGAGAGGTAGAAGGGGGGGCAAAAAAAAGTGTCACGATAAAACAGGTGAAAGTGGTCAATCGGACAATTGCTAGCCGCAGAGCGTTTTCAGGTTATATTATTTAAGATGCTACGCGCTGGCCGAGTCAGCTCGCTCCTTGCTGGGTAGCCTGGATAATAATACAAGCCTGTTTCTACTGTTGGCTTATGGGATTTTATTCCCTTTGCTCAAATAGCGCTCGTCTGGACTCTAGGACTACAAGTTTTAAGTTGTGTCCCCGGTTCTGGTGGGGTAATGTACTTAACCCTGATATTTCCTACCAGCAGGCAATGTGTTGAATATTTTCTCTGTGCATTTGAATTTTTACATTGTGAGCTTTCTTTATTGTCTGAGCTCGCTGGAGGAGATGTGGGGGCTTGTGCGTTGCAAAGTGGTTGGTCTGATGCCTCTTCTGGAGAGGAGAGTAGTTCTCAGGGTTGTTCACGAGAGGAGGTTTATGAGCAAATCCTCTGAGGTATCTTTTCATTCTTACTACAGCAGTTGGGGAAAATGAGTGAGGAATGGCCTTAATAGTCATTTCTTCCTATCTTCTGTCCTCTGCCTTTCATCAGGGCTTCTGTTTTCGAAGGAAAACATCTCCCTTCCTTCTGCAGGAACAAATTTTCTCTGCTTTCTTCTGGAGATGTAAGGGGGACGATGTCTGAAGCTTTTCCTCCTTGGCCAGCCTGCCTCCAAGGAGGTCTGAGCCCATCGCTGCCGTGTAGGGTGGGAATTGTGCCGACCTTACACATCAGCACATTAGCTTTTTCCAAAAGCCAGTTCCCTTTTTTCCCCTGGGACTGGTGCTCTCCCTAACAGAGGTTCCTTGACTATATTGAAGCGAGCCAGCCCCTCCTGGGATTGGGATGCCCAAAACCCCGTGCTCTCGGGGGGTGGGAGCCCTTCTCCAGGAGGTGCCAGCAAGTGGTGGATGACAAGAGGTCCTGCTTAGGAGCGGCTTGTTGCGTGCTGCAGGCGACAGTGCTGCCACGCGTGCGGGCCGGCGAGATCGGCATCGCTGACCTTGTTGGGAGGTCGACTGTTATAATAAGAAGCATTAAAGACGGACAGAATGCTGTGCGTTTCCAAGTGTGTTTAATGGTCTGATAATGCGATGTTAGTGTCTATTAATCCTCTAAGGAGATTGGTATTAGCTCAGCTTTAGCACTAGACTGAATAAATACGCTAACAGGATGCACCCAGGCTTGCGCCTGGAACATCTGTATCCAACATCTGTATTATTATGATTATAGGCTTGTGGCCTATATACAGTATCTATGAAATTAGATCTGGTATTATGCCTTTAGTGCAGCGGGGATAGGTTAATTCCCTTGACTTGCCGCCAATGACAGGCGGAAAGGCCGGAGGAGCCAGCCTGGGGGATGCTCAGGGAGTATTGCCATGGGGAGGTGTAGGGCAGCGCTGGACCGGTCCCCTGGGTTTTGTTTGCAGCGGCTGGTGGGGAGATAGCAGGCACCGACCTGTGGCTGTCGAAGGTCACAAACTGTCCGGGCGGGTGAAGTTAAGCAATTACGGCACAGAGGGGTCTTTCTGGCATTGCGTTTAACCTCCTGCTTTCTTGCCTTTTGTGGGGAACGGCTCGCTGGATTTTCATCTCTTCCATCCCGATGGGTGCCACGAGCAAAGAGCCAGGCTGCTTTGTCCAGAACCTTCAAAGTGTCGTGCCACTAACATGCGGCTTCGTACCCACGAGGAGCTGAGGGATATGGGCAGCATCGGACCCTGGCCGTGGTCTTCCAAGGGAATGTGAGCAGGGAGGCATCCACACCTACGTGTACGGACACCAAAGGGGGGAAGTCCCATGCGCCATCCTGCCCTATGACGGTTTACTGCATTACTTTTATCCTAAGGAGCCATTGCAAGTGGCTCACGATTCCTATTCATCTTTTCAGCCCTTACCCATTTAGTTTCAGGACATTTACATTTAAATGTGTGTTTCTGCAGAAGCTTTACAGGAAAGCAACATTGGACCCAAAAAAAAAAAAAAAAAAGAGTTTAAAATGCATTTTTCATGCTCTTTCATACTCTATTGATTTTGTTTTTCTCATTTTTTCTTATAAAGAGAAGGTTTTCTAATACATTTTTCAGAAATAAAGGAGTCAGCAGTTCTACCCTCCTAAAGCAATAGTTATTCACCTAGATTATAAACAGAATTTGTGAGGGAGGGCTATTTATATAAATTTCCTTTTTCAATAAAATGAATATTGTGGAAAAAGCAGGCAGCTCGCAGAGCGTGATTCCCAAGCGGAAAGTTCGGTCGCCAAACTTCTCCCTTGCCTGGACTGCTGGGGGCGGGCAACGCGCTTCGCTTTGCCCCCGTGCGGTGGGAGACCCTTGTCGCGTCCCTCTGCAAGCACCTTGTAGGCAAAAATCAGTTTCCTCCTGTCGCAAGGCAAGACTTTTTTTTTTTTTTTGGAAGCACTGGATTGCTGTGGTTTGACATTGTTGACATCCAAAATTCCAGTTCGCTGTTTGAAATGGTTGTTTTCAAATGCTGTTTGTGTTGGTCTTTTATAAGAAGGGGGGGGGGGGGGGGNAGATGACATGCAGCATGTCAAAATTATTGAGAAGAATTGCTGTCACTGGCTTGGTTGTCTAATCTTCCAGGGTTGGTTTTTTTTTCTAGTTAGGGACTATTTCTGAAATGTTGATAGGGTTGGTTTGGGTTTTTCCTTTTGCATTTCTGAACATAATTATTTTTTGATACCTCAAAAAAAAAAATAATCCTAGAACATCTCTCTTGCTGTATTTTGATGTAGACAACCATGTGTCTTGGTTAAGCTCCTGGAGTTTGCGAGAAGCTGCCGATGATAGTCAATAATATGCCCTTTTATATAAAATCTGCCTTCTCGGTTTCGTGGAAAACAAATGGGGCTGCGTATACTGAATGACAAACTTTGGCTCAGAGGCTTAGCTCTTTTGGGTTTTGTTTGTTTGGCTCGGCGAAATTTGAGCCAAGTTGCTGTCAAGTCTCGGTCAGAGGAGGGAGGACAGTCTTGCTCTTGTGCTCCCACCCCAGGCGCTTGCAACTGCAGAGGTTTGGGCAAATGGCACAAATTTTGAACTCAGTCTCTTATTCAATGTTTTTTTCTTATTTCCCTGCTGCTGCTATTATTACTGTTATTAATGATATTAATTATTATTAATAAAATATTGCGGGGTGGTGTTTTTTTTGCTTGTTATGTGCCTCTGCGATGTCATCCCTCTTCCTTGCTCTGAACCTCTGCAGTCTCTCCCTATTTACTGCAGATGAGCTCTGCCTTCCTGGCTTCTTGCTTTAGGGTTATTTCCTCCTCCCCCACTTTTGTGGACCAAAATGTCCTTTGCTGGCTGCGGGAACCTCCCCCTTCTTATTTATCCTCGTTCTGTGTAATCTTGGACAATGTAGCTTAATCAATCCGCTGGTGCTCTGCTGAATCCTGTCTGGGAGACACAAAAGAATTAAAGCGGTCGGGTGGTTGAAGAGCTTTGCCCTGCCTCTGCGGTTGGCTCCGTCAGAGCAACCCTCGTTGTGCCCAGCGCTGCCGGGCCGGAACGAGCTGCCCTTGCTGGGTAACAGCACCGACCTGGCGCGCACAGCCCATGTTCCTGCAATTTCAGATTTCCAGCCCCTAAAAATGCACCCGGCCAACCAGAGCTCCTGCGGACCACCTAACTCTCCTTGTGGCCAAGAGGAGTGTCTCTGCCCTGGTTTGTAGGGAGGGGGGACTCGCAGAGAAGAGCGGAGCAGCACACCTCAGGTGTTGTAGGCGCAGCATCGCTTAAGGCAGCCCTCCAGAGATGCTGCTCCTGCATGCACCGCTTCCCGTCTGTTGTCACTGGGGGAACCAGCAGCTTAATTTCGTTTCCACCTCCCCCTTCCTTCCCTCTTGGTGCCGATCTCAAAGCCTACCGTGCTTCACAATAACTCGGAGTGAAGGGCGTGGAGTCGCCCCGTGGGAATATCGCTTTCCTACGTCCCATTGGATTCATTAATAACAACATTAGGTTATGATGTTTTCCCCTTGTATTATTCTATGGATCATTTTTATTATGTAGATACAAACCCTTTGATATTGTAATTGTGAAGTACACGTTATGAAGACAAATGTGTTTGGCTTAATGAGAATGGATTGCCAATAAAAGCTGAAATAGAGGAAAGCTTTTTTTTTTTTTTAGCATTAACCCTCATAGAAAGCGCTGTCAGACTGAGCATTCAGCAGAAAAGACCCTCGAATGCAAAGAGTATTTTTAGTCTGTTGATAAAGCATTGACTTCCGGAGCGTTGTAATTATCTGATTAAAAAGGAAAAAAAAAAAAAAAAANAAAAAAAAAAAAAAAGAGCCACCTCGGATAGCTGTAAGGGTGAGAAAGTCGGGGAAAGGATGAAGTGTAGCGCAGATAACCCCAGTTGGGGCCTGGAATCCCTTTTGGGTTGTCCCACCGGGAGAGCAGCTGAGTGTTTGCAGGTCTGTCTGGAGAAGAGGGCAGGAGATAACCAACCCCGCTTGGGGTTAGAGGGATGCGATGGAGACCAGCGAGCTTGGAGGGCCTGAACCGTGGTCCTACCACCTCCTCGTGCCTGGGCTGCCGTCTCTCTGCTGTTGTTGCCTGTGATTTCAGAGGTAGGCACAGATAAGGGGAAAATATATTGTTCTCGTGCCTCTTAAATGCTTTGTCCCCAGTGCTGGCTGGCTTTATGGGAGGTGCTGGGAAGGTATATGGCCTTCCTAAGCTCGTAGGGAGGAGAAATGCAGTGCTGCTTATCCCAGGGAAAGGTTTTGCGAGGATTTTAATGGCAAACGCGGACCCGTCCTGAACCGCCGTGCGTGGAGAGGGGAGCATCCCTGCTCCTCCCGCGTTGCAGATGGAAATGGAAACTCTCCCCGCGTTAGAGGCAGGACCTGGGATTTCAAAATGTGAAAGGGGTGGCTGAGGAACGGCTTGCACAAGGCAGGCGAGAAATCATCCTGTGGCCAGCTGGAGAAGAGGGATCCAGGGATCACGGCACCGCGAGCTGGGCTCGGCATGCTTTTCTCCCCCTCCGTGGCTGAATTTGCTAGATAAGAGCTGTTTGCGCAGGGGAAGAAGGTACGCACAAATAAATACACACGTCCGGACACGGGCATGCCTCCCCGAACACGCGTCTCCAAGACAGTCTCTGCTAACCTGTGGCTGCCAAAGTGAGATAACTCGGCGATACCAGCCAAAGGATTCGCTGGCGAGCTAACAGATGGAAGGAGCCCTCTCCCCATCTGACGCGAGCACAGATTTAATCAGCTCACACTTTTTCCCTTTCCACCTGGCATAGACGCTGGGAAATGTATCTTGATTTGTGTCCTCCCAGCTCTCCCCATAGACTCTTGACATCTTTGTTTTTTTTGCGACTTAACAGCAGCAATTGCGACCAAGAAGCACTTTGCCACCTGTCCCAGGGACGAGCCCGGTCCCTCCCTGGCTGTTGCAAACTCGCTTTGCGTTTGGGGCTGTGGGGAGCGAGGGGGAGGCGAGATGGGGGTAAAACGGGATGGAGAAGAGAGCTGGGCCAGTGCTGGGGCTTGTTTATGCCGGCTGCCTGGCTCGTTTCCACGCCCCCCCGTCTTTTTTCCCAACTTTAGAGAAACATTTAGGCTCAACTTTGTTCTAGACGGTGGGAAAAGTGGGGCTGCTTCGTGCTTGTAGGTGTTGCTGCTGCTTGCGAGTTTCTTAATATTTAATATCTTGCGCTCTTGGAATTGGTTACTGAATGTAAATCTGTTTTCAGTAACAGAACAGGAGCAAAAAAAA
>RSEF01000024.1:511681-548232 GCA_003993805.1 Himantopus leucocephalus | reverse complement strand
CTTTGAGATGAGAAAATGAATGAAAGCCCCAGCAAAGGACTTTTGTTGCATGGGAAGAAGGAGGCTTCTGCAAAGCTGTTGGCTGCTTTCTTGAATAGATGTCACCGAGGTTCTGAGAGGAGGGAAGTGTCTGCTGTGCGAATGGAGAAACTGAGGCACAGGAACAAGTTGGTGGAGGAGGAGAGAAGCCAAATCCCATGTGTGGTACGCGGTAGCCTTTGCACGCATTATCGTCCTCTCAGAAAGTAGATTTAGACTAGTTTGTGTTGCCTGCGTTGAATAAATTGCTAAAAAAATCAACGTGAAAAGTGAGGCGGGGGGGGAAGTCACCCCCTGACTGTGATACCTGAGGCATTTGTGCATCTCAGCAGAGCTGTCAGAGTTAAATCCCGAACGCAACCATTGGAGGCAAGTAAATTGAGAAGTGAAAAGTATTTTATTAGTATTCTGGTATCGATTTCTTAATGGCTTTTCTTCCTGGAAACCAGGAAAATATTTACTCTGCTTACTTGCTGTGTAAGTTGCTTGGGGCAGGGGCTGTCTGCGGGGCAGCAGGGGTCTGCTGTGCCGTGACACGAAGGCTCTGCGACTCCGAGCCTGAGCCCCAATCTGCCCCTGGAAAGGAGATGCCCAAAGAAGAAAGTATCGAAACTTTTGCAAGGCTGGATTCAGTCTCCATCCTCTGCGCGCACTTTCTCACTTGCACATTTCTATTACTTTAAGCTTTCAGTGTAGCAAGGGAACGGGGGAAAAAAAAAAAAAATCGCTTTCCACCTGCAAATGATTGTATAAAACACATCAGTGCTGTAACGCGAGGTGAGGAATCTGGGATAATAAGAAAAACCTGTAAGGAGGCTCATCAGTTTGCTTTGCCTACCCACAGTCAGTGGGAAAGCGATGCATTAGATATTGGTCTGTTCGGTCTTGGTTGATACACCGAGCGACCGAGTTGCCTGGAAAGCTAAATACCTTGTTTGGTCTGCTCTTGACTTCTTATTCTTTTCTCTCTCCACGTAATTTTTTTTTTTCTTTCGGGACTGTAATATGAATATCCTTGGCTTAATTTGCATTGCATTAGAGTAAAACATTTTAAATTTCTTCACAGCAGAAGTAAATCTGACAGACTTTATGAAGCCATTATACCTGCAGGTATTTTATACTTTTAAAATACATTCTTGTCAAGCTATCTTAATTATATTATTATATGTACTTTTGAACTCAGATCCACTCTTGGGTGATATATTACGCTTCTGACAGTGCAGTCCTAAAAAGCTACAATTTATATCAAAGCTCCGTGGCTGAACAAAGATGTATCTATTATGGATTCAGGGGAATTTATTAATTTACTGTTTTGGAACACTTACTCATTGACAAAGCTTGCCAGCTTTAAGTTTCTAGCGGGCGATTATTATGTGCAGCATTTACGTGGCTTTTGGGGCTGTCGGGATTGCAATTTGAGAATACTGGAGAGCAGCTTTCACCAGCGAGCGCTGCAGACTTTGCTTGGCTTTTACCCTGGGTCAAAGTTTACAGCATTATCTCACTCCTGCGCACGTGTCCGCGGTACGATCCACTTAAGGTCATCGCCAGCACTCTTAAGAGGACCTGATCTGGCTTCAACGAGTACTCAAGCAAAGCCGTTTGGTGCTCGGAATCGATGGGAGTTAAGAACGTGCAAGTTAAGTGCTCTGCTGGATCACAAACCTTGTTTGCAAGAGCGATTTTGCTCACAGAAGTCTGTCCCGTTGGCTGGAGTTGTTTATTTGGGTGTCCTTGAGGTTGGGCGGCAGCAGGGGACGTGGAGCTGCCTGCGGAGTTGGTGATCCTTGACCTTGCTCTTCCCAGCCCTTGGTTTTATGACCCAAAAAAGAGGTTGGTAGTAAATAATTACAAGTTAGTGACCTCCTTATGGAGGAGGTAGCACAGTACTCTGAACTTCATGAATGGTCTCGATGCAAAGGGAAGCCGTGTGCTCATCTTAAATACCGTTGGCTAGCAAAACATCCCATGGACATGGAAGGGCTTCATTTCTTGCTGATGTGACCTGGAGAGGTGAAGGTCCTCTCCGTCCTCCCTCTTCAAACTCTTCGCTCGCTCCATGCTAAAGCCAAGGTCTTTTTCCTCCTATTTAACAGCGTGAGACGTACAGATCAGCAACAGTTCATACGCTCATTAAATTGCCATCAACTTTTCTGGCTGATTGGCTCCAGTAGATGGGAGGTCGTTAGCTAAGCTGGCAGCAAGGTGAGGGAAACATCTGCCTCCCTTGTCCGCGTTGGCACGTGAGGATCTCGGCAGCTCCAGGAGAGCTGGTGGTGGAGATGCAATGAGCCGGGAGTGGTTTGGGTTTTTTTCCCCATGATCATCCTCCTCCAGTGACTGATTTCTTCCCGCCTCTCCTCGGATTAAGGCGGCGAAGAGAATTGGAGGAGCAGATTTAGACTTTCTAGTCTGAGCTAGCAATCACCGAAATCCATTCAGAAAGTTTAATTGCTGCGAGTAAAACTTGTAAATACCGACGTGGCATAAAGCACAGGCGAGCAGGCAATTTTCTCCTCTGCCTTCTGAGAATTCAAATGATTTTTTTGTTGTTGTTGTTGTTGTTCCCCATTGTTGTTTTAAAGGTTTGGAATAGCACTGATTTATTTTTTTTTATTTTATTTTATTTTTTCTCTTCAAACCCTGCACTTCTCTCCAAACGCGTGTTCCAGCCAGGCTCGTTGAAAACGTCTTGGTATTGTCAGAAAAATCAGTTTGACTGCTTCATCTTGTAAAACTTTCAAAGCTAAAAATTAACTGACATTTCCAAGTGAAATGTCATTTTGCTCCAAATAAATAAATAAATAAATCAAATGTTTTGACATTTTTAAAGCACTTTTCCCTTGCAAAAGGGAAAGAAGTTCTCTAAATGAAAATTGTGTCAAAACTGACTTCTTTTTTTTTTTCCCCCTCCTCTCAGAGAAAATTTGACTTTTATGGATTTCTTTCTGTGAGAAGAAATTCAGCGGCTTGCCTGTGGGGTCTGGCTGGCCCCGAGAGCGACTGACTGGTGGTGGGATCCTCTGGGGACCCAACCAGTGTGCTGAGGTACTGTAGAAAGTCTTGGCTGGTTGACGCTACTGAAGAGTCATGCACGCTTGACTGCGTGCATATAGATACATATATTTAATCTCTAATTAGTGCTGGCTTAGCTGCTCATTTGGAAGCCTTGAGACAAATTTGCAAAGCAGTTGAGCAACACCGGGATTCCCTATGGTGTCCCGGGACACGGCACCCCGGGAAGCAGCTCTGCTCTTCCACCGGACTGTAGGAAACTGAAGATGTGGGATGTTTGGGTCAGCTTTGGAAATGGCAGCTGTTTTCCCCTCGTTTTATCTTGTTACGCGGCTGTTAAGATGAGGATAAAGAACAGCTAAAAGCTGGGCTCAACTCCAGCTTGCCTAATTTTCACCCCAAGAGCAGTGCTGGGATGCACGTGAGTGGGTTTAGCTTGCGTTCACCCAGTCTCGCTGGATTTAAGAGGGCCCTCTTACAGAGCCGTACAGGGTTTTTTTTTCTTATTATTTTTACATCGATTGATGTGCTACCTGCCTTCAGTGGAAGTGGCATGCCTTGCTGAGTAAAGCAGATCTAAAGGTATTAATTCAGACACGTTGCATGACTCAAGGGGCTCCAGGAAGCGCTGCATCGGAGCCCAGGTTTTAAGGGAGGGATGGGCAGAGCTCTCCAACATCAACAAAGTCCCCGAGATGGGATGCTCAGCCACGGGTTAGCCGTGAGCTGCTCCCTTGTGCCTGCAGGTGGGTGGCAGTAGGGCTGGGAGATAGATACAAGCCTGAGATGCTCACATGCTTCTCGAAGAGATCAAGAATAAACACATCTCTAGCTGTTTCTCTTGCTTTCGTGTTAGGGAGTTAAATTGGCTTTGGTAAATCGCTGCAGTATGTTCTAAATGATGTATGGAAGGGGAAGGGGAGGGGAAAATCATCTCTTCTCGACGCAGGGATGTGTTCTGTGTTGGGGAAACTTCTGCCAGACGTTTCCCGTAACGACAGAGCAGGGAAAGCTCTGGGACCAGACTCTAAAGGGGTGAAAAAAAAAATCCCCTTCTCTTTTTATTTCCATCTTCTTTTCTTTTTAATATCTTATTTCCCTGTGAACCGTCCTTCCCAAATACTCGTGGGTGCCCTCCCCAACCCATACTTGGGTCAGCCAGACATTTCAAACGCATCCAGTGGTTTCACCCCCCATCTTCCCTGCTGATGAGATTTTTTTGGAGAGGATTTAAAGTCAGGGCCTTTTCCTCTCTGGGGTTTTTCTGTGGGTTTTTTTGGGTTTGGTTTGGTTTTTAGGGGGATGGTGGTGGGGTGTTTTTGTGGTTTGTTGGGGTTTGGGGTTTTTTGGGGGGGTTTTCTTTTGCAAGGCCATGTAGTTCCCATGCCTGTAACGCCTTCCCTCGTGCCTTTTTTGGGGTGGTCTGCAAGCAGTTGAGTCCAGAGAATAGGGGGGACAGGGTCAACAGCCTTTGCACATGCCAAAAGATGCTGCAAAGCAGACAGGAATCATGAGCAACCACAGTGGGGAGGAGTAGTAGTCATGTATTTAAATTACAGTGGGGAAGATTTAGCTTGAGCATCTGGAAAATCCTTTTCTCAGTGAGGAGAGCGAAGCCCTGGGACAGATTACACGGGGAGGATGTGAGCCCTCCATCCCTGGAGGGTTTTAGGGCAGCTTAGACACACATCAGCTGTTTTTATTGGAGGCACAGTTCCTCCTGGTCCCGGAGAAATACCGAATAAGAAAAGTGGCTTGAGAGGACCCGGAGGGCTCATGTAACCCATCTGCCTTGCTCTAAGTCCTGAGTTAGGCAGCGCTGGACTGGCTTTGTCAGGGACCAGAGGCCTCATGTTGCAGGAGGATGTTGCTGTGGCGGTGGAAGATGCTTATTTGGGATGCTGGTGAAAGGGTGCCCAACCGTTTTGCCAGGGAGGTGCTGTTATTTCTTGCGTGAGTCCCAACTACTGCCTGTGAAAGTCCCTCCGCTGCTTTTTTAAGGACAACTTTAGAGGATGGACCCTGGTGCCAAAGAGATGGAGTCTGTCCCTCTGCACGATGCAGTAACAGCAGTGAGCTACTGCTGAGAGTAGACTGGGTGGTGGTTGTGTCTGGTCTGAATTGCAGCTTGGTATACAAAGTCTCTCTATCTCCACACACTTTTAATTGGCAGCGACAATCTTTCTTCCTTCCCATCTTCTTGAGATGTTGCCTTTCTGTAGTGTTGGGGGTTCCTGCCTGGGACTGACTGTTTACCAGCAGCAGGTGAAATATTTTTCCCCGTGCTATCTCTACCTGCCACGGGTGTCAGCACTGGAGGTCGTCCTCCTTCTTCTAACTTGGTTATGCAAAAAGTGACCCTCTGGGCCGCTCTTGAGGTCAACGTAGGAAGATCCAGGCTGTGCAGTAGACTGCAGACCAAAATCTAGGTGGGTGATGTTGCCAACTGCTAATTTTGGGTGCTGGCATCCTCGGTTTAGGAATATGCAACCGATTTCTGCACCTGATTTTTTTTTCTCCCTCACTCCCCTGTCTGCTCGTGTCCTCCTTCCAGCGGTGACCAGTGGTGGGCTGGCCGGCGCCTGCGTTTCAAGGCGGCGATCAAGCAACCCTTTAGCTGTTGCGTGAGAAAAAAGGCAAGGGCTTTGAATATTATTTGGCCGGGACTGAGATCATCCGAGATTGACCAAAGTGCGAGGTGAAGCCCAGACGCAGCCTCAGGCCCGCGGTGAAAACCTGCTATTTTGGGAGGCGAATGAATGCAAGGGGCTATCGGTTATCTGTCAGCGCAGGCGAGCCGGTAAATGAGAGGTAGTCAATGACATAAGAGATGTCAGGTTTTATTTCCAGTAAGAGCTGGTGAAGCTGGGAAAATTGCTCATTAATGCTTTATTGATATTCACGTTACTATTGAAGAAGTCTGGGGTGGGAGGTGGAAAGAGAGAGGGGGGTGATGGTGTCCGTGCCCATGTTAATGGGGCCAGGCTGAAAATAGGTTCTTTTATGCCTGGGCAAAGGGTACGCACTGACGACGGGAGGTTTGACTATGTCAGCCTCTCTAAATAGAGAATAGATCAGTTCTGTGGCTGAGCCAAAAGCTTTGGAGGAAAAAAACTAATAACGTGGGTCAAACTGTGCCAGAAGCATTGGAGTACTCTTTTTTTTTTTTTCTTTCTCTCTTTTTTTTTTTTTTCACTAAACAAAATTTAAAGCAGATTGTTGTAAAACTATGCAAAATGTTCATCTGTGGGTTTGGGGACTATTTAACCCTCATGTTTGCTTTAGCATTCTGTTTTTAGAGTAATTTGAATTTAAAATGCTCCATCAAAAAGAATTTATTTCTAAAATGTCAAATTACTTTATTTCAGAAGTGCTGACGCTAAAATGTTTGGAATTTAAAAAACAAAGCAAACTCCATTAGTTGTTTGGCATTGTTGACATTCACAAATATTTTTTTTTTTTTTTTTGTGTCTCAGAAACTCCTTACCCTGTGCATTTTCTGTATCCTGCCCAGTTTTCTAGCTGGGAATGGCGCTGAGCACTGCAGCTCCGCAGGGAGAGACCCCAAACCAAGCAATTCCCAGCACCGTCGCAGCTCCTGGGGCTTCCTAGAAATCTGATTTGCTGTGCCTGGCACTCATCCCCTGCACACTTACCCTCCTGCTGTGCTTTTGCGGTGCCCTTCACGTCAGGGATGAGAAATAAAGTTAATTATGTGTGTTTGGGAGCACGGGGTTTAGGAGAAAACCACAGAATTAGGATAAAACTCTTCCTGCCTCAGTTTACCCGTGCGCTAAAGCAGGAGCTGTGGTGCCTTCCCCTGTGATGGGATGAACGGTGCGAAGGCTCAGAGCTGGGCTGCCAAAATCGCTTCCCAAGCCCTTCCCAGCCCATTCTGGCTTTGCAGAAAGCCTCCAGGCTCGCTTGAGCAGTGAGTTCGTGCGGGAGCCTCACCGGAGGGAAAGCCAGCACCGCTCTGCATCTGCGCCATGCTTGGCCGGAGCAAACCGGCAGTAACTCCAATAATTGAGATAGTTTAGAAGGTAAAATACCTCCCGGTATCATGTTTAATAAAGCTCTGCTTCTCGTCTGTCATCGAGCAGCCTAATTTCCTGGGCTGCAGATCTGCAGGGAGGCAGTCAATTGCCGAAGCCCCGTCGGCTCAGCATATCCATGTCGGAGGTCTACTGTGCATAATTCCCTTGGTTTTTTGAGGTCTGGCTTTTCATTTTTGTTCTTTTTGCTCTTCCCATGTGTGTTCACGTGCACAGAGAGTGTTTGATCGGGGCAGGATTTTGTGGAAGGGCAGGATGGAATATCCCGAAGGCTGAGCTTGACCCAAGGCTCCTTGCTGAACCACGAGCTACTTCTTTTACATGTTATTTTAAGCTCAATATGTTCCCTGGTCCTCCTGCGTTCAGTCTGATCCTTCTCTCTGCTGGGACTTTGTCTTAATGGAGCACTGGGCATCCCACAGTTGTTAAGAAGCTTATCCTTGTTGTTCCCGGCGTATAAAAGCAGAATCGCTCTTCTCACTTTATAGGTAGAGAAAATTTTCCCTGGTGACATCTCCTGCCACTCTGCTTTCCCAAGGCAGGAAGGTTTCCCGTTAAAGCTGGGCTTCCAGGAGCGATTGCTGCTAAAGGGCTGTGTTATTCCCTTTCTGTAAGACACCTGGTGGGGCAACCCAGCAAGATGGAAAGCTGCTTGGAACTACGTTCCTCCCCACCATATGAAGAGAGGGGACTAATGTTTATAGGTGCGGAGATGATGGAAGATGCTGTAGTCAGTGTTATGGCGCTGTCGCTCCTAAACCTGAGTGGAGCGTAAGGTCATGGAAGCAATAACATGCAGGACATCGCTCTCCCTTGTTTTACGGTCCTTTTCATCACCAGAAAGTTGGTTCGGTTGGAAGTTGATTAAACTTGCAGGAAAAGATAGTGATTTATGCCAAACCGGTCCTCCTAATCACTTTGTAGCCACCGTGTGTATTAAGGCTGATTAAAATATGGGGGAAGGCTCCCTTCTGCCTCGCGCAGGTTTTTTGGATCAGGCGGTGAGGAGCATCCCTCTCCGCTTCTGCTCCACAGGGTCCCTGGCTGCCAGACAGTGATGGGAGAGGAGGGCATGGGCCAAAACACAGGAGCACGGCAGTTATTATGAAATGAAAAGCATCTCTTCTCATTAAAGCTGAAAATTATGGTCCGCAGATAACTCTGATGGCGGTTCACGGAATCAATAAAACCCCAGTTTGTTTTGAAAGCCAAGTTGCCGATATGCCAAAATACATATTTTGTAAATTGCTTAATTTACATTTGAAAAGATCAAACCTTATTTCTTCTGAAAGCTGAGAGGTGGGGTGGGGGAAGCCACATGCAATTTAAATCTTTTTGCGATCCTGCAAGATACATAATTTGATCAAAATTGATAGCAGTTGAGAAACTATTTTCTTTTTTTTATTTTTTTTTTTAAACAATAACAATGCAGGGAAACTGATGGTCTAAGTTATCAGGGAGTTTTTGCTAATTCTGAAGCAGCTGTAGCTCATTTTTTTGAAGCAACATTTCTAGCTATGCAGATTGTCTTCAGGGCGTCCGTCTTTTGGAGGCGTGATGGTCATCTGTACTTCTGGGGATGCTCATTACTTCCGTCTCAAGTTCTTTACTCTTTCCTAGAAAATTTGTTGGCACTGGAAACGTAGGATATAGAAGCCTATCGTATGTGCAGCAGAGATGCACGCTGGCAGGAGTGCTGTGACATGAAATCATTAAGACGCGCTCAGCAGAGACGAGGTGGGAGCTGCAGGTTTGGATGGGGACCCAAATCGCTGAGCCTGGAGTTTGTGGAGGAGTTTGGTCCTTAGGTGGGTACGCGGACAGGCGTCGGCGATGCGCTTTGCATCTGGAGTCTTTTTGAGCCTGTGTGTGGAGCTGAGCATCCCATCAGCCCCTGTAACACAGCTATAAATTTTACTTGAATTAGCTGCTTGGAAAGGGGGAAGAAACGTAGCGGGTCAAAGAAGTGGTCTGAAGGAGAATAGCCCAGGAGTCCCCCTTTGGCAGTGGTTTCTGAAGCACCGGTCTTCCTTGCGTGGCGCTAGTAAATGCTTCGTTATCACGGCATACAGTTCAGCAGCGCCTGCTGTCGTGTCATGATGGGCGGCTCGATGAGCGTGAGGGCTGGTCCCTGAGATGTTTAGGATGTCTGCAACCTCCTGCTACAGCTCTGCTCCTCCGTTAAAACCTGGAAATGTCCCTTCCCTCCTCGGGTTGTATGATAATTTACCATCTAGGTGCCTGCTCCCTCCCAACAGACACCCGTGGCGTCCACGCACTCCTGCGCCTCCCCACCCAGGGACTTCTCTTTTTTTTTTTTTCATAACCAACCTCCCTACCCACTTGAAAAATAAAGATGTATGGCTCCCACTTGAGGGGAATAGATTGTTTTCGATTGCTATTCATCTATTATTTTAGAAAGTAAAATGAATAAAACTTATGCAGGTCACAGACATTAAAGAGCGTTTTTATATCAGTTTGGGAGCGCTGTCAGCTTTGATTTATTAAGTAAAGTTCCCAGACTGGCTACTAGTATGTGTTGTCAGTCTCTTGATAATGGATAGACCTCACAGCTGAGTGCTCTGTGATTAGACTTCTCAACTATATATTTTTAAATAAAGGCATCGCTTTTTTGGGTTTGCTCATTTCCCTCTCTTCGGTGATTTCATTCATCTTCCCTTGCCCTCCCTCCCTCTGCTGTAAATTTGTTTTTGTTGGAAGCTATGAAGAAGGTAAATGGGACGCATCTTTAAGGATTTTTTTTTTAATTCCCCCCCCTCTCCAAGCTTGCTTGATTGATTAAATGTCGTGGGGGGACGAAACTGGATAGGCAGAAGCTATCTAAACAGCTTTCCAGAGAGACCCATTGCACACGCTGCTCTGTTGTTACAACTACGTCAGCATTTTTACTATCAAACTGCACTTCTTTGGGGCTTAGGGATGGAAATTACCAGAGCTGCTCAGAGAGAGGTGGCTGATGGAGCAAACCCACCGCTACCGGCCGCGGCACCTCTTCTGCAAGGTTGCTGAGGGTTACTGGGGAATATGAAGCCTTGCATACCTGGTAAAGAATGGCGGGCAGGGAATTTCAGAGGCAGGGTTGTATCTCTGCTAACCACAACGATTTGCTTTCCCTTCGGAGGATGCAGCCAGGCTGAGCTCCAGTCCTGCTGCTTGCCTGCAGGAGCCCTCTCCTAAGGTGTCTCAGCAGCCGCTCCATCACGAAGGACTTGCAGTGCTTGCTCTGAACTGCCATTAGCAGGCACGTGCTGTGGTCTTCTCATAGGGATGGCAGCAAATGGGTACCGAAGAAGAGGTATCCCAGACTAAAATCCCCAGCTAGAACTTTAATTATGCTTTCGTAAAGAACTGAGCTGGGATGAGGATGAGGTTGTTTCCCCAGCGGCTGAAGGAGTGCTGGGACTAATTCATTAGCGTGGAATTGAAACAGCGCAGGTGGGAGGCCACCAAGTGCCTTCAGTAAATGAGCCTTGCTGATCCTTCAGGAAGGGCACTTCCCCGGGACGTGCTGGGTTGAGACAGCAGGCTCTGGTTTTGTTATCCAGCACCTTGGTCTCAGACCAGAACTGATCCGTGTAACTTGCAAAAATACAGGATGCGCTGAAAAGAAAAAAAAAATATCAAATTTCATCAATTTCATAAGTCTTTTTGTTCTTGTATGACTCCAAAAAGTGCTTTTGATTTAAAGGTTAAGATCTGACAAGCCAACAGACCTTAAAGGAAGGTCTTTTCTTCTCCCTCCTCTTTCCCTCCTGGTTTCTTTCAAAACTTGAAAGCTGGGAACATCTGTACGGAGAGGGTGGGAAGCAGTGCATTTGGGAAGCGCTTCCTGCTGCCCCTCCCCTGCTGTTTCAGGGCACGGTGGTTGGAGGAGAACTTGGTTTTCCCTGGTCTGTGTCAGCCTCTGCTCCTTCCCGCAGCAAAATCGCTGCCCGTGGATAAGGGGATGAGTGACCCCATGGGTGAAAAATAGGTGGGATGAGGAAGGGGAGTGTGAAGAAAGGACAGCGCAGGGTTTGAAATTGTGGTTTTGGAAGGGCAAGCGATGCTTCTGTGGTTATTTGATGTGACGGTTTGCCGCAGGGTGCTGGTCTCGTCTCTGGAGCTGGGGTATGCTTGTAGCAATGTCTTTTGCAGTTCATTAAGTGTCTCTGTTTTGCTGTTGCTCAGCCCGAAATGGCATTAGTTGCTTTGCACGTTCCAGTGCCACTGCCATTATCTCCTAATAACACACGCATTAATTATTAAGCCAGCTTGCTTATCCTACACCTTTAAATGATAACCCTGTCATACGTGCTTGCTTAATATATGCAACCCCGGTGTGCTTTGAAATGGCTCATTAGGGGTGTTTTTAGCTTGTCCCTCCTGACTGTTGTTTCTTAAACTGCCACAGTGCCAGGCAGGCGGGAATATCCTGGGCAAACAAATGCTGGAGGCTTACGTGCTAGCGGGGGTACCTGCTGTTGGGAAAGGTGGTTTTGCCGTCAGAGAGAGGGACTGGCTACCGGACCCTCTGCAGGTACGAAGTGAAAGGGTCTCCACTGAGATGGGGTGGCAGGTTGGGGCTAGCTGAACTCTCATGGTATCGTTGGAGCTAGAGGGGGGAGCACCCACCGAGTCCCCTTGGCATGCCCCAACCTTGGGGTTGGTGGAAGAAGGTCTTCTTCCAGCCCTCAGCATCAGCAGCTCGATTCATTGTGCCCACCTTTGGCTCCATGAGGAGGTCCCTGGCCAGGCTCATCACCGATGGTGCTTGCCGCTGAGAAGATGGTGCTGTGTTTTAGGTAGGACCTGGGCTGAGCTCTCCAAGAGCATGTGCCCTGAGGCCCAACAGTTTCAGCCCTTAATGCTTTACGGCCAACGTGAATGCAGGTAAACCTCCGTATCCTACAGCCTAACTGGGACCTTTATTCCTTATATTTTTTTTTCCATCCCCAAATAAAATTTGCTATGCTTTCTCCAAGGTACCAGGTAAAAACCCCAGAGCAATTCTCCCTTTGTCATTTTCCTGAGAACATTTACAATAATATTCCCCTGCAGCAGGACTGACTATCCTGTTTCCCTGTGCCGGTGCCGGGTTGATGGTTTGGTGATGGTTCTCTCACCAGCCGAACGTTACAAGTTGGTTTCTGTCCTCTGCGTGCCCACGTCCGTCTTCTGAGCCCTATGGAGAATTTGTGAGCCAGTGGGAGGAGTTGAGACTTCCCAGGTTAAAGACAGTGAGGGAATGTAGATGTTTGCTAAAAAACATTAGTAAATGAAAGCTGGACCCCCAGCCCTCTCGTTGCCCACACAACTCCTGCTGGAGCACCAGATGGGGTTTAATCAGGACCGCCGCATTGCCGGAGGGATATTATTAAGAGACATCTAGTTCTGGATGAGAGAAGATTATCCAGGGTTTATTTCCAGCTGATAACACTCTGCCCTTCCATAACACCTTTTATCTGAGGATCTCGGAGCTCTTTACAGACTTCAGTTAATTAAACCTCATGTTGCCCCCTGGTGTCGTGGGTGAGACCAGGGCTAAGCATCGGCGGAGGAGCAATTAGGAGGGATCCAGCTCTGGCAGGGAGATAAGATAGACAGATGATCTCCTGGCTCTTCTTTGCTGTCTTATTTGCATGTTTATCTCCCCCGTGCAGTTGAGAAAAGTGAACCCAGAGGTTGCACCGCCTGCCCAAAGTCTTCATTTGGTGCCGCACCAGGCTAAAAACTCAGGGGTCCCCTTTTCCAGCCCCATGACATGCTGGATGCAGAAATACGTCGGTGGTGCGTGATGCTGACTCTGCCCTCAAAATCTCCCTCTTCTCCTTTCCCAGCGTTGATTTTCCACCGGGCTTCACGCCTCGGCTCTGCTCGACTTTCCACCGAGTTTCCTTCCTGCAAACCCTATCTCAAAAGTCTTCCTTTGGTAGCAAATAACAACAACAACAACAAAACCCTCACAGGCCTCCATAAAAAGAGCTTTTGCTGCCTCTCCCTGCAGGGCCAGATTCCTCAATAGTGATTTCCCCCGAGAACAGCTGGGCCTGAGGTTTCCTTCCCCTCCTCTTTTCTTTTCTTTACTTTCCCCTAACTAAAAATCAGGAAGCTCTAAAATCCTCTTTGAAGTAGCACTGTATGAAGAGGATTTATCCTTGTCCACTTAAATATTCATGACAGCTTGCATTTCTGTTCAAAAAGACACTTGTTTATTTAGATAAGATTTAATTTATTCATAATTTACCTAAATTTGCAGGAGCGTGCATGTACATTTTAGCTTATAAGCAGCGTAATACATAAAACATTATTGAGGCATGCAAATTACACAAATACAGCATTTGAAACTGCCGGCTTGTTTTAGGCAGATAACTAATTTCTTACCCTGAGTAGAGACACAAACACAATTGCATGGGCTTGTTGCCTGGGCTTCGGCGACTCTGAATTGTGCTTCCCTTAATGGAAGAGGCATGGTTTTCCAGCAGGGCCCTGGTATAGCCCACTTTTCTTGGACCGTGAACCGTAGTAATGCCGCAGCCCTTTGCTGGCGGTGTTTTCGCAGCCCGCTCCCCGGGGGGCTCGATTCGGTTTTGCTGAAGTCTCTGAGCGAGTTACCGCGTGTTTCCCCGGGATGGGGTTGGGATTCGTAGCGGGGCATCATCTCCCCAGGTCCCGGTGGGGGATGATGGAGCAAGAAGACATCCCTGCTCCACATGATCCATCCTGCTCTTGCTGTGCATAAAACTCCACCTCAAATGGTGGAGTTGCTTGCCCCTAATCAATCTCTGCATCCCTCAAGGCAATACGGCCACTTGTTGCTTTCCTTAAGGCAACCTCATAGCCCCAAAATATCTCATTTTTCACTCGTTTCCAGATATTAGACAAATTAGCATCCATGGAGTGTGCTTAACCCTGGAAGCTGGGTGTGGTGTCCTCCTAAAATCTCAAACACTGCGTGCCGTGGGGACAGCAGCACAGTACGGGCAAGGGCTGAGGGCTGGAGACATTTTTTGGGCTCTGCATTTAGCAGGCAGGTGACGTGCACTGACGTAGCACCGTGAGGACTCTCAGCACTGTAAAAAATTGTTTCTACCAGGTCCCAGTCTGGAAGTAGATGTTTGCAGTTGTATATATGAAATCTTGAGTACATGCATATGAAACCTGTAGGAGGAGATATCTCAAGGACTCGAATATTGTGTGAATCTCCTTGCGTACAGCTGCGTTACCCCACAACCTGTCATTACGATCGCCTGCCACTTCCCATAAGATTCTGCTTTCCCTCGCCTGTAACCGTGCCAAGCTGTAACTGTTTGGGCTGAAATTTCCACGCCAGATGTCCTCCCCGGGCTCTCGCAGGCTTTGTTTGCTTGTTCGTTCTGCGGGGAGGGGTGGACGAGGAGGGACGGGGACAGCAAGAGCTCTTTGGTGCTTTGGGTTTTTCCGATATGAAATCACAGCCGACATTTTCCATCATTTCCAAGGTTGAGGCTAATGAGGAAAATATGTCTTCCCTGGTTTTGCCCGCTGGAAAAAATGACCTGTGAGTAGCTCCAGAGCCTGAGCACTTCAGGACAGGGACTGGTGCTTTTGGTGGGGTCATGAAAATGTCTTTCTAACCTTGGAAAATCCCCTTGCACCTTGGTGGGGGAAAAAAATATATCTCTTCCCTTCGTTGGGCATGGCGTTGAGTGTGTGATGCGCTGCAGGTTGATGGGTAGGATAGAAACTGGCTGGGTTTGCCTGGGAAATCCCCCTCCCCAGGAGGCAGCTTGTACTGGTCGTGTCCCCTTTGTCCCTTGTCCTCGCAGCCTTAAGGCTGCCAAGTAAACCTGAGCAGGGTCTGCCTTTTTTCCCGTGGTACCTGCTGGGTCATGCGGCAAGGAGGAGGTGGCTATGTCTGAATGCAGTCTGCATTTGCATTATAAGAGACTTTAATTACAGAGGCTTAATTACATGATCACAGCGTCAGTGTTTTGTTCCCCAGGACCCTGCCCTCACTGCGTGCGGAGGGTGGACAGTGTTGGCGTAATGAGTTGCTCAGCTCAGGTGCTGCGGTGAGGAGCACCATAGGAAAGCCCTGGAGAAAACTAATACCCCGTCTCAGAACAACGTGCAGCAAAATCAGGCTTGGGGCCACCCAAGGAGAAACTGCAATATTAAATGTTTCCTTATTAAAGGAGCTCTGCCTATTGTGTGCACGCTGTGGATCCTGAAATGAAGTGGTGTAACAAGTATGCGCAGGGAGGGCTTTAATAGTCTTAACTTTGGCGATGCTTAATTTAGTGTGAATGATCACGTTATCTGACCACGATCTTTCAATTTATGCCTCTATGGCTGCATAGGGGGATCAGAGGTATTCTTTATATAGGATTAATCACTGTATTGTCCTTTTTTCACTTGGCATTCGTGCACAGACTGTGTTTTTAGGTGGAAATATTGTGATGGAGCAGGCAGACTCAGAAGGGTTTTGTTATCCCGTGGAGCCTGTTGGAGCTACAGGAATGCACAGAAATGGTATCGGTGGTGTTAAGCTATAGGCAATGCCATATAGGTGAATAAAAACACAGCTCAAAAACGAGCGCTGGAGAAGCAGCTGCCTTTCCCCATGAGACTGGAAGGAGCTGAGATGAAGGAGTGCGTGTGTAGGATCCTGCGTGAGGAGGAGAGTCTTGGAATAAAAACTTCAGGTTTCAAATCATTTCACTTAAATAGCTCCTAATTGTGCGCGTTTGAACGACGTGACGCTTGCACCCCGCAGAACAGGGGAAACGCCGTCTTTTGGTATGCATGCAGGCGCATTAATAATGCGGAGAGCTGAATATTTACTAACTATCACCCAACACGGTGTATCGGAAAAGAATAAGCTATTGATCCAAGTTAAAAATAAATAAATAAATAAAAATCTCCCCTCCCCACCACCTGTAGATGTGTTAGGGAGAAAATATTGAACGGGGCTCTCCTAGCTCCCATGCAATTGATGCAATTTATTTTCAATTTGTCAAACGTGGCATTGGAGCAGCAGTTGTTTTTGGTGATTTATTAGGAATTTTCTAACCAGGGCACTCTGTCATTGGTGTTACTTTACTTGTGTCCCAGTAGATTTTTGTCTTTCTACAAGCTCAAGCTGCGAACTCAAAAAGGTGAGTTTTTCTTCATTTTCCTTTTTTTTTTAAAAAAAAAAAAACCACAACCCAAACAACAAAACAAACCAAAAGGGAAAACCAAAAGAAACTAAGCCAAAAAGGGAAATGGGGAAAAAGTAGCAGAATTGACATATTTTAAACATGATGACAGGATCGGCTGGTTTAAATTGCCTCTGTGAATTGATTTAAAAGATGTTGGGTAGGCATCTCTATTTCATTAACTGTCTTTCTCCTTCATTTCAGTCACTGGAGTCATTGCCTCTTATTACCTTCCAGGCTCATGATATCCATCCACATGGTTATTTTAGTTATTACTATCTGTATACAGAAAATATAAGAGGCAATTTTGGGACAGAAGCAGCTTGGGAGGGATGTAGGGCTAGTGAAATAAATAATTTGAATTCTGTATGACACCCATGATATAAAGCCATCAGGATTACGATAGCGTTAGTGCTAGGTGTGCGTTTCGGTCGGAACCTGTGGGAAAAGCGTACGGGTTTCTGGTATCAAATCTTGACCTGGTAATGAAGCTCTTTCCCACCCTGAGTAACCAGTAATGACCCCAAACCCAATTTTCTCCTGGGAATTAGGTGGTCCAATGTGTGCATGGTATTTTGCAAGCCTTCTGACCGCGTCTTCGTCAGGATTTTGGGTGAGTGCGAAGCGTATTTTCACTTAGCTCCCACCTTGAGCTAGAGCTTGGGGAGCAGGAGGACCCTATCCGTGTCCTCAGGGAGGTTAATGATCTTGTCGCTCCACCACACGGGGAATATTGATGCTCCCCTTAAATAAGAGGTATGATGTGGAAAGGTGTACATGATGTCCGTAGAGGCTGCTGGGTGTTACAGGGCAAACCTTGTGAAGGTCTGCCTGCAAGGACTAGCTGGGAAAAAAGAGGAAAGCTTTTTGGGATGCCTTCCCCAAAGCTCAGTAGCTCAGTATCCAGACACTTCCATCACTTCTTTTCAGACCAAAAAGAACCAGAGCACTCCAGATTATTTTCACAGTTTCAAAAACGCTGTAGCTTACAATATTTTTTTCCAACGCTCTGCAGAGTCATTAGCTTGCTTACGGCACTTAAAAGGAAAATGTGGTGCTTAGGAGACTTAGCTTCTGTTTGCTGTCTTTACCACCAACTAATTGGTTGGATAACAAGCAAATATTTTTCCTCTGTTCCTCAATTTCCCAGCTTTTTGACTTGCAAGTAGGAAGAGAAAAAGCTGCTCGTGGTTGGCAGATAGCGAAGGGAAAAAAGCGCGTTGTGGTGAGGCAACCAGAGGCAGGCTGGAGATGTGATTGCAGGTCTGGCTTCCAGCAGTTGCTCGTGCTGCCCCCTCGTTTCGTGCCTCTTCTCCTTTGCTGTTGCATGTTGTAGGCCTGGCCTTACTCATCGTGTGGACCTTCAAAGCAGGTGCCTGGTGGGGAAGGGGAAGAGGTGAAGCGCCGCAGGAGCGGCGTCGGGGCTGCGTGGGAGGGAGCAGCGCGGCGTGATGAACGGTTCCCGTTTGGAAACGGTCAGAGCAAAGCACCGAGGAGACTTGATAAGAGCACTCGAATGATCCTATTATCAGGGTAACCATGGTGGGAAGAGACAGCTCCTGACTCCACATACAAGCATTACCTTGATTTAAAGGCAGTGTTTGTGGCTTTAAACCCTGAATTTCCCTGGTTTGGCTTGGTTGAATTCAGACCCGAACAAAGCGTGCTTGGTGTATTGCGAGAGGATGCTATTCACCCGGCTCCCTGTTAAAAAGCGATGTCGCTCCACACGCACGGGCACAATGAAATACACTAGTGGTCTTAATAAAGTGTGTTGTAAAGGCACCGGCTTATTGAAAGCATGGACATCCTGAGCTCTGGGAGGAGAATAGAGAGCTGACCTGACAAGCGAGAGCCGACCTCGTCAAGGAATTGATCCATTGCACGAGGACGCTCTTGTCGTAAACAGCAAAGCTGCCTGAAAGGGTGACCGTGGACGCGAGTTGCAGAGCGCTCCTCTAGATTGAAACCTTTACCCAAGCTTCGGGGCTCGGGAGAGGCGCCTTTCCACTTGGCTCCGTGCGAAGGGCACGGCGTCCAGACCCAGCGCCTGGGAGAACCTGGTGCCGGGGGTTTTACTCATCCAATTCTGCCGCTGAAGGGAACCCACCCCAAAGCAAAGCCCCAGTCTCCGGCAGCATCGCTTTAGCTCCCTCCTGCCCTTTTAGTATGTTAAATCACGATGTGCATCGAGGCCAGAAATACAACAGCTTGGCAGGAGGTTTATTCTGAGAGCAGCAACTTGGTACCGTCTTACCGACCCCTCACGCGCGGCTTTGGGAATGGCAGAAGCAGCAGGTTCGGTGCTTGTTAGCTTTTCCCCCGCTATCTCAGTATAGTTGCTTGATATATTTGGGATAGTCTTTGTTTATCTAACTTCTCTGTACGAAGGGCAATGCTGAGCTTTTGAGTTCGCAGGACCGGTCTGAAGCTGCGGGGACCACAAAGGCGGCCGCTGCGTGCCGGAGTCTCTCAGGCTTCATCCCTCACACCTCGTTACCTCCGCGCCCGCCGCTAATGGCAGCGGACGCGAGCCTATCATCCCGCCACCTGCAGGAGAAGTCCCTGGCATTAATTGCAAACGCATCCCTCGCAGCGTCCCAATTTCCAGGGCCCATCACTTAGAAATGTTAATGCTATTTGCTGTAGCACGTGCCGGATAATGGCGTTTCTCAACATCTGTTTTCATTTAAAATTTCCAAGCCATTTTTTCCACGTGTGGCTTTTGGTGACGATGCCGCCTCACGCTTACTGGGTGGCAGGATGGGAAGTGGCGGTCTCCAGCCCAAACAAAGCGAACCCAAAAATTTTATTAATGAAGATTTGCAGCTGCTCCTGGGACTTGGCAACTGCCCGCAAAAGCTGGTGACAGGACTCATCTCGTGAAACGTACCCGTGATAAATATCAAGTGGGAGTGATTAGCAAGAGGTGGTTAATTCATGAGAGGGTTTTGCGTGTTGGCTGGGGAATAATTTGGTTTCCAGTGGCAGCAGAATGTATTATTTTCCCTCTCTCTCCCCTAATCTCCTGCAGGCCTGAGCTCATAAAGCAGCAACTGGTGCAGCTACTCCCCCCCTTTACAAGCCAAAGTTGATCAGCCTGGAAAGGAGAAGGACCTGGCGAAGGCTGAAAAGCTGGGATGTGCTTAGGGAGGAGAGGGAAGGGTTAAAACCAGGCAGGTTTTTCTTTTTTTCCAGGTGAAGGCAGCAGTGATAGTTATGGTAGATAATCATCCTGCTCCATCTGGGCTGAAAAATTTGCTAATTGAGGCAGGACTCATTTCCTGCGGGAGAAATAGCCTCCCTGTTTTCAGGGCATTCGCTGCCCCTTATTGCGAGGGTCGGGGGCAGGTGTCCCTTTGGGGATGCTCTCCGCCTCCTCCTAAGACTGGTTTAGCTGAAATACTGTCAACTATTTTCCTCCTATTTTCCTCCATCCCTGGCACTTTCCATCTCCAGCTTGTTACAGGCTTGGCAGGGGAAAGAGGCGGGGTGGGGGGGAGAGAATAGGAAAGAAATCTTTCATTTCCATTTCCAAAGCTGTGTTTCGGCTCCCCAAGAGCAGGCGCGCAGAACTGATGCTCACGGAGCCGCCTCTGACAGCTCGACGCCGAGGGGGGGAAACCTGTGCTTCCATTTCCCAGCCCTGTCCCCCGCGGGCAGAGCGAGCCGAGCCGAGGAGTTCACGGGGATCAGCGGGGAGAAGGAAAACAATTTGATCAAGGGGCCCTGGAGTCAGGCACATGGAGAAACTGGTCTGGTGGGGTTTTTCAGCTTTAATCAGCGTCAAGTTGATTTTATTTTTAGAGAAGTGATGATATTAAAAATAAAAGGAGGGGGGAGCGAGTAAAGCGCCTACAGGTATATGGGGCAGAGCCCCCCATCAGCTATTCAGCTGGTCCTTCCTAAAAAGCTCAAAGCTTTTTAGAGCTAATTATGTGAGAAATGCGTGATGTGTGGGGTTGCAGGTGCAATATTTTACCCCGCGTAGCCGTGCATATCTAATGCATTAGCAGTATTCTTCTGTGTTGTAGTGTGGGAGGGAGGATGATCACTTTATGCCATGACCAATGTGGCTTTGGGTGGTGGGAAAAAATCCCTGGGAAAGCTGCATCGCTGTGTCAGTCCATGGCGGTGATGGTCCCATCAGCTGGTCTCCGCTAAGCTGCCAGGGAGGACGGCAATTCGAGTCCCTCACGATGCTCTGGAGGAGATGCCTCTGTGTCCTGTCGCTGCCCGTGGCCGGCGTTGGGTATTTATAAGAAAGATTGAAGAAAATCCTGCAGCAGGCAGAGAGGAAGGTCATCTACCCTCCAGACAGATCCTATCCTAACTCTTAATTTCTATAAACTACTTAAAGACCTGAAGCCTGACGTTTTTATTGTCTGTGCCAATCTGCTCCTCCCTTTTAGCATCAACTGCCCTCTCTCACCCTCGTCGCCCATATAAACCTTTGATTCTTTCCAAAACCATCCAAAGTCGTGTTCTTCCTGACATGCGCGCTGATAGAAGTGAGCCGGTGTTTGGGGGAGACGCGTCCCCTTTTTATAGGCAGCGAATGGAGACTGTCTCCAAACGTGTCCCTCGGGTTTTCGAAACGTTTTTCATCTGCGCAGAGAGAAAGTAAGGAAAACCCGTGGGTGGCAGACTGTTGCCTGGAGAAGTACCGCTCTCTTCATCTGCTTTCACTCAGCCCCAAATTCTTCCCTGGTAATGATGGTCATATATATATATATATATGTATATGACCATCATATATATAATAATCATTATTTTTGTGATCTGAATCGCCCCAGCAAAGCTAACCTAAAATCAATGTTGAGGGAAGATGAAAGTTGACTTTCATGAAAACAAGAGGGTTTCCAAACTTCTCTGACGCTTTCCTTTTCTTCTGAGTGAAAGGTAGTAGGAAAACAATAAAATAAGGCATCCAGCTGCCAAGAGAATTATTAGGCTTTTTTCAGCCTAGTCTCAGTAAGGGTTTTTTTTTTACGTCCCAAGCCGGGAAGGTGAGCTGAAACACTGCTGCCTGGTGGTGCAGAGGCAGTCTTTTAACGTGCAGCTGCAGCCAGCAGCGAAGAGGTCAAGTCGTACGGTGCCGTCTCCTCTCCCAGCCTTGTGTCAGGCAAAACAATGAATTTCCATAATTCTACTCCCAAGTGCGAAAAAGCGCCTTTGTTGCAGCGCTTGCGCCGTTCTTGCAAAGGCAATGGGTCTGTGCGGCGTAGGTGTGACCCTGCGCTGGCAGAAATGCCAGTGTGGTTTAATGAAGAATCCTAAGCAGAGGGGGGGAAAAAACCCCAACATTAACGCTTGCTCGCAAACCCGCAGAGGTGAGTTGTTCCTAGAAGAAGGGGTAAAAATTGGCCCATACAGCTCTTACCGTACCTCAATTAGTCAAGGTAGTGGTCCACTTGCAATGAGATGCTTTTGCCTTGCTGCCTCCTGTGACCTCTTTGAATTTCGTGGCATCGGTGGTGATGCTATCCTGCGAGTCCTGTGCCCGGTAAGCCCAGGTCTCTGCTGAAAAAACAGGAGAGAGTGACCGCGGCCGCGGCTTCGTGGTCATCCCGGCCAGTTGACGGTGGCGGAGGGCAAGTGGAGGCTTCTAAGTGGAGCCACAGGTGACGTCGCCTGATCTTAGCAATCAACAGCTTATTCATCCCGGCTTCGAGTGTCATGCTCTAGTAACCAGGCAGTTCTTGTTGCTCATCTGGAAATCCCAATCGAATGCCTTCATTATCACACAGCAGTGTTTCCTTTGTGGATAACGAGTCATACTGCGAGCATTAATGTAATGTCGTATGGATTTGTGTTGTGGGATTGTTGTAAGCTCTGATTGAAGCTTTTCCTGTGATTAGGGTATTTATTCAGGTGTGGGAGAGGGAGTCTCTGTTGTCTAGTAAGATCGGAGTTTGCGGTATGTCTCCGAGGAGTGTTTATAGAGGCGTACCTTACGAAGTCAAGTTAATAAGCTGCGTGCGTGAGATCTCTGTTTTCCTTTATTCCATCTTGTGCCCATCACTGCCGTTGCCGTTGTCTCACTCAAGTTTATACGCCGCCTGCACAGGAAACCATAATATAGGCGTTGCCTGGGATTTTAGCAGCTATCTAAAGGGGGTTGTGGTTGGAGCATCGTCCTCTCTGCAGGGTGTAGACATCTTCCCGCAGACGTGGGCATGCAGATGCACCACAGGAGGGGGAAAGGCATGAGCTTCTTGTCCGCCCAAGAACACTAAGGCACTCTGGGGCCATGAGAAATGGACTTTTCTTGTTGTATGGAAGGAACAGGACATCAGGTAGGGCGAGGGCTTCTTGTCCAGCAGCTGCAGGAGTTGAGAGGCAAAGTTGCCCCATCCTAGCTGAAAACCACGATGCTTTCATTCCTTGAGGAGATCGGTTGCGATTCCTTAATTGGGATGAATGTGTAATTGGGGGAGATGTTGGCAGCACCATCTATCAATTCCACCAATGACAAATGATAGGAAGTGGCATCCTCCCACTGTCTGGCAGGCTCCCAGCCTCCTCCACTGCACACCTCATTATCCCCTTTGACTGCTTCATCTGGATAACGTTCATCCTTAATGATGGCGGAGCGATATTAAGTTTCTGCAGTGTTATTTGATTACTACCTACCTACTCTCTGTTCCTTCTGGAATAGCAATGGGGCGTATTTCCGAGACACCATGGGTTGCTAGATGTGGACTGACGGTTGCAAGATGAGGGAGAAGGATGTCTGTACTTAGGGTCCTGCCTGGTACGCATAATATTTCAAAATCAGTCTTTCCATGAGTGTTTCTGGCCAGACTTCTGTTTTCTCGGCTCCAGGAGGAGCTTTAGCTGTGCCACCAGCAGGAGGAGGGTGCTCAGTCCTGTCTGGGAGTCGTATAGCTGAGTTGTGGGTTAGACGGAAAGCTGGGAGGTGTAATAAAATGGACAAAGCGTGGTGCTACAGTACAAACGTGTGTCTAGGCCAGACGATAAAGCAGTTAAATTATCCTGTGGGTTGTGGGGCCTGTAAAACCTGCTTCTTCTCACTTACCTCCTAGCGAGCCTCATGCAGTATCTCAGAGACAGTCCCTGACCCTGTGAGATGTCCTTGTGGATCTTCTTTCTTGCGCCTGACTTTCTCACTTGCTTCATCATCGGGCACTTCAGGCGCTCGCCATTAGTATTAGCCTCATGGGCTTGACTTTGTCAAATGCTCCCAGTCCATTTGAGAGATGCATGCCAATTGCAGCTCGCTTGTCCGCCAAGTCAAGTAATCTCTTCAAAGACTTCTAACAAGTTAATAAGGATTGATCTGCTTTTCATGAGATCACGTTGACTGTTCTTAATGAACCTGGGCATTTTCAAGCCTTTCTTTCCCCTTAAAAATTAGCTTCCAAATAAATACTCTTCTTCCAGTCGCTGGGCAGCTGATTCTTTCTGCGTATCCCCAGCATGCATTAGGATTTTGATTGAGGGAGGCACCCCTCCAGTTTTTGGGATAGTCACGTGTTGGTTTTGGGGAGGGGGAAGGGGTTAAGTTAAGCAAAAGCTTACACTTGTCCTAAATAAAGATGGATTTAATTACAGCTAACTGTCTCATTGAGTGAAGGCTCGGGAAAGCAGGTTCAGGCCTGATTTTTCTGAAAGATGTGTAAGATTTAGTTGCTGTCTGAAAACAGCCAGATCTTGATTTTCTAATGAAAAGGCTGAGCCTTTGAATACTACATTCCCATAAAGATGGGAAGAGCGTTTCGAGATGAGCACTCAGAGCAATGAAATTGGTGAATTTTCCCACAAAAAAAAAAAAAAAAAAAACCCACATTGCTGTTAGCAACGTGGCTAATCCATCCTACTGTCTGCAGCAACGCCAGGAAAGAGATGTCGGAGTAATGGGGTCTTTGAGAGTTCATTGGTTCTTCTTGTATAAATGTCCAAAAAACTCGCACTCTCTGTTCCCTGTCTTACCCGTTTTAAGGGACACGCGTAAGAGTGAAGTCCTGCTTTGTCATTGCTTCCCCTGTTTGTTAAATCCCTTGTGCGCGTGTTACCATCTGGTCCCTAATGCTTTGTGTCAGCTTTAAGTTCCTCTGAGCTTTTATTGACCATTTCTTGTGTTATCTGCACACTCCCTAATTCCTCTTCTCCTCTCCCTGGGGATCTGATCCCTGACTTAAGCAAATCCTCATCCTCTTCATTTGCGAGCACAGATGCAAAAGTAAATACTGTAAGTGTCGGTGTCAGCTTCTTATCCTCCTCTGCCTCCAATTTCCCTCTGTCGCTCTTATCTGTGCTGTATCCACTTATCTCCTGTGTATATATAATGGTCTTTTCCTTTACTGTTTTTGTAAAAGTCAGGAGATTCTCCATCGTTAACTGTCTTTGCTCCTTTAATTATATACTTGTGTGTTTACCTTCCTGAACCCGTGCCCCTTACTTCTAACACATCCCTACTTCTAAGCAGGTGAGTTTTCTTTGTACGCCACTTTGATTAAGGATAGGAACGTACCAAAAATCCCGTGTTTTGAAAACTCAAAACCTTGGGCTGTTTGAAGTTGAACCCGAATTCTGCGGCGATCCAACGTTTTTGTCTCTGCTTTGAACGCTGCTGTGACTCTTTGGGTGGTGTACGCGCGAGATGTAGACTATAACGCCATCGCAGCCCCCGTAGTGATGCTCTATATGAAATCAAGGGTGTTTTGTTATGTCTACATGTCTTCGTTTTCCTGGCTGTGAGATGGAGATAGCGTTTCCTACAAAGAGAAGAGGAAAGAGGTGTGCGGGAGAAAGCTACTGCAAAGGGCAGCCACCAGCAGAATTGGGAGCCGAGTTGCCCATTCCGTTGCGACGCATCCCGTGGTGGGGTGTGCAGGAGTATTTCAGGAGAGGTTATACCTAAGGTGAATGTGTAGTTTGTGCCAGAACACGAGCAGGAACACCCCCAAAATGTTTTGGAGCATCTTGCTCCTTGGAGAGCTGCAGCCCCGCTGGGTGGTCCGTGCTTTGTGCTAACGTCACATCCACCCCAAACCTCATGATTTGTGGTCTGACCATGGCTGATGTTATAACCTGGTTATGAATCTTTTTTTTTTTTTTTAACCTACAAATGCCACACAATAGTGTTTATGACGTAACAATTCCCATCAGGAAGACGCCTTGTTGTATGATGTACAGCAGTACTAAACGTTGGCGTAGCGTAAGGGCTCCGCTTTTTGCAAGATGCAGCAGTTTGTAATTTCAAGGATCAATATGGTGATGTGTTTTTTTGAATTTTAATAAATGGAACTACACTGGTGTTTGTTGTTTACCTGCTTTCTGATTTTTTAACAAGTGGCTCTAGTGATAATTACCGAAATTCTGTAGTCGCAGAAGGAGGGGGGAGGGCGAGGGGGAGGACCTGGATCCTTCATAACTATCCAACTGGGCAATTATCTCCATACTGTATGTGCTGCTTTTCTATAAATGTTGAAATTCAGTAATTACCACTAGAGCCAGCCGTGACATTTCGAAAGCAGATACATAACAAATAGGGATGCCATGGAGTCATTAAAATTCAGATATCAAAACAGCTCTCCTTATTCTTCCTTGCATGAATCCATCTCTTTGTTTCATGAGGAATTCAGTTGCCAATTAAATACCTTTTCTTTTCTTTTTCTTCTTTTTTTTTTTTCTTTTTCTCTTTTCCTTTTACAAATGAATTCTAATCTCCGTGAAAGGAGCTGCACTGACAGTCGTGACAGTTGGTGCGTTAGCAAAAAACATGGGTGAGTTTAGTCCTTCCTAAGGAACCCAGCCAGCACCTCCCCAGCTTTGGAAACGCTCAGATCGTATCAAAAATTTAGGGGGGAAGGACGTTTTTCCTTTTTCCCAGCGATTCCCCTTTTCTCCTTCCGGCATCATTTTTCCGTGTCATCCTGTAAGGGAAAACATCCTTTAAGGTTGCTGATAACTTTGGGAAATATTTTGGCCTGTCCCGCCAGGGCTCTGGTTTCATCGCCAATAGGAATAGCTCAATTATTTCCCAAATTGTTATTCGTGCTGCGGTCTCATAGCAATCTCTGGCATCTGGCAGTTGTGTTGATTTTTTGTGTGTGTGTGGTTTTTGGGTTTTTTTTTTTAACAATGTTGTCTTGTTTACGGGTTTGACTCTTGGAAGACAGGATTTGATGCCTCCCAATCAGTCGCTAATGAAACGGAGGGATTGACAGCGCGGAATTGATCCTTCCTTTGTAATCCCGTAACAGCGAGACATGTTTGTTTCTGAATCTGTCAGTGGGTTGTATGTAAACCAGGTGTGATGAGGAACCCGTGCGCTGAAAACAAGGAGAACAGTGGTTTCATAAACCTCACAAGGAGGAAAACCTGTAGGGTTTCTACGCCTCCTCTCTTCCCATATCTGACTGTTGCTCGTGTATTTTTCCGTGAACGTCTGTTAGATACAGCAGGATGAATTTGTTCTGAGAGGGGCCGATGTACGTGGGGGTAACCCTGATCCTTACGTGTGGGTGAGCGCCACAAGCCTAAATAATGATAATGAAGGGGCTTGAAGAGGTCCGTGTTCCTGAAGACCCGTGTCTTTTACCGCTTTACTCCACGCTTTCTCTGTAGTTGTCCCACAGCAAAGGTCTCCTCACCTCTTGGACAACACCCCGACCTCTCTGTTTCAGGCAGGTAATTTCTTGCATCCTTCCTCTAAAAAAATAACTCTACTGAGACTTAAAGATTTCATTTTGCACTGCACTAAAGGAGGAGCCGCGTTCGCTCTTACAGTTTTAAGAGGTCTCAAGTCCATCCTTTGGTTATCCAGTAGAGGACAGCTTTGATTACTCCTCCATCGGCTCCTCTCTGGGAGCCAAGCCTTCAGCGAGAGGCCCACTTAAGGAGAGCTTGTCTTAAGGTTTATTCTCGAGCCTGATGCATATGTGTTAAGGTGAACAGGAATTATATTCACTTCAAGGAGAGATGAGGCCCTTGTGTTGACTACATTATCATTTATACTAACAAAAAGAGCTTAAAATGTTAGCATATTCTTTTGAAAACGGAGCTTTGCATCCTATTAAGAGGAAGGAAACACAACCCGCAGCGCATTATATTTCCAAGCGCCTGTCAAGAAACGCTTACGGCTGTCGCCTGCTTACTGAGCATCCAGCTATAGGAATAAATTGGGAATCGCTCCCCGTGCGCTGATCCCCTAACCAAGAGACAGGAGACGCTGTTCAGTTAAAATCCAGGCAAACGCAAATCTTGGATCTGTGTCGGACAGAAACTCGGGGAACTGGGGTTTTCAGAGAGCTGCAGAAGTTTGCTCACGAGGAAGGCGTGAATAGAAACGTGTCTTCTAGCTTGGTTTTGGAGGGTGGGGGAATTTAGATGAGGTTCCTCCAGCTTGCGGCACCGTGGATTTTGGCAGCGTGATTTCTAGCCTGGCTGGAATAGAGAGGAAAAACAAACTTAATTTAACCTCTCGGATTTGGGAAAAGCACTTAAACATGAGGATTGCATCCTGCTGGTATCAGACGGTTGGTTTAGGTGCAAGGGAATAAGCTGAAAGTATTCGTTTCCCGGTGGATAAAAGCTTGCGATATACAGCACGTGGCTCTCTTGCAGGTATGTCAGGCGCTAAACTGGCCGTGGGGATGGTGCCTCCCGTTCCCTAAAGCTGCTCACCCATCCCCTGAGGAAGGCAGTAAGTTTTGCCTGCGTCAGTGCAAGTGGAGTCTTTGTTTTAAGGAAAAAAAAACGAGAGAAAACCCTAAATCCCGAAGAAAAAAACTCAAAAAACCCTTCCCCAAGCAGGGCTTTTGGAGATAAGCTGCTGCTTGGCAATTTGCTAACTTGAACTTTTAGCACCACCGGTAGTCTTCCTAGACCCGAAATCCACCTTGAGGGGGGGAAGCGAGAGCGTAACACGGGCTGCGTACAGGAGGTGCAGCGTTGCTTCATCAGGCTGCTGAGTTGGATGCTTTGAGCTTTTTACAGTCGCACCCTCCGGTTTGGAAGGGAATGACTCGTGTGCCCTTCACGCTCTTCGCCATCTCTGCTAGGTTGCAGAAGGAGGACGCCTGCACCTCCTGTAGCAACTCAAGCTCGGGGTTTTGGTGGGTTTTTTTGGGTGAGAGTGGATGTTTTCATTTGGGCAGGGGCTCAGCACGGCGTCCTCGAAGAGCAGCTTTCCTGAGCTGGAAAACCAGAGGGAATTTTTAAAAGACAACACTTTTATTTCTCTTAAGGCCCCGCGGCTAAAGGTGTGTATACGACTGCCGGCTGATGAGCGTGTCTGTAAGTTGAGATCTTCAGTTGCTGTGAAGCATCGCGGATTTGCTTTAGAGTAGGGCTTGTATACTGGGCGAAGCAGTGGGCACGGACACACGCTTCCAGAGGTCCATCATGCACGAGCTGCAGGAGATTAGGCGAGAAATGACATCAGGCAAGAAATGACATCAGGCGGGCTTTGCTAACAGGCTGGACGCGTCTTTATTGGCGTCTGTGTTATCTCAGTGCAAGTCCATACACGCTGACACATGCTGCATCTGTCTCCATGAGCGTGAGCGGGTGAAATGAAGATGTCTTGCTGTCCTTTCTCATCAACAGTGGTGCATCCAAGATCCCACTGATAGACAGAGCGCTGTTCCCTTCCCTGTCCGCTTTGATTAATTTGGTGCCTCCTTTCTGGAGTCTGTGAATTTGTCTTGGTTTTGCTCTTCCCCTTGACGCAGAAGTTTCTCCCCCTCCTTTTAACCACTGTTTTGCTACAAAGCCCTACCCTATCTAGGCTGGTCTGGCATGGTGAGACCGGCAGGAGATGATGTGCTAAGTCCCTGTGCATGACAGAGCACAAAATCCAGCCGTGAATCCTCTTTACGAGACTCCAGAAACCGCTGCTAACGCCGATGCGCGGGCCAGGGAACCGGCAAAAGCCCTGCAGCTTCCAGGCACTTCAAACCCAGCGCTATCAGGAGGGCTTTGGGCTTGCACAAAGTACTTTCGGCTTTAACACAGAGGAGGGAATAAAAGCTCAGCAACAGTGAAGTCCGTTGGAAAGGTTTCTTGTGTGTGCAGTAAGATAATATATGGTAATGAGGACAGCACTGAGTTGCTGTAACTTACAAGAACTTATCACTGCTCTCTGCTGTTGCGGCACATTCCCGGGATTCGGTCTCGCCAAAGCAGCGTGAATAGATTTATTTTGTATTGTTAGACTGTCAAGGCACTGCAGAGCAACAACTTCTAAATGATAACTTCTCCGGCGTGCAGAAGTTGTGAATTACATGCTTTTAGTCCGCAGCAAACAAATGGGGTGGGTTGACAGCTGCTCAGCAGAAGCCTTCCTCCCACTCCCTCTCCGTGCTCGCCGCGTATGGTCAGCGCCTCGCCGTTGGCTCCCTCCTATCAAACCCCATGGGGCTGTTATTAAGAATGATACCAATTTATTTCTAGCGGCAGAGCATGCCACAGCAACCGAGCATGTAATCATGGAGAAGAGGGAAGCGCTTTCTTACCGATCCCTAATGTGACGGTAGCTGGGTTGGTTGGGTTGGTATGGAAGGACTTGGAACAAGGGGAGGTAGGTGGCCCAGGCAAAGGGGACATGTTGTGGTGGGACATTGCCTGATGGGTCAACATCTCTTTTTCTGGGGCTTTGGCCCCTCTTGCTGTCCCCGGCACTGGAGAGTTGAGTTTTATAAGCATTGGAGGTGACTTCAGCATGGAAACCATCCAACGCTGGCCACCACAGCCGCGCCACATGGAGCTGGAAGATGTATGGCTGTGGGTGGTGTTTAACGGTGTCATTGTCCATAGCTGTAGGTGACACCATGAAAACGTACCCATCAAAGGGGTATCCTGCTGCAGGCTGGGTCATTCAGCCCTTACACAAGCTACGTGGGCACGGAGATAACTCCCGTAAGAGCAGGAGCTCCACTTGGATGTGGAATAAAAGGGAAAGGCTGAGAAGCCGAGCTATGGAGATGAAACATGTAAGGAGACTGGGAGGAGAGCCCAGGCTTTTGTATAATTGTTCTCGAGCTTTCGTTTAGCCCTGAAAAGGTAAAAATAATGGCTGCTCCTTGGTATTCATGGCTGAGTTGCCTCCCCCCCCCCCCCCCCCCCCCCCTTTCCTTTGGCTCTTCTGAATATCTATAGAAGTTTATTTCTTCTTGTGGTGGGTGTTGCACACGTAGGTCTGGTCTGCGTGCCTTTTTCTGGGTTAATGCAATTATTGGGTAGGAGTTTAACTTCACAGAAACCGGTACTGCAGTGCCGCCTACCCTCACGGTACGGAGGTCCGGGCACTGGCTGGTGAACGCAGAGCGCCGTGCTGTAGCATTCAGGCTGGAAAGTTTTGCTAATTCTATTTTTAATATTCCATTAGAGTTTGAGACTGTATCAAGAAACTTCTTTGAAAAGGAAATAAAACCCATAAATTATAGCATAGTCTTTGCAGAGAGGCAAAAGGAATACAAGATTGTTTAAACGTATTATTTGCTGACCTTGACAGTTTACTTGTAATGTTATTTAAACATTTGGGTTTGCGGGGCTGTGTTCTTATTTATTTATTTAATAAGCTGCCAGCTTACAAATTGCAAAACTTTTGCAGTTCCTCTTATCTTCTGCAGAACCACTGAGATGGCAAAATATATTCTCTGTCTCAACAATTCAGTCTATATTTGCATGAGGAAATTGGAAAGCAAGTTGTTTTTCTTCGTTTGCATGACAATACCCAGAGCGCAATACAATTCAAGGTTTAATTTGTGATAGTTAGCGTGCGAGAAGAATGGGCCCAGCAGTTTGGCTCGGTTTTGTTGCTGATGTCGTCGTCGTCGTTGTAATTAAAATTGATTTATAAGTAAAGGCAAAGAAATCTAAACTACCTGTTTATTCAGCATATTGTCGACCCGCGGAGCACAATAGTCGGGGTCACTGAGTTCAGATCTCCTACCGGAGACGCTGGAGGAGTTTTGCTGAATTAAGTTTTCAGGGTTGAGCTTCTAATTAGTCAAATATCTCCAAGTAGATGATGACGGTGGAAAATGCCATACCCAAAATCGGAGCAGGTGGCAACAACAGCAGTGGCTGGACCTCCATTGGCTTTGCAGGACCTGATTCCAGGAGCATGAACCAGGAGCCCCTTGGGACATCCTCACCAGCATGCGTAGAAATTACATGCCGGGAGCGACTTAATCCTTGACTCGTTGCATTAATTTGCCTACAGGAGTACATCTCTGCTGCTAACAGCTCAGGGCAGTTAATAAGCACTTGATTGGATTGAGGAATGCCTTGAATGGAGGGAAAACATCTGAAATAAAGCTCTGGTGGGAGGCATCCCCTGCAGGTTGTTGGTATTTTGTGTCACGCTGGTATTACTGAGGATGGCTTAATGTTTCAGGTGGGGTCTAAAAGTGTGAGCTATGAAGCTTGTACTCCCAGGTTTGTTTGGTTGGGGTTTTTTTTCAGCCAAGGGAGAGAAACAGGCAACCTCAGCGGATGATTTGTCTCAGCTGGAAATAGGCATTTGAGGAGACTTGCCTGCTAAAAGTGCTCATTTCTCTCTTTTGACTGTAAAAGAAATCTCAGGTGACTGATTCATTCTTCAGTGTCTGACTTGAGATATCTGTCCTGCTTGCTTCAAACAACTTTGAAGCTTTTTGCTGCTTTCTGAGTATTTTAAGAGGAATTGAATTTCCTGACTTTGGCTGTACGTCACTAGATTAATCCTTGAGCTGGAAGCAATCTGTTTCAAGTGAGGCAGCACGATCGTAATTATGAAGCTGTTGAGACAACAAGAAGTGTTTTGGACAACTGGTTTGGTCACGAAGGAGTTTTGAAAGGCAGATTTAGGCCGATGCCAAATAGGCTTTGAAAATCCCACTGTTTACTCTTTAGAATATGCAGGAGCAGTGATTTTATGAGTGATCCCTGTACTTCTTCAGCACAAAGAAATATTAACATTAGATAGCGATCATCTGACTTTGTAAAAGAGTAAATAAGGCCAGAACGATTGAACGGTTGGAGAAAACTGTGTAGTGAATGAAAAATCCATTTCACTTGCCCTCTACAAGCGTGGGCCAAGGTTGGAAAAAGGCTGAAGTACTGGTCTTTTTTAAACCCGGGTCACTGAGGAGGAGCTGGAGGGAACGTGCGTACGCGTCCTTAATGACTGTAGTTACCTTGAGTGTGGTTTTTTCCTTGTGTTGGAGTACTTAGGGGTGTCATAGATTGAAAGTTGTGTTTTTGGGGGGGTGATGCTTATGATACGAAAGAGAAAAGCTAGAGCAGCCTAAGAATAGAAACGTTCTTTCAGTGCTGCTTCAGCGCTGAGCCTCAGAGATGCTGTTGTGAAGCTCATAAAAAATATCAATAATCTGTGATAAGAGTTCCCCTCAAAGAAGGTATTTCTCCAGCCGTCGTGTAGCTACTACCAGTAGGATACAAAGCGACTGCAAGACCTCTATTTTACGTTTCCGTTAAAAAGCAAGCTGTAAGGATGGCAGAAGCGTCGGGAAGTCGTGGCCACCTCCTCCCCTCCATCCTCCAGAAGGCGGCTGGGGGGGGGGGTGCCTGCCCATCAGACCCGGCTCAAAAAGGGGAGCTCCCAGTGGAGGGGAAGGGAGCGAAAAAGCCGAAAGTTTTTTTGCATATCTGTATGTAGCAAGCAATGTTTGCCATTTATGATATTTCAGGGGAGACCTGACTTTATGAAGGATTCATGAGGTTGGCCTCCCCGGTACGCGGGGGTTTTTTTTTGGTTTTTTTTTTTTCCCCTGGTTATTAGGAAATATTCAAATACTGCAAACAAATGTCAGTCCGTAGAATATTCATGAAGTCTCCTGTTCAAGTCGGTCCCCCAAGTCGCTGCTGGCTGGAATACATCAAGCTAATGCTGATTGCGTACATTTAGGGTTGAATAAAGATATTCCACTAAATAAGTGCAGCACTGCTTTTTCTAGTTTTGAGACTTTGGGAATTAAAAAGGCTCAGACGAGTCCCGGTGAAAGAGAGCTACTAATGGATGTTGTTTTTCTACGTGCTTGACCATCTCTTGATATCCGGGGTGAAATTTATTTCCTCTAACTCTGGCCGTCTTAAATTCCTGCTGAAACGTTTTATCTGAGCTCCCCTCTTTAATCAAGAACAGCAATTACATCCTGAAATGTGACAAAATGGCAACATTTTGAAATGTTGTGAAAACAGCATTTAAAAACCAACCAAACAAAAAAAACCCCAACCCCAAACCCCCACCACCCAAACCAACCACTTCAGGTTTTCATTTCAACATACGCTAACTGCGCTATAATGATTATTGGTTACTGTTGAAATAATGTTTCATTTCAAAAGAAGAAGTTTTCGATGCAAAATTGCCAGAAAAGGATGTGCCAACGCTTGGAAAATGACCCTGTAGGTGTTTTCTGTTTTGGTCAAGCTGGAAACAGTTTTGCAAATAAAATAACTGCTTCAGACAAAATAACGTTACAATGGTGAGAAAACAGACCAAAAAAGGGAAAAGCTTAGCACTTGGTTTACCCCCATTTTTTCTGCCTGCTCCTGGGTTTGGATAATACACAGCAGAGGGGAGAGAAAGGGAAAACTTGATCCCAGGAGAGAAAAATTCGGAAGGTGAGTGTTTCGGGCTGGCCAGCAGAGAGGTGAGAAAACCCGGTAGCTGGAAGACGAAGCTTCCAAACAAATTCAGGCTAGAAAATAAGCGATGCCTTTACCGAGGAGGCTAATTAGCACTTGGCACAACGTGGCAGGGGTGATGGTAGATTCTTTGTTATTGGCGAAGTTTCAGTGGAAACCAGATGTTTTGCTACCATCCCAGTGGTGTAGCTCGAGCAGGCGTTACGGTGGGGAATCCCTCATGTGCTGGTGGGGCCAGAGGTCGAAATAGCTGATCGCAGCGGTCCTGCGAACGTCGAAAATCTGCAGGTCCAGTCACGGGTAGCTTGTGGACGCTGCAGCAGCACAGGTTTATAATAAAAGTGCTTTGCAATACCTTTCTGTAGCAGCCACTTTGCTTTTTAGTTACCATCTTTAGCATGCAAGCCGCGGGGAGAAATAATTACATTTAATAGAAACGGTGGGTTCCCAATGAAGATGTACGGCGCCTGTACACAGTGTGCTCCTAATGAACAGAAATGTCAGGCCAAAATAATAGATGAGAAGGATTATATTCTCTGAGGTGTATTGTATTATTACCCTGCCTTTTTGTTAGGTTGTCTGGAGATACCGCGCTACAGCTGGAGGCAGGTGTTGGATGGGAAAGACCAATGAGTTGATTGAAAAGAAGGGAATCCCACACTGCTTTTAAGAGATGCAAATTAAAGGGTTTGATCTAGGTTTGTCTGCTGAGCATCTCAAAGAGGCACCAGGAGTGGCTGGGAGGGGAAGATGCCTTTGTTTGGCGAGTGGAGATGGGGAGAACAAGCTGTCCTGGGGCCGATGGGAGACCTTCAGGTGGTGGGGAGGCAGGCCAGGTCTCCCTTGCCGTGCAATCCCCCTCCCCTTTTTCTTGCCTTGGTGTCCCTCAGCCATGGGAGCTCTCTGGAGCCTGCTGTGGGACTGTGGGAAGTGCTGTACTTTCTGCAAGTGGAGGAATTCACTGGATACGGAGGAATTCAGCCCAAGAGGACGCCGCTCTTTGCATTCCCTATATCCTCTCCTGTTGTCCCAGCTCATGATACTGAAGTGCTTCATGTAGTTAGCAGCTTATGACCGAGTCTTGCTGAATTTGCATGAGATGTTTTGCAAGCTGCTGTTCTTCAGCCTACTCGGAATACAAGGCAAGAGACCTTAAAACTTGCTCCTAATTTTTCACTCCCTGTTAAAATTGCTGCATAAGGATATTTGAAGAAGTCATTGCCCCCTGTAGATGTTATCACTTAATCTTTTTTTTTTTTTTTTCCTCTTAATAGAAGCTAGGCATGAAAGTCACTAGCTGGAAACAACCGTGTCCCGTGCTGCTGGTGTCTCACAACAGTATTTTTTAAGATCACAGCTCATAACCACAGGGAGAGCTCTCTGTGGAGGGAGTGAGGAGTAACTTTCTGTTTATAGCCATTTACCTTCGGCTGTAATGTATTTAAGAAGGAAAATTGCCACTTACACTTGCAAAGCAAATTGGCTTGCGCTCAGTAATAGCTGTCTAGCGTCTCTCTAGGAAAGGTCATCCTGGAGACTTCTGCACTCTGCAGAACTTAGTCTCGACGGCCAGGAGGGAAATCGTGTGGCCCCACGCTGTCATTTTTTTCCCATATGTGAAGACCTCGGCACCGCCATGCTCAGGCTTGCCAGGTTTCTCCATCGTGGTTGCATCCTGGCTGGGATGCGGCTTTGTCCTTGGTGTCTCCTTATTAGAACGGGAGCCCCCCAGCCTGAAAACCCCCAACTTAGCTCAGACAGAGACGCGGTGGACTGCATTTTCTCCTCCCCTCCATCATCTCCCACTTTGCAGATGCATCAGCCTGCCGTGTCCTGCTGCAAAAAGGGCCCATGTTCCGTTTTAATGTTATTAGCCATTGCCTTGGCAACAAATATAGATGTTGTGTTTGCAATAGCGCCGTTTCACAGGTCCCTGAGGAGTCTTTACCCTTGAGTGCATTTAGTTGATAGCGAAACCAAAGCGAACGTAAAACAAGCAGGTTGGAAAAGAGGCAGTGGCCTTTTTTGCTCCAGTCACGCTCCAGAAGTGCAAATTATCAGGTCGGGTAATGTAACTGACTGTCATCCTGTGTGTAAATCTCACCCACTTATCTGTCCTCGCGACTGTAAAACAAGCAGTGTTACCGGCTAGTAAAAGCCACTGTTGTGGCAAAGCTGGCAAAGCAATTATCTTAACAACTTAATCAAATAGCAGCAACGGTAATAATACAACTATGTGTTTGTTTGTAAGTATTCTCACCTTTATCAAGGCATCAATTTGGGGGAGCAGCAGGAGACAGGAGAACAGGGTTTGTTTTCAGTGTAGGAAGCAAAACCATCTCGAATAATTGTGGTTTGGACCGTGGGCATGTGGCCTCCAAATGCAATCCAGAAATCGCTGCTAGCTGCCAAGCTGCCTGGTGCAGGCATTTCCAACGCCTTGGAAGAGACTAAAACATCCCCGAGAGTCGTAAGGCAAGGACAGGAGGGTCCTTGGAAGATATGATCTTGAGAACAGGGACCAAGTCACGATGGCAGTGGCAAGAGCTCAGATTTAACACGGAATCACAGAATGGTCAGGGTTGGAAGGGCCCTCTAGAGATCATCTAGTCCAACCGCCCTGCCAGAGCAGGGT
>RSEF01000024.1:496694-511581 GCA_003993805.1 Himantopus leucocephalus | reverse complement strand
CTTTCCACAGAGCTGCTCTCCAGCAGGTCAGCCCCTAACCTGGGGGGTGTGTGTTACCATGTTAATTAGACAGGAGAAACTTGCTTCTAGTGGTCCAGCAACTCATCTCTGCCTTGGGAGGGAGCAGCTGTTTCTCCCTTGTCTTAATGCTGCTTTGCACCTTCCTAGTCCCTTGCTGAGTTTTCCTCTTGTCCTGCGCCACCTCCTTGAACTAGTGAAGCAAAAACTGGCGTTGTCTTTGATTTCAATAGTTTCCCTTGCAGCGATGCCCGGATTTCATCTGTCCGTCTCAGCCCAAACGACAGCCAAAGCGCGCTTCCCAAAGCGTGTGCCGGCAAACCGTGGGATGGCACCTTCTTCTAGAGGTTTTCTTCCATCAATCCATCATTCACAGTGCGATAAAAAGATCTCCCGTGTCCTTTGGAGCCCTTTGCATCATTAAACTCGAGCATGATCAGGCCTGTGCAGCCAAGGACTGGAAAGGAGAGCTTAGTGGACGGTCCCTGCAAAGCGTCGAGGAAATGTCCTTGTCGGTGGCCAGAGGAACGAGTGTCACGCCAAAGGTTCGCTAATGGACCCCGCTAAAAGGATGCCTGGGGCTCGTTACAGCGGAAGTAAAACTTGAAGGTCAAAGTGGCATGGAGTGATGTTTTTAGGCTTAAGAGAGAAAAGAGGAAATAAAATGTGTTGGAATTGTCTTCCGTCTGCTTTGAGATTCTGGGCACGGCGGGCTCAGAGGGCAGCCGTGGTTCTGGTACTCCGCCGCAGCTGAATCTTAATCGAGATGATGTTCGTTCCCCCTGGCAGGCCTTCCCTATCTGTATTATATTTTTCAAACAACCATCCTAATGAAATTTTCCCATTTATTTCAGTTAAATTTCCCTTATCACCACCTTGTAGCCTATGCTGTGTTTTTGTTGCGAGAAGAGCACTGCCTTCCCCCTTCTAATGGGGCACAAGTAACTGGTGCTGCGGTGGGAGGAGGTGGAGTGTATTTTATTTTCTTCAGCTGCAGAGAGAGGGGTCACTTTTCTTTACCCGGCCTCTTTTTATTTCTTGCTTTTCTGTTGTTGTGGGGCTTTTTCTTACTTCTTTTTTTCCCCCTTAACAGTGAGTCTCATCTTCCCTTGTCAAGTTTGGTTGAGATTCACCAAGAAATTCAAAAGTACTTAGGAGACACTGATTGATGGACCAACAAGGCTGTCAAAACAGCTTAAGAAAATGAGGCTGAAACTAAAGATAATAATTAGTGAAATCGATAAGAAGGAAAGAGGCTGGAAGGCTTTTCCGGCTGCTAGACCCCATGGGGATCATAAGGGCGATCCGGCACCTGGAGTGGAGACTCTTAAAAAATGAGTTGAAAAGGTCTTCTGCTGAAAACTTTGAGACAGACAAAGTTTGACATTGTTTTCATCACGCGCCAAATACTTTGGCGGGGGGCGAGCAGAATATTCCCCTGGAAAACTCTTTGATTGATGTACCTTGAGAGTTGTCATTCAAACGTACCGTACCTTCCTTTTCCTCTGTAAAGGGGTCTTTGCTGCTGGCTTCTCTCTCCTGCAAGGCGCAGGCTGTCAGCGCTATTAGGAAGGTAACGCAGAGGCTAAGGGAGCCCCGAATCCCCCAGGGATTTGTGGAGCGACGTGTGAGCCTGACAGGTACGTTCCTGAAGAGGCGGTTAAAAGGCAAGATGGTTTCATGTCAGATTTTTTTGTCCGTCGATTGATTATGGTTCTGATCAAGGAACGAAGGAATATAATCTAGCCAAAGGCAATACGGGTTGTTACGTCCCCTGCAAGCTGATGAATCGGAGGTTTGTAAAAACCTGGGGAGCCTGCAGCGGGCCTGAGCAATGCCTCTCCCAGCGAATTTCCTTCTTGAGTGGCTGAGCGTCCCTTGCCATGCGTGGATGGATAGCAAAAAGGCTGCACGGATCTTTCAAAGAAAGCCAGCATACTGTGTGTGGCCCGCGGGGTGTGAAGTAAGGACTGTTGTAAGCAAAGACAGAGGTGAAGTGGCAGAGCTGAGGTAAAAACATCTGGGAGTAAGGGTGGAACAGCTGGGGATGGCGTAGGAAGGTGCCAAAGCCAGGAGAGCTCTGGTTTGGGGCTCCGATGCACAGGCAAGGGTGCGCACGGGCTATTTTGGCATTGCTTTTCCCCTGCAGCACTGATTAATTATTTTGGTTTCTGTGCCAGATGTGAATACCAAATTCTTGGCAAAGTTTGGCAGGCGGAGCTCCTCCTGCCCTCGCTGCGCTGCGTGACTCTCGCTGGTGACGGGCACGTTGCAGTAGGTAACGAGCGTGATGGAGTGCCTTTACGCGTGACACCCCTGTTTATAAATATGTATCTACGTGCAGAGGAATTGTCTCAAGCTGGTCAAAACACAATTATTTCATTTTCCTCCCCATTCAGGATTGTTGTTGTTTAGGAATAAATTGCTGCTGCTGATGCTGATTTACAAGGGCAGGAACGATGGCATGAAATGGGCTCAGTGAAGTGATTTTGAATTTCCACTACAATTACTCTTCTCTTCAACCATATGATTCCCTTTTTCTCGCGTGCACCAGCCAGGTCCCGGTTTTGTTTCGCGCGCTGCTGCGCGCCGCTGCCCGGGGAGGTTTGCTTGCCCTTACTGTGCAGCGAGCCCCGGGGCTGAGCACGCAGAAACAAACCTGAAGTGCTAAATTGCACTTTAATAAAGGAAGCTGGCAGAGAAGGTACGTCCCAAAATCCCACCGCGCTGGCCCCAAGGGATGTTGAAAGCTCTGGCTTTGGTGGTGAAGTCAAGAGTTAAGACCCTGGATTTGTGTACACCTGTGTTGTATATGCCTACTAACTACTAGGTACATTTCTTCCCTTCTTGATACCTCAGTCTGACTGCCTCTACACTCTGGATAAGGTATTTTGGCTCCAGACCGAACTCCTCAACAAGCCCACGTGCTTCCTTTGGTGGTCCTCCAAGAGAAGGCTTTTCAAATTCAGGCAGATGGGTGAGACTTTGTGCATCATTATTAAAGCTTTTCATGGCCCGGAGGGCTACCTAGTTATTGGAAGGGGGCTGTAGGTTTGGTAGAAGTTCATCTCCTGGTGTCTTTTGTGGTCTTCTCCAGCTCATTCGCCTTCTCCAGGGTCACATCTGTAAATGGGCTAAAAATCCCACGTTCAGGTGGGCAGCTGGGGGATGCTCTCATGGGTACGTACGTTACTCAGAGTGAAGGGGCAATTTAAGTTGAGCAGAGAAATAATTTGGAGGAATTCAGCTTTCTCTCCTGTTTCTTGGCTTAGTTTGGTTTCGCGTGTGTCCCTTTGCATCACTTACCCCCCCCTTAAATCTTTCCTTCTCCTTTACCAGTGTCTGCAGGAGTTCCGTAGCCCAAAGCCACCCTCCTGACCCTTCCAGGACACTGGGATTTTTGGATCGTGTTGCTAATTCAGGGCTATTTTCCCTACCTTGTATTGTTTTATGAAAGGTGTGTGCTGGGGATTCTGAAGTTATTAACAAAAATGTGAGCTCTGGTAACACAGTGCTAATACAAAACCACGCCAGCTACGCTGAGCTCTAAATAGTATAATAAATGTGAACATCTTGGGTAATGTGATTTATTATTGGCAGCGTGAATAGGAAAATAATAAAACAATATAATGATTCTGTAAGAAAAAAAAATGAGTTTTTTTTATTATTATTCATACTTCGAAGCTTGTTTACAAGGCAGGAATGAGGTCAGATTCTTAAACAGAGCCGACGATGCCAGATCCTCAACTTTGTGCGTATCGGGAGATGTAATCCCCTTTCCCCCAAGTTCATTTGCGTGGGGAATTAGGCTCCCCGGTTTCATTATCGCTAATAGACCTTGCCTGTTTCTAAGTGGCGCAGTGTGTTGGAGTGCCGAATTGATAACTGAGGCTGCACAGCTCGACGGGCAAGTTGTTTTTCCATGCCTGGCAAAAGGAGCGGTGGTGTTTGGAAGTGGGATTCGTTGGTTTAGGCAGAAGCTCGGGCTAGGAGATGGGATTTGGAGAGGCGAGCTTGCGGGGTGGAGAAGAGGGGTAGCCAAAATGCTGCGTGGAAAAGAGGCAGCGCTTGAAGTGATTTGGCTGAGGGGGGAAACCGAGGCACAAAGAGTTAATGCAGCTGATGTCGGCAGGACCTCGGGCTCCATCCCGGGATGGTCCATCAGGGTGCGCAGCCTGGCACAGGGGTCAGTAGGGCAGCGCTGTTGCCACTGGCACCCCCAACAACCCCTTTTCCTTTCCTCACCGGTTACCTCGGCCGATTTCCTAAGATCCTCCTGTTTTCCCAGGGATAAATGAGCCCATCGCCTCCCCTCTGCCGTGCGTGGTGCATCCTGCACCTTCCCAAAAAAGGCTCCGTGCGTCTTTTTATTATGCATTCCACTTCTTGCCCAACCCGGCAATGTTTAACAGAGACAGGGCTAAGCAACGCTTATTTTCCTCTTTATTTTGCATCAGCCCAGCTGCACTCAAGACCAATTGGATTTTCCATTACTGTGGCAGGTTACGATCCTTTGGTTACTTTTCCTGTAATTTTCATGTTTGCCTTTTAATATTTCTTATGAGATTGAAAGCTTCGGATAAGAGGTGGTAAGCTTTTTGCTCAGCATGTTACAGAGGAACTACTTGAATTTGAATGAGGTGCGTGGAGGGTTGAGAGATACCGGGGCTGGCGTCTGCTCTGAGGCTGTACCGATGAAGGGAGGTGATGGAGCTGAGCGCGGGGAGGCTGGAGCACACGCAGCAGCGTCTACGAGAAAAAGCATTTCTTAAGGCCCAGCGGTGCTAAATCTCTGCACCTTTATAATGACAGCTTCTGCCACCACCACCATCTCCCGTGCTTTTCAGCAAAGTAATTCTTTTAGATGCTTCATATATAGATAGATTTCTATATAGAGATTTTTTTTTATTTATATAAAATATATATATCTGTTGTCAGCTGGTATTACAAAGAGCATAAAGCACATCTCTGCCTTCTGCGTGTTCAGCTCACTTGGGATCGCGTCGCAGGTATGAGAGCCAGAAATGAGCCAAACCTCAACCGGTACGGATGTATCGCCGTTTGAATGGCTATGGGGTACTGCCGGTACCTATGGGATTTCAGGTAATTCCTGGATGCTTTGGTAGAGAACACGTGTAACTAAGCATTTATGGCACCTTGTTTTCATCCATATGAAAAGAAAACCAAACCAAGACTCTGGGCTTTTTTCTCGAATAGCTTTTGCTGGAGACTGCCAGCTTCCTTGCCTGCATCCCTCTGGAAAACAGGGGCTTGTGGGACTCCTGATAAAAAGTTAGATAATGCCAATTATCTTACTTAAATGTCATTAAATGCTGCCGATGACACTCGGCTAAACCCACCTCCTGTGGTGTTCCACAAGGTGGTGGTGGCAGAGAGTGGCATTTCGCTTGGCTGGAGAGACGGAGCCGTGGAGGGATGTGGTGCTGGTCTGCAGGAAATCTCTGCCCTGGGACCCAGATATTGCATTTAGATGTAGTTGCTTTCATTAGCTCCCTATTTTATAGCACTCATCAGTCTTATTCCCCTGCCAGAAAGTCTCAAATGTGCCGGGGAATATTCAGGCCTCTTTTGGCAAGCGTCAGAGATAAGTGGATAATAAAACACACCTTGAAAGTATTCTCCATCCTATTATTAGGCACTTTCTTATTATACTTGCAAAGAAAAAAATTTCTAGTTACAGAGCAGTACGCTTTTCTATATTGTCAGCGCATCGTGTCCAGACGCTTGCAAAGAAAGTCTTTCAATAATATTCTCACTATTGTTTGTTGATTGGCTCCATTAATCAGTTGTTCAGAGCCTCAGCTACGTATTTCCATGAGTTTGCGCCGTTTAAACCCCCCCCTCCCTCCCCGCAGCTTCCTTTTATGCTCCCATGAAACTTTGAAAATGCCTAAACCACCGCTTCAGCAGGAATGAGAGGAGACAGATCCGCAAAGATACCTGCTCTCCTTTTAGAGAGAACAAAAGCTCCCTGGAATAGCAGCTGTTATTTACTCATCTCTCATCAGCAGATTTGACCTAATTTTGGTCTTCCCCCCCCCCCCTTCCTTTTTTTNCCCCATGCCTTTGTTTCAAACACCTGGTTGCGGCGTCGCCAGCCGATCCGACTCCTTTATATAGTGGCTGGTTTCGTGTGATGGGGGAGAGCAGCGGCTCCTGGAGAAGCTGAGCTGCTGCGATGGCAGGGCGGCTGCCCGTGCAACTGAATGAGTGCTGCGCAACAGACACCCGCCAGTTAGCTTTTGGGAACCCCGCAAGAGGCTTTATTTTATAGTATGTTGGCGTGCACGCCTTGCATGTCACCGTCTGCTTAATGGTGACCGCGTCGGCTTTTGATACAGCTCATCAAGCTCGGTTCCTCCCAGGTGATGGCACCTTGCTCCTATAAATACACCCGGACTGCTTTCTCGAGCTAACGTAAGAGCCGACAGCCCGCTGATGGGCACCCAAGTCGCTTTTGCGTCAGCTCACATGGTAGGAGCTATTACTTTGCCGCGGAAGCTGCCCAGCTCTCTCCGGCGCTGCCCGAATGAATGCAGCCACGGATTTGTTATGGCTTTCCATTTCAAATAGCCTACAGCCCTCCTGCGCTGGCGAGGAGGCAGCCGGGGAGGGAGATGCACTGATGAGAAATGCGGGGCCCTTAAATTCATTTTTCAAAGACGGCAAGCAAAGCCGGTGATTTATCTGCTGTCACTCCGGTCCGAGCAAAGCTTCCCCACCAGGTGAGCGACGTAGGAAGGGTAGCTCACCAAACACACGGAATACAATGATGCCCTGTCAAGTTTCCTCACCTAGAGCTGACGTTTATTTTGAGCCCTGAAAGTAATTAACTTGAAAAAAAATAATGAACCTTTCTCCCGCGCAGTCTCGTGGGTCTGTTAGCCAACTTCCCTACCTGTCTCGTGCGCTCCCCGTGAGTTTTCATGCCCGCGGCTCCCTCCGTCATCTCTGATTTATTGCCTTCAGAGTGGGACCTTCATCTCAAGGGCTCAGCGGCTCTGAACTGGCCTTAGAGAGACCTTTTGGCATCATCAGGAAGGAGCCACCATCTGGCACAGCATTACGATTTTTGGAAGTATTGGGTCCTGTTGGACTCCCTTGAGACGCTCGTCCATCCTTACGGCAGTCTCCTCTGGGGGTGGCTGGTCACAAACGTTTCTGGCAGACATTTCAGCTGTTTTAGTAGAGTTGCGTGCCGTGGAAGCCACCTCTCCCGTCATCTATTTGGGAACCACGTGATATTACAGCCGGCACCGCCAGGCAATAACTGCACTTCACCTCTCATTTACGTGGGTCAGCGAGCAACCCTACGTGCCCTCAACCATGATACGGGATCAACCCGGGAAAGCAGCAAAGCCAGGGTGAGATCTGCAATCTGTGCGGAGAGGAGGCACTTCCCTCTCAAATTAGAGGGGTTTGGGGGGTTACGAAGCGTCACATCACTTGTGAAGCTTTAAAAAAGAGGTTTGCAGAAAGGAAAGGGAAGCAAAACAATGTCTTGTTACGATGCACGTAGAGATCGGAGAGGCACTAGAAGGTCCACAGCATGCACGTGCACTTAAATCTTGTGGTGCAGATAAGTCCAGCCTTCTTGGAGGCTTAATTCTGCTTTAATCTTGAACAGAGGTTGTACTAATGGCGTGCACAGCGCAGGGTATGTCCTTCTCTCCCCATAGTCCCTCCGGCAGCATTAAAGCTTTTTACAAGCCGTCCTCACGCACGACGCGCAGGGGAGGTGAGCCCCATCTGGGTGGAGGTTGGCACGTTTAATGCACAGCATTTCTGTCCAGTGGTGGCGAGAAGGGGAGGTTTAAGGTGTGACTACGCTCTTGTCTAGTTGTAGCGTTGAATTATGAAGGGATTTGGGGTGTTTGGAGGTCATGGCCAGCGTACTGCTCATTTAATATTAAAGGTCTTTTTCAGTTGGTCCCCTGTGCTGGAATTAAGGTCTGACGCACAGTGCCTGGGTGCTCCAGGTTGGTGTCTCCTGTTGGCTTCAGTTTCGTAGACCCACGCAGATAGAGCAGCTGAGTATCTAGCAGGAAAATAAATTAATAGCGAGCACACCCCCAAATAAAACTAGGGGTCTTTGCTCCCATACCGTTACTGTTTTCTAATAAGAATGCAAAGAAGCTGTGCCACCCCCCAGGTCACGCTTCGTGTACGGAGATGACTATTTCTTCAGGCAGATTGGATGGGAGTTGTGTGAGCCAGGGCTGCGCTCCTCACTGGGTCATCCCTGGTCAACAGCTTCCCTGGGAAATCAATCAGAAAACTCAAGATGCTGTCAATCGGGCTGGTAGTTCTCTATCTCTGTTTTACTTAGCAAATAATGGGAATTTTTATACCTACATGGTTGGGTTTTTTCAGCCAAAAATGGGAAAGTAATCATCTACCTGTGTATGGTTTGAAGGAACGTTTCCCAGAAGATTGAAGGTGGTGGCCATGGCCTCTGGTCGAATTTTAGGTTATTTTAACTGCATTGCTTTTCCCTAAACCCTCCCTTTTTTTTTTTTTTTGTAATGCTGGCCAGAGCTCTANTTGACCTCCTGCCTTGAATTCTCCTGGTTTGTTACTGCTCATCGTTGAAGAGCCGCTGTGCTCTCCATCAGAATCAATGCAGTTCAGGACTAGGTAAATGACTCCTGTAGATAGTCGATTATAAGCACTTTGGGACACTTCTGAGTGTAAAGAAGTTACATAAATGCAAGCGGTTATCTTGTCATTTAGATAGTGAGATGAATAGGCTCTTTAGAAGCACCCAATAGGTATGGATGGTTATTGCTATTGAAAACCTTCCACCTGATGCTTGGTTTAATTATCAAAATTATTTCAGAAGCAAGTTCCTGAAGACCTCCTTTCTTCCTCCTCAGTGGCAGCACAACCTGGGATCGGGTTGTGCCGTTACAGCTGAATGCCAGAAGTCTTGCTATTCAGTATATCGTTACAACATCTGCTGAGAGGGCGACCTGGTGGTACCGAAGAGAGGAACAGCCACGTGTACGCCGTGTTTGCCCAGATTTAATGGAAATTACAGTTATGAGAGCTGATTCTCTCTGCTTTCCCCTTTTCTTGTTGCGTTGGGTGGAAAGCCTGCGCTGCAGCTTGGGTTGCCAAAGCCAGCTTTTGGTCTTTATTAACCCAATCAGTCAAACATCTTGAACAACCCTGTCATTTCTCATTCCCTGTAACATAATGAAGTGTGTGAGGTACTTGCTAATTTATTAACGCTCCGATCACTTTTATTAATGCTCTTAACGTGCCAGCGACAGGGGTGGACTTTGGGAGAGGGGATTGCTTTTAGATAAAAGAAAGGCAATATTTCCCTCTGAAAAGAAACACAAAACGCAGCGAGACTCGTGATAAATCATGTGCTCGACATCACCGCCGCTGTGATTGAAATTAATGGGAGTCGCGAGGCGAAATTCCCCGTCATCTCTTGCAAATCTCAACTGGAGTTTGCGTTCTCAACCGCCAGCTTCGTGCATTGCTGCGTTGAGCCCGTGCTCCCGCGCTCGTTCTTCATGTAAAAAGGGCCCTCCAGCAGGCTGTAAACTTTATGGCGTGATGGGAAAAAAACGGAGCTAAAATGTAAGCTTTTTGTCATCAACAAACGCAGCCACTTTGGGGGCTCGGCGGGGACGATCGGCTGCAAAGGGGAAGGAAAGAAAAAGCAGCAAGGTCTTCAGTCGCTTACAAAACAGGCAGAGCGGCAGAGTCGGTTCGGAGCGAGGCAATAACCTCGGAGTTGCTCTCCTGGCTCTAATAACCCAAGTGTTCAAGGCACTGGGTTGTATCTCATCAGAAACAGAGCTCCTCCAGCAGCACAGCGTGCTCACCGCTCTGCTGGTGCACTGGAGTCAGTAAAGGTCCTTAATGAAGCATTATTTCATCCAGCACCGCTTGCGGAGTCTCCTGGTTGCATATGAGACAACACGGCATATATCTAGTCAGAGGACCGTCCTTTTTTTTTTTTTTTCTCCTTTTTCTTTCTCTTTCAAGAATATAGCGTCTTTGCAGGTAACGAATTGATCGCGCAGGTGGCAAATGGCCAGACCCTGCCATGCGCGTGGCTGCCGTAAAAAATTGAAGACATCAAGTTGCGCCGAACTACCTGTAATGAAACATCCTCACCGTCACCTGCAGGAAAGCTTTTCCTCTCTTTTCCCCTCTCTCATGTGCAGGCGCAATCCCTTTTTTTTTTTTTTTTTTTTTTTTTNTGCTTTTGCAAGGCCAAGCAGAAAGGGACTACAAATAGGGCAAGGAGAAGTCGTCGGTGGGGAGGGACGTGGGGTCTCAGCACGCATCTGCTCTGCCCACTTTCTGTTATCGAAAGCAGTTTGGAGGGGAAGTAGGTTTTTCTTTTCTGAGATATCTTTTCGCATCTCTCTCTCCTGCAAGCGCACTGTCCGTAAATGCAACATAGATGGTTGAGTAAACTGCGGCATACGGGATTAGGATTTTTTCCCCCATAATAATGGTTGAACTGATAGCAGATTTCGTTCTTTCTTTCCTTTTCCCTCCCTCTCCCACAGAAAATAAGTTGGTTTTTTTTTAGTATGGGCTTTTCAGCAGGAACTGTCTGTTTTCAATCAACCATTTGAGCGTATCAAAGAAAGAACATAGTGCTAATTTTGGCCGAAATTTGATGGCTTGTGTTTAAACCAAGCGTTCCTTGCTCTTAGAGACCTACCAGCTTGCAGCGAAACACTTGCAGAAAAAAATGTCGATGTAGTGAAATCCTCAGCGCCTCCATTGCTTTTTGCTGAGCTTTCTCGTGGAAGCACATTTCCCAACTAGCTGTAAACGTTCGTCCCTGTTCCCCGTTCATGAATTATCCAGTGCTATTCCAGTGCCTCGTGGCAGAGCTCGGTCGATGAATAGGCACTGTCATGAAACACTCCAGAACTGTAATTAATAGCTCAACCTGCAGAAAGAGCTTAAATTTAGAGCTGCAAACTCTTGCGCGCTCCTCAGATGCTCTGCATGGAGCACAGACTTCGCCTCGTCTGCTGGGTGACCTGTGCCGTGCAGCTTTGCTTTTCTTCCCTGGCGGGATACAGATAAACATTTGTGCCAACTCACAGCCGGAAAATAGCAAGGATTTCTAGTCAAATTGGCACAATACAAGGAGTTCGTGAGAGGAGCAGCCAGGGAATGGCATGGGAGTGCTTTCTGGGCAGAAGTTTAAGAGGTTCAGGGAAGATGGCACTGCCTTTTGCTGTGGTCTTTTGGGAAATTTAACTGTTTTTTTCTAAAAGTTCAGAAGGGGACACGCCGCGAAGTGCCCATAGGCTCGTCAAACGCAGCTCCGTTTAGTCAGAGACGTGGCATCACTCTCGCTGCCTGGTGCGGGATGCTCGCTGAGCATCTTGACCTCTTCCAGCCAGCCACCCACCTCCTGCCCTGGCATAGTCCCTCCTGCGGCTCCGCTCCTGCGGGTGTCCTCGCAGAGTGACCAGCTGCACGGGCACCTTGCAAAACGCCCCTCTCAGCCCCCCGGTAGAGGGTGAGACCAGTCTTAACCAGCCGACGGGGCTGCACCTTTGGAGGTCAGGGTGCTGCTCTCCCTCCCCTCGCCCCACCGTGCCTCGGCGTGGGAGAGCGTCCGCTTAATTCAACCAGCGCTGTCATTACCGGAGCAGCCTCTGCAGGTCAGCGTTACGGCACCGGAGCCGCTAACGCATCGTTTGCCGCTGTTAGCAGCCATCCCACGAGCAGGCGGGATGGAGGAAAGCCTAGGAGAAAGAGAAGAGGTGTTGAGGAGGGACAGGCAGAGAGAGATTTTGTCATTTCTCTGAGCTGGCAGTGTCCCATCCCATGCAACACAGAGGCAGGACGAGCCCTCTCCTTCCTCCCTTCCCTCTTACAGAGGATTTTCCCATCTCCCTCTTACCCCATTGCTTTTGCAATACCCTGTGCGTAGTGTCTCAGCATCGCTGTACCTCTTCCTGGCTCCGTCTTTGGCATCGTGGTGGCTTGGCTGATAGCAGCAAGGAGGTAAAAATGCACATTGGTTTTTTTTCGGGGGAGGCGTGGGGGAAGAACTTGGAGACCAAGAGACCCATTACGCAGAAGGAAATCGATAATAAATCCCGGCTCTGGGGAGTTTGCTGTACCGCGCCTGGTTTGCTGTCCCCTCCTCATCCTCTGCACTGGCTCCGTCCCTGTTATCTGCTCATCATAAATCGCACAGAAAACATACAGGTGAGGAAATAATCCTTTCACCGGGCCAGCTGAGAAAAACAACTATAATTAAAAACAACGATGCATTGGGTTTCTAGCATTTGTTTTTATTCCCCGTCGGGCTGCCGAAGACTGGGCCAATTAATCCGTTACAGGTGGGAGTTAGTTTTAATATTGTGCCGAAAGTCAACCGGGCCGTTCGGCTTCTTTTTCCACCGTCTGACTTGGTCCTTCTGCCCTCTTGCCTTCATTAGTGTGAGACAGTAAAGAAAATTACAGTATAGCCCACTCAAAGCAGCTGTATGGGGAGGGTTTGTGGTTTTTTTTCAAAAGACAGAAGTAAATAACAGTGACCTGGCAATTACTGGAGCATTGTTTATTCCAGTGCTAAATGCAGAAGCCACAAACCTGTTAAACTGTAGGAACATGGAAACCTATTATAAAGAAGATTAAAACCAGCTAGCCTTTGAAATAGGAGTTTGGGTTTGGTTTTTTTTTTTAAAGGTGATGCACACGGGTTTGTTTCATCCTTACTGGTGCTATTAACTCTCCCCTCTGTAGTATCATCCGTGGTTCGCACGGAGGGAAAGGGGTGTTTGATGTGCGGAGGGACATACCCAGACCATTAGCTTAAAAAACCCCTTCTCTGGCTGCGACCTCAGGTTGGAATACGCTGAGCTGAAGCTGAATGGCCAAACACGGGGTGACGGTGGCTTCTGGTGGCCGGGAGAGGCGGAGCGAGCAGCGGGCGTATGGGTTGTGTCTGCCCGTTAAATTTCCTTCAGCTGCGGGAGCGGGAGGTGAACCTTGGAAAATAACGAAGCGGAATTTATTCTGACTAAAGTACCTTTTTAATGCTTAAATGCATGAATTATCTTCCTGTTAATCGGGGGATTTTGAAATATCAGTGAGCATATGCAGAGCCTTACCTCGGTTTTTTTTCCTGGGAAAGGGTAGAGGCAGAAAAGCCCTTGCAGGGAGATTGGGGATGCGGGGACAGACGTGGCTGGTAATGCTGTGGAGGTCAGCTGGAAAAAAGGAGGGCTGGGGCACGGTGCCTAGTCCAGGAGGTGCAGACACTGTGATGGGCAGCGGCGCTCGTGCTCTCAGCATCTCTCCGCCGGCCCTGGCTGACCTCTAAGGCTGGGGAGATGCCTTGGAAAAGTCACCCTTTCCTCCAGGGGCTGTAGATAGGATGAGGTGGGTGAGCAGAGGACCTTGCTGTCTTCTGCAAGCTCTGCGGCTTGAAACTACAGCTTCAGCAGCGTAACTGCAAGAAAAGCTCATCTGCAGAGTTAAGGGGGCTCATATCCAAGAGGGAAACCAAGGTTTGTCTAACCCTCGTGTTACCTTCATGTAGAAACCCTTTTTTTTTTGAGCTCCTGACAAAGCTTTGTTGCTTTGTCCACTGGGAGGAAAGGAAGACCGCGGTTCTTCCCTTTGCATCCTCCTTGCAAAACCCTGCTCCTCCTCCTTGCTGAAAGGAGATGATTCCCCTGGCCAGAGCTGATGATTTCCCTCCGTTCCTTTTGCTGTGAATGTGTAGCACCTACTGGCTTCCCCTGACGTGGGGATGACACGGGAGCAGTTCCCCATCCGCTCCGCTTTCATTCCTTGATGTTTCTGTTCAGCGGCTGCAGTGAAAACCGGTTATTAGCAGTTCCCTAATCCTTAGGAGCTCACTTGATTTGACTGGAGTCAGGGCCAGATTTTAATCTTGGTTGTAGTGGTGTAAATCCTTGCGTGACTTCAGCGGAGTCGACCCACGGCTTTTATAATAGTGTGAGTGAGATAAGAGTCCTCTGCTATCCCTTCCTCCGCCCGTATGCCCGAGCCCGTGGAGATCATAAGTCAATTATATATATATTTTATATATATATATATATATTTTATATATATCCCGGCCTCGTAAACCTATTTGTGAACTTGACCAGCATTCCCCTAGGGTAATGCAAATCAATATGGCTTTTTTTCCCCCTCCCCTTTCTTTTTAACAAGGCTATCTCAGGAAAATAGAAATCAAAGTATGAACGTGAGCTGCCAGCCCAGAGGGCGTCATAAAATCAGGGAGAAGGGTCCTGGCATGCCCTGTTACCTGGGAGCGCTCCCCGAAAGGTCAGGAGAAGCTGTGGTTGGAGAGGGAGAAGCAGCTGGCAGTGGTGATAAGGCTCTGTCGGATCCGGGTGTTCGCAGGTGCACCTACCGCTGCTGAAGCTGGCGGGGGAGTTGCAGGTAAAATGCAGATTTCACCAGTGCCAGGGATGCTCTAGACCGTCTCTTTCCTGCGCAGCTCCAAAATGTGCAGGAAACAGATGCCTGTGCGATGCGGCTGTGTCACGACGGAGTAACCGCTCTGTGTGTGGTGGCCTTGCAAAGGGCAATGTACCCAACGTGCCGGTTATCATGTGCTGGAGCCCGGAGGAGGCGCAGCGTGATGCTCGTGGGAGCACCTGGTACCTCCTGGGAGAGCCAGGACCTGGGCTGATCTTCAGCTTTGCATTGAGATGGTCAATATTAATTTTACCATCCTGGCTCAGCTGGAGGTCCCAGTGCAAAAAGCACTGAAAATAAAATCATGGCATGGGTTAGGTTGGAAGGGACCTTGAAGATCATCTCGTTCTACCCCCCTGCCCTGGGCAGGGACACCTCCCACCAGCCC
>RSEF01000024.1:475082-496594 GCA_003993805.1 Himantopus leucocephalus | reverse complement strand
AGGTCCTTCTCCTCAGGGCTGCTCTCCATCCATTCTCCGCCCAACCTGGATTTTTGCTTGGATCTTAAGATGCCTTGAGATAAGAGCTGATGCTCGCTATAGACAGCGCATGACCTGCGTGGGGCAAAGAGAGGGGAAGGAACCGTTGACACCAAAGGTTTCCATCGGCGGTCCTTCCAGTGAACTGTTGCTGTCATAAAAACCATAATAGCTCCGATCGGCTCAATTAGCTAGTGCCGCCATCCGTATTTGGAGTTAATAATACGTCAGGAATTAGCCTAGCCGAGGAGGCCACTGAAAATTACCTTTGTTTATTAAAGAACCCATTTCTCCCTGCTTTCGCCTGGATTAACAGCTGAGCAGAGACCTTGAAAGGTTAAGCGCTTGCATCCCAGTTCATATTTTCTTGCTGTTTAAAAAAAAAAGAAAAAACAACCAAAAAACCTAATTCATTCAAGTCGTGGCTTTTTCTGCAGCTAAAGCAGTTTCCCGGAAGAAGTCGTCACGCAGGCTCACAGTTATGTAAATGCGATAGTTATTTCTGACACCAGTAAATAATAGTTCTGTATGCACTGACACTGTTTTCGTACCTTACCGTGCTAGGTCTGGAGCCGTGATTTAGATGTTTGCGGCTTATTAGCATTTTTTGGACTGTGGCAAGCAATTTGTATGGTGCGTTTCAATCTTATTTTATGCAGGCGAACGGGGGGGAAAAGTGATTAGCGCTCTTTGGAAGGAAATGTCTACTAAATTGCTGTTCTGATCAAGGTAAATCAAACCATCCGGTATAATGATCGGGTGTCATCTGTAAGCCAATCATGCCCGAAGCTACCCCACGTTCACGGGAAAATGAAGGTTTTGGGTTTTGCTTGTCGGCTGTAGTTTTTTCATTCCCTTTCTGCTAGGGAAAGAGCTTTTTTTTCCCCTGCGAAATACGTTATCCTGGACCAGGAAAAATTGGATCTGGTGATCTCGAGGCACGTTAGGGGGCTGAAATAAGGCTTGGAAGAAAAGTAACGTCTCTGCCATGTTCGGATTAAATATAATCCTGGACAGAGAAGCTTTGCTCAATAAAACAGGTGAGGTACGGGACCGAAGAGCTGTGAAGCCTACGCCGTTCCTTCGGTCTCTTTGCCACGCTGCCTTGCCAGTGGATCCTCTTCTAGGCCAAATTGTCCGCGGTTGCGCGTGGTGGTGATTGGAATGAGCATCGCCGAGTCCATCTGCCAGCTCTGAGACTGGGACTTTGACACTTTTGCCACCCCTGAAACAGGTTTGTCTAAGCTGTACTTAATGTCCTGCAAAACTTCTTTTTTTTTTTTTCTTTTTTTTGCAGGAAGTTTTTTTCTGATGTCTTTCCTAACTTTTTCTTGCTGCAATTTAAGCTCATTATTTTTTATCCTGTCTGCTGCGGGCACGGAGAGTAGCTTTCCTCCCTCCTGCCACTGCCTTTTTATGTGTTTGAAGATTATTCCTGTGGTTCTCCTCAGTCATCTCTTCTGCAGACAAAACGGCCCCCGTTGGCTCGCGTAGTCCTCTTTGGTGGTGTTCCCTCCATCCTCCCGGCGTTGTCACTGCTGTCACCTGGACACTCGTCCCCGTCTCCTTTCATGCGCGGTGTGGCAAACCGGGCTGCGGCTTTATCAGAGCTGAGCAGAGTGCACGGATTGCTTTGAGTCTCTTACAGGTCCTCCTCGACTGTGTGCAAAGAAAAAGCAAAGGCTGCGTGGCAGGGAAAGAGAGGCTTCATCCATTTCCAGCTTGCGCTGGAAAGCATCACCTCCAAAGGAGATGGTGGTGAGATCACGCAGGCGTAGCACTGGGAAAGACCTCTCGGGGCACGTCCAGTCCTCTCCTCTCATAAGAAGCCACATCTCATGGCTGAGTTTGCATATTTCCCGATGTTTGGACTGCAGCTAATTAAATTCTTTGCTAGCATCACCCGACGGTACTCTGGAGGTGCTCTTCCACCACGTCACCCTTGTCACTGTTCAAACGCTCTTACAGTTCCCAGCCAAAATTCATTCACCTGGCAGGATAAATCCAGCTGGGGCTAGCTCATGAGCCCCATTGCTTTGCTGAAATTAAAGGACAGCATGACGGTAATTAAGTATGAGGACTTCTGCGTCCTATAGCTACATGATCATGCTGATAGACATAACGTATAATTGACTTGTAGCTCTGGCCCGGGCTCCTCTCCGGCTCTGGGGGGCTCCTCTCCAGCTGGAAAGGAGGAGCTCGGGCGGCGATTGTTCGAGATGAGAGTTATTCGTGCAACCTGGCTGTCCTGTGAAGTTCAGCTCCCATCCTCTGGCTGCCTTCAAAGCCCTCCCCACCAGCTTTTTTTGTTCGTGTTCAGAGCCACCTTGCTCTGACCTGGAGGCGGTCGGCTCAGCTGGCGGCAGAAGCTGCCTAGTGAAATCGCTACCCTCCGCGCCTCGGGCGCTTGCGTGCCCGGCACCCTTTCTGTAATTATCTCCAATCTGACTGCTCATTTCCACCAGAACTTTAAACATTGTTCCTTTTTATGTAGCGCGGCTTTTTAATTTCCCTCCCTAACAGAAGGGATTGTTTATGTTGTAAATGCCACATTAGTCCCTGTGAAATGGAGATGGAATTGATTTTCATTTCAGAGATTTCACAGCCTGCCCCAGAACTTTTCTGCTTGATTGCGGGTGCTCAGAGAGGCACAGGGCTGAGAGTGTCAGAAACGGCCCGTGCGATGTCGTATATACAAATACGACAGTCTTGCTTGAAACATGGATCCCCGTGCTTTGTCTGCCTGTAATTTGTCAGCCGTCTCGCAGAGTTTGCGTCTTCAAGTCCTCCCTCCTGCTCGCCTTTGCAAGCGGCGGTTCAATCCGGGGCTGTCACTGAGCTTTTGGGACTTGTTATCCCACCAGCGGGCAAGTCGAGAGGTTGAAGGAGCTGCCTGGTGATTTCTTTGTTCTTGAGGGGGATGCTTGGATCAACCGCTCCCTTCCCGACTGTGAAAATTAGGGTGAGGTGAGCCCAAGTCAGCCTGTCCATGTGAGAACCCGTGTTCTGGGTGATGCTCGCTTTGGACTGCTGTTGTGCTTGGCTTGTACCAAGCCCTTGGTCCTGGTTGTTCCATCTTCAAGATGGGTAAGTCTGAAGGAGGATAAGTCTTTTTTTTGGTGGTGGTGTGATGGAAACTTGTGTTTCCTTCCAGCCCGGCTCACCTATCCTTGCAGGATCAGGACAAGCTTTGAGGAAAAGAAAGCTGTCGTGTGGTCTCCTTCCTGCTAAGTATCACACAAACATATACTAGGCGTCGCACGGACGGGATCATCAGCCCCCATCGTTTAGCTCGTGTCACCAAGGCTTGTGAAGACAGCTTGGGAGACCCTTGGGGAGATGAAAGTCACCCATGTAGGGAGCAGAAGGAGCGCTCCCTGATTTACGGGGCTGCAAAAACCACCTTTCCCTCTTGTGTATTAGCCAGAGCAGTGGGAGGTCGCGTGTGTTTTCTGGTAAGCTGGACCCAAGCCGCGTGGGAGCTCCTCTCTCTGCTGCCATAGCTCTTTCTCCTAACGAAGCACTCCCGTTTAATCACTCTGAGCCCATGTATCAAAGGCAGGCTCGTTCTGCGAAGGGAACGCGTGTGCCCTCAGCGATATCACAGTGAATCATTTGCGAGCAACCCAAAGGCTGAAATACGTTTGCATCAACCATTTCTCAAAGAATGCTACATAAAGAATCAGTTCATAAATAACTAGGCTTGAGCGCGGAAAGTTCATAAACATCAGAGCCTGTTGAACAATTTGCTGCCAATAATTCACTATCGCGGGGTTTTATGGAGGGCAAAGGAAAAAAAATAAAAGCAGATTTCTTCTCCCTATCACCTTATAAATGAATTAAAAGAAGCTGGAGAATAATCTGTCCTCTTCCCAAAAGGTAGTTTTGGAGCAGACTTCCTCAATTCCCGTGCAAATATGAACTCCCCTCCAGGCGATGGAGCAGGATACAGCGCTGCGTACGCAGAAGGCGGGCAGAGGAGAATTGCGAGTAAGTGGCATGAAGACAATTTGCTTGGACCGGGGAGGAAGATGCGCTCTGACAAGGATAGATGGAATGAGGTTGTTGCCAGAGAAAATCTCGAGGAATTGCCAGCCAAGTTGAGGTGGGGGGGGGGAGCCTTGGATGCGGCGAGCATGCAAATCTCCTTGTGTTTTTTGGTTTTGAAGCCGCAGAAGAGCAGGGGAGAGGAGGAAGGGGCGGGGGGGGAGAAAAATCCAAAGAAGCTTTGTCAAGTCTGACATTCCTTTTGCATCCAAAAGTGGGTATTGATTTTCCACCCGTGACTGCTATAAATGAGAATTTCTGTGTCGCGGCTAAGGCCTGCGCTAGTAGTGTTTCTTATCTCCTTAAATATGATTACCTGCACTTCATGGTTTCATGGTTAAAATCGTAATGAACTTTGCCAGCCAAGTCAGTCCATCGTCTCGGGCGCGTTTGTGTGCGTGATCAAATGAATTCTCTCGCCGGTTACTCACAGCTCTATCTCCAGGCTACAGGTTTATTGACTTACTGCTAATTTTCTTGTCAGGATAATTCTTCCAATCAAGATTTAAAACAAACTGGGAGGTTACTAAAGTGCGGGAGATTAAATTCCTAATGCTTTCGGATTTGATTAAGATACCTCTGAGCGCGGGTATTTCTTTTTGGGGGGTAGGAGAGGGAAGTGGACGGGTTGGGGGTGCGTAGTTGGGTTTGGTTTGGTGCAGAGCTTTTCTTGGAGGGACGGGGTTGTTTGTTTAGAGCAAATCCCTTCTTCCACGCCAACATCTGCCGCTCTGTATTTGCTCGCAGGGGAAACTTTAAAAAAAAGAAAAAGAAAGAAAGAAATAGATTATTCCCACTGCATCAACCTACAGGCGGCTGCTGGCTGCAATTTTCTTCAATTTCTTGCCGTGAAAAGCAAGACCGTTCATTTTGTAAGTGCTGCTTTTGTGTGTGACCTATATTTTGAAAACTGATGGGGTCACCACCTCCCTCCTCCCAACCTGTTGAACCAAAGAGTGTTTGAGATCTGTCCTAGATTGTATTTATCTCTAAGATTATTTAAAAAGCGAGGTAGCTATTACTAATAAGACGGTGTTCGTCTGGTGGGGTTTGATTTTTTTCTTTTTTCCCCTCCCCTTTAGTCTCCTTTGTAAATGAAAATCCTAGCCTGGCTCCAGCTGACCAAGAAAGTGCTTTGCTTCATGTCTCTGTCCTTCAAAGCTGATTTAGAAAGCGCGTAATCTTTCTCCATTCATCAACTTCTGACCCGTTTTTTATTTTTTTTCCCCCTGTTGGTTGCTATTAGGCTGGCTGGCAAGCTTAAGAAGATGTCGTAGCTTGTCAGGTAGTTTTGAAGACATCATATTTGTGCATATGGATACAGGCAATTTCAGCACTCGAGTTGTTTAATGACACGTCTCATCCCCGTTTGGTCGGAGCTTGAAACCAGTGCAGACAGAGCCAGGTGAGATACAGCAGCCCAGGTTCGACCACATTCAGCACTTCTTTTGCTCTTTATCGAGTTTGGGGTCTTTTTTCCCCATCAGAAATTCCCTTTTTTTTTTTTTTTCCTTCTTCCCCTTTAATCTCAATTTCTATTAAAAGTCTTCCCAGAGCTAATGTAATAAATTTAGATCCAAAGCCAGATGCATAGCAAAACTTTTGGCAGAGAATACTCTATCAGAAGACATTGCAAATGAAATATGCTTTCCCTTGGGGATTATTCTACAGTTTAATTTAATTTGATATTTCAAATTAAATTAATTCAAATGGTTATGCAGTTTCCAGGGAAAACAGACTTCATTTATGATGTTCTGCCACCAAATTGTTTTGCTCCTATCATATATCTTATATTGTTAACCAGGAATGATAAGTAGTGACAATGCAGGGTTTTTTCGTGCCCTTTGTTTTGCAATTCCCATCCTAAAGGCAACGGAAACATTTCCTTGTGCAGGGGCTTCTCTGTGTGGTTAGTCCAACATTTCCACTGAAACCTTTTTTTTTTTTTGGCTGAAAATTAGATTTTCATCAAAACGTGGTTTAAAACAAATAATGTGTTTGTTTTGAGAAGGTTTTGTTTTTATGGAATTCCTACTTCTTGCTGGTTTTCAATTTGCACGTGACAAAATAGCGATGCTTTGTTTGGGATTGAGATTGTGATGTACCGGGCTTTACAGCGCGGGGAGGAGAGGCATCAGGAAATAAACACAGTATTCCGTGTTATTCTTGTGGTTTGGGATCCTTATTGTTTTTGTTGGGGATTCTTAGTTTTTCAGCAAGAAGTGATTTTCTTTTTGCCAGGGCACAGTTGGGAAAATTTCTGCACTTTCCAACCAGACCCAGCTTTAGCCATATGGAGAATTTAGGTGGTTGCGTTGCGTTTGGAGGGGGTCCCGTTACCTTTCATCCTTAATCTGAAGGAGGAAACTTGCTAAAAAAAAAAAAATCCCCAAACTCAGAAGCAGAATTACTCAGGTTTTACTATGCGCCCCCATCGCATGGGATTACTGATGTAACGGCCCTAAAACAACTGCGTCCCAAGACCTGTGTGGGCTCCCGTGGGATTTCTTAATCATCATCTTCTACCGCTTTTGAAGTGACTGATTTATTTAACATGGCTTTTCTCCGCTGGCTCTTATTATCCGGAGTCATCAAGGAACTTGCACCAAACTCTGAAGTACATTACGACAAGGTAATTCAGGGAAGTGTTTGCATCTAGAAATATATGTAAGCACTTTCCTATCTGCTGGCCTGTAGAAAAGCCATTATTCTCGACAGGGGAAAAAAAATATTGGTAATATCACAAGAGGCTTTGGAAGAGAACATAAAACTAGTTTCATTTTCCAGTCAACTGAGATCTAATATTTCCCATACAAGATGTTCAGGTGTTTTAGAAAAAGGAGCGATGTTTATTTGTCTAAAGCGACGCGCACACAAAAATTCTGTATTGTGCTTGTGGCTTTTTTCCATTGTAAATGGTTTTGTAGGGAGAAATCTCTTTCTCATCCATCGCAGCCAGTAGATTAGAGAAATATAAATATTATCTAAAGAGAGCGGAGCTGAGTCTGCTACCGAATGCATGGGAGAAAAATGAGAAATGTAGCATCCCTCCTGAGGAGGAAGGCTGAGTGCTGAGTCAGAGAGAGCCTTGTTGTCTCCCCGGCTTCTGGGGGTTTATTTGCTTACGCTGTCCTGGGACGAGGGTCCCAGCGTGGTAATTCTGCTCAGATGTGTGTTTTGGGCCGGTCCATTACCAGCAAAGAAAGATTGGTCAAAACATATATTCCCCTCCGCCCCCGGGAAGTGCATTGGGATTTTTTCAGAATATTTTTCAAATCCAGCAAGGATTTGTTCCAGAATAGCGCGTGGCCCTAAAGCACCCCGGGGAGCGTGAGATTTAGGTGCCCCCACGGTCTTATACCCAGCTGGGAGCCAGGCAGCCAGGCTGATGCCGCAAGCGTTTGCTTTTTGAGCCGTGGCCGTTCCCCGACCAGTTTTAGGCGCGATGGGAAGCCAGTCTTTGCCCTGGAGAGCTCAGGGATGGACGGGCTGTACGTGTGATGGGACGGGCTTGGGCTTGGAGTAAGAGTTGAACCTCCCCTGTTCGTGACGTGCCAGCGTTGGCACATCTGACTGCACTGTGAAGGTTCTAAGTTGTTGGGATTTTCTTTTTTTTTTTTTCCCCCCTTTTTTAACTCCTCTTTTTCTTAATTATTATTACTATTTGAGAGCTGTATTCTCCTCGGCGCTTCCCTGGCAGCAAGGAAGGCAGCCAGGAATTCTTAACCTTGAAGCTTCAGTGCTTCGGTTTGATCGTGTGCTGCCAGTGGTTTCGGTGCTGAAGCTAAAGTGGCTCTTTGGACGTAATCAGGGAAGCAAACCCCAGCTGAATTAGCTCAAGTTTAATGGGGTACAGAGCACGCCACAGCGCCTGCTGCTCCGTTGCATCTTGCCGCAACGCAGAGACCTTCCAGCGCTTCTCATCTCGGTGGTTTACCTTGCTAATCCATCTTCCCTCCCTCCGAAACCTCTGTGTCCCCCGTACCAAAGGCGGGAGGCTCAGCGCATCCTCGCCGGCGCAACGGCCTCAGCATGTGCAGGGGGCGAGGACGGGGCAGGCATGGAAAGCCTCTCCCACGGGCGATGGTAGCCGTCTTCTGGCTCGGTTTCTTCTCCTTGCAGACCCTTTCTCTGGCAGTGAGGTCCTGCGCCGGCCCGTCGTCTCACGGGCCACGTTTGCGGGGTCAAGCCTTAGGAAAGGATTTGCTGTAAGAGGTCCCTGTTACCCAGCGCTCACGCTGCGAGCAGATGTGCCCATCATCTGTTCTGCTGCCGCGCGCCGGGAAAAACAGGTGCTGGAAATTAAAAAGTGCAAGCGACTGCAGGAAGATGCCCTTCTCCAACCAATCCTGCAACCCGTTCTTTTCCTTTTGCCCCTCTTCGGAAAGTTTCTCCGGACGCGGTATGCTTTACGGCACCCCTACGTTTTTTTTAATTATTATTATTTATTTATTTTTCTCCGCAGCAGCGTTTTGTCTCCCAGCAAAGTCATCGTGTCAAAAAAGAGATTGCTTGAGCTTGATTCGGCTTTTGGCTGGTTCACTTTCCACGTAGCATCCGCAAGCAGCCCGTGGCGAGGGGCTGGAGCCCTCCCCGGCTCACCGCGCCGGTGCGGCACTGAGCAGCAATCTCGGAAGGGCTGATGCTCGTGAGCAAAGAGGAACAGATGAGAGGGCTGTGTTTAGGGGTTATAGATGGGAAATTGAGTCACGGGCTGCCGGAGGATTTTCTCAAGGTCATACAGGCGTGCTGCCCACGGGACTCAAGGCGAAGAGTCCAACAGCTGTTAGCCGTAAATACAGGAAAACCGCTTATTTGTGGGGTCTGGGTTTCCCAGGGATGCGTATCTCTGCTCCAGGGGGTGGACTGGAGTGGGTGTCCCTGGGGAAGAGCCGTTTGGGTAAGGATATTGCTGCCTGATCCCGTGGTGCGAGCAGCCCACAGTGCCTTTCTTCCATCTCAGTTGCGGTACAGACTTACTTTCCCTCCTTGCTCTTGGGTTGAATTTTAATCGTTATGTTGCTGGGGCTGCCTGCTTTGCTCCAGAACGAGCCGTTTGCCGCTGAGATGAATGACCACTGAAGGAAAAAGCCTTCAGCCCAGGGCGATGGAGAGTGTTTGTCCTGAGCGTCTTGGAGTGAGACGAAGCCAAGAGGAAAGGCACTTGCGTGTGCCCAACTCCTCAGAGGTGATTGAGCTGCCGTGCGGGTGGCTGTGGGGACGGGTGTCCCACGTGCCGCGTGAAACTCTGCCCCGAGTGGGGTCCCAGCGCCCCAACCTCCAGAGCGTTGTCTCTTTTTGCTTAAAGACATCAGTGCAGCTAAAACCCGTGATCTAGGAGGACGTTCCAACGCGGCTTTAAAAGCCCTTTTGGGATGAGGCTGCTGCCCTTAAGATAGTTTAGGAGTTATTGATGGAATAACCTTTGGGGACCAAGTCTTGCCTTTCGCGGAGGCGAGGGAGAAATTGTTGTTTAAATAACCCCCTGGGGCTGGAACTGGTGGTGACCCAGAAACAGTTTAATTTTTTTTTTTTTTTATTGCTTTCCAGATCTTCCCCAGGCTAAAGCTGTCTCTGGTAAAGGGAAACCAGGTTGTTACTGGGGGGGGGAGTAAGCAAATTAGCAGACGAGGGCAAAAGCTTAACAGAGCTGAGCATCCAGGAGGCAGGAGCAGCGACAGCTGAACAGCACTTGTGCCCATCTCTTTTCTTTTGCTTTTCATGTCCCACTGATCTTGAAGCCCTTTTTCCCAAATAATGCGTTTATCGTTTACTTTCTCATACCGTTGTTTCAGTAACTCGGGGTAAAAACAGATGTCGACTCTTTGCCGGATGGCAATTCTGGTTTCAGCTGACGTGATGCTCGGTCGAAGCCAAACCGATTTCCTCATCCGTTGAAGGATGTTATCGAGAGCTTTATTATTCTTTATCATTTTAGCCACCGTGTGGTTGCTGACTGGCCAGGCAGGTGTCTCCCAGCCCATGTACCTGCTAATGCTGGTGAGTGGTGGAGGTAGTGAGAGGGGATAGATATGCTCTTATTTACCCATCCCTTGACGTGAGTAGAGGCCGCCGCCATCTATAATTATTGCAGGGTTGAATTTGGGGTTGCATTGAATTTGGGGGCATCAATCTGTCCGTGCCAAGACCTTCACGCTTGTTTTGTGGGAGCTACTCATCACCCGTGGGATGTTCCGACCCCCCTGGTAGCTTGGCCGGCACAAAGGGGTTTGTTCACTTGTTTTGTTAATTGGATTTTGCACCGAAGGGCACTGTTTCGGCTCCACGTAACTGCCCCCCCGGCTGAAATCCTCAGCGTGGAGTCCACCCCGGGCCATCAGTTCTAAAAGCCCAAGCCGTAGCTTGGCGGGCTCGGGGAGAAACCTTGTCATGTCCTATCACCATGAGCCCTCACACTCTCCTGAGCACCAGCCACGAGCAGAAAACGTGACAAATGCAGCAGTAGCACAGATGTAGAGAATAAACAAGCCTTTGCCCACATTATTGGATTGCTAATGAGGAGAGACCTCATCAACCGCCCAGCCATCTAATTTCTCTTGGCTATTATTACAGCTGGTCAGGAATCGCACGAGGCACATTTTCTGGCACAAAACAGTTCAGGGAGAGAGACGCTTCCAATGGGAACATGGCCAATTCTCCCTTTCCCTCCCCACACTTTGATATTGGAAATCTCCTTTGGACCACACGTTTTCTGGTGAAAGACAAAAGTACAATCCCGACTGCTCATCTCGATTGAGCTCCCAGATTTCCCAGCACGTCCCGCGCCTGCGGCACTGTGTGTCTCCAGCGGCGTGCCAAGCCTCCGTGGAATGGGAAGCGGGAGAGATTAAATCCTCACCCTGCAGTCCTCATTTCAAGCACTGCACAATCAAGCCCGGCACATTTGGGGTTTGAATTTTGGTTGTTTTTTTTTTTTTTTCCCAGTGACCTCTTCCTCCGTCTAGGCAGAGTTGTCTTGCCATGGAGCTGAATTTACCGCTGCCCCTTCCATAACTCGAACAACAGCTCCATCCCTCTGCCAGGAGTTTTCCTCCTCTCTCCGCCACCTTGCAAAATCGAAGATGTCCCGTTCTGCAAAGCGGCTGCGGCCCCGACGGCTTTGCACGTGCTGCCGGCGCCGGTCGTGTTGCACGGAGATCTATTGCTCGCCCAGCGGTGTCTCGACTCACAAACTAATTAAAGTTCATGTCACACCGGGAAGATGCAAAATGCTCTCTGAGTGCTAGATGTTATTATTTTAAGCTTCCCTTCTTTTTCCTGAGGCGCAGCAACTCCCCGAATCCCAGCTGGCACACCACATCCAGCCACAAAACACCGCTAATTGGGTGTTTCTCCTGTTGACCTCATTTCTCAAGCAGACTTTGGCTGGGTTGATTTCTGTGGGTTTTGGGTTGGTTTTGTGTTTTTTTTTTTTCTTTTTTTGCTAAGAGGGCTCAGAAACCAGATAGACAGAAATCAGCCACTTGATGAGTGTCATGGCCAACCCTTGGTTGTATCTGCCCCGTTTCAGGGTGTGATAACGCTGCTCTTCCCCCACCATCATCCATTTTACACATCCAGGGAAATAAGGGGTAGAGGGAGACGAGGAGGAGTGGATCAAGGGTGGAGTGATGTTTTTTTGGAAGGGGTTTCATTTGGAAGAGGCCTCAGACAGGCAGGACCTAGACTGTTGCTCCTTCCCATCGGCAAGGCGTTATTTGGTCTTCTATCCTTAAGATGTTTTACGGCAACAGGATTTTGGCATCTTTTGTTGCCAGTTCCCCTTCAAAAGATAAGGTGACTTGTGCTATTAACGATGTGAAGCTCAGTCTCTCCTGGTACAGCTCCCGCTGCCTGACGAACGCGCCGAGTTCATTAGAGCCGGCTTTGTTCACGTCTCCCCGAACTGGTTCACCTCCCGGAGAATCGAGTAGCATCCCATTAATTCCTTAATTGCCTGGCGTTATTGGGAAGGTGCCTCCTCCAGCAAAGACTCGGTGTCACCTTGCGGAGGTGGCAGGTGGAAACTTCTCCCCGATGTTCTCGAGGTGGCTCCTTTTCTTCCTTTGCGTTTGTATTTATGAAAACATATTTTATTCTGTGCCTTGGATTCTGCCCCATCTGCCTTCCCCGGCATTAATCAATTGTGCTGTTTTCCCCCGTAGCGTTCATTACCTCCTTAAAAATGAATGCGGAGAGAAAACACAATTAGATGCTGCTTTGGTTAAATAATGCCTTGAAAAAAAACCAGAACAATGGCTTTAAAAATAAGGAGAGAGTGAAGATCGCACAGTTTGAACTAATGATGGAAATTACCTCGGGTTAAGTTGGATTTTAAATCAGAGGTTTGGGGGGGATTTTATTTTTTTTTCTTTTCTTTCCAGTGAATTATGACAAATATAGAGCCCTGCTGGATGGATGATTAGATTTTTTTTTTCTCTCCCATCCGCATTGAAAAATGAAATATTTCGGTAATATTAAATCCGTCAAATTGATCAAAGTGCAGTGTCAAAAAATGTTGTAAGCGCTTCTTCTCATCCAATCCCCTCAGCGACTGCAAACCAGAGACCTTTTCATATCCCTTGCTGGAGGTTACCTCTGCTGAAAGAATCTGTGCAAGAAATGAGTCTGCATTTCTCCATCTAATTCCCGTAGTAGGGACTTACAGAGGGCTGCGGATTCGGCACACGAAACTAAAAAGATGTGCTCCTCAGCTTTGTGGTTTTGTCTCTACGTTTGTCCGTAATCTGTCCTAATACCATCTTTTTCCTCCCGCCTAATGGCGGGGTCAGGATTAGGGTGGATATGACCAGAAAAAGGGGGTGATAAAGGGAAGTTTCTGCTTCTCTGGTTCAGCCTTATGAGTATGTGTTGGGAGATTTGTTGGCATTTCCCCTCCCCTTTTGTTTTTCTTTCCGCTGCTTACCAAGGGGAAAACCCAAACAAACCAGAAACCCCAAATATTTGGTCATTGTTTGAGGAAACTAACATAAGATTGTATTCAAACCTTTGGAGAGGTGGTAATCTGGGGCATTGCAGGGCAGGAGAAAGGCGAAGCGTGTCCGGAAAAGAAAGGGTTTTTTTGAAAGCTGTCAATGTGGAGAAGCTGAGGGGGTTGGGGGTTGCTAATCTAGAAAATAAGGGATGGTGTCCTTCAAGGACGTCGTTACAGATACGATGCCGAACGGTTGTCTCCCGTGCGGTGAGATGAGAAGACATCGGCTTGGTTTCGGCAAGAAAAATTGATGTTGGCTGTGAATTAGAGAAAAACCCCTTCTGGTGGGGTATGGGAGCAGGTAACAGGGGGTGGTATGGCCTCTCCTTCCTTGGCAGCTTCATTAAGAACAAGTTAAATATCCGTCGGAGGCTGCTGCCGCGTACCTGACGCTGTCCCGGGGGAGGTGGGGGCCGGAGACTGACCTGACGGCCCCTTTTATTGCTGTAAAGCCGCATTCGCGAGCACGCGCCAGCGACTTCTATCGCTGTTAGTTGTGCTGTGCCGTTCGACACGAACCTTTGGTTGTCTTCAAAGCAAAACACCGGGAAATAAAAGGACGCGGCTTTTGCATACGCTCGCGTATCGGGGAAGCGTGTTTGCTCGCTGTAGGAGGACGTATTTATTTCTGTGGCCGCGTGGAGACGTGCTCTGAACTTCCGTCAAATGTGCGAAGAGCGGCAAAGTTTTGCTTCGTCTCGTGATGAACAGGCAGCGCTTTCTGCGTGCGAAGCAAGGAGCGAAAGGCTCCTGTTCTCTTACGGAGTCGTTTTTACTGCTTTGTGCCTCAGTGCCCCTCAGCTCCCTCCGTGCGCGCGCGTTTGAGATCAAAAGATGAAAACCTCCACTCTCCCCGACATTGATTACTTTGCTTTAGGAGCTCTTTGTGCTATCGACTAACCCTCGCGAGGGAAAATAAGCATTTTTTCCTTAGTTACACAAATGGGGAAACAGGTGTAAAAGAGATGAAGTCGTTTTTCAGCAAGTCACCGACAGAAATGAGGGAAAGTTAGAGCCCTCCTTCCCTGGCACAGCCTCTGGTGAGTGTCTGTACGTTCCGGTTAACCCAGAGGAGGGTCTCAAACAACCCTACGGAAACGCAGCGACGAGATGGATTGCTGCAACTCTGCTGCTTACCAAATTAGAAACAATTTAAGGATTTAAGGATTAAGTACCATTAATTACTGCCCAACAAATGCTGAACTACAATGGAGCACTTGTGGAAACGGAGGGAGAAGTTCTGCGTGAATACTAAATGGCTTCATTAATGCTCGGTGCAATTTCATTGAGTGATAAATTAATTCACTCGGTGCTCCAAGAATTACTGAGCGGGACCGCGGGCACACGTGACGAAGGCAGAGCAGGAGCCCACCTTCCCCTTGCCTGGGCAGAGCACGTCACGCAGATGTGGGACACTCCGGAGCGAGGTAAGGGGAGCCCTTGAGTAAAGGAAAAGTGAGGAAATTGGTTTACTGAGTGAGGAAAAACCCAAAATGCTGCTCCACCTCATCTAGTGGAGGTTTTGGAGGTCAAGCTGAGAGCAGAGGGGTCAAGGTCGTTGTCTCCCTCCTGCGTCTGGAGATGATGCCCCAGCCTTCTGCTGCCGCTGGTGGGCCAGCTGGACACCAGCCCTGATTTGCTGCAATGTTCCTTGTATTTCTGTTCCCTCCTTCCTTTCCGCCGCAGCCGTAACCACGGGGCTGAATAGACCTTTCCAGCCCATTGATTTCCTTCGGCCTCTGGCTCCGTGGCTCGTGCTAGGTGGTCCTCCTGTCAAGTGCCAGAATCAGCAGAGCTTGGGCTTTGCAGCCTCTTCAGAGCTTCTGGTGAGCTCTCACAAGGCTTGGAGCATCCCAGGTGCGTTGGTATTGCTCCAAGGACACGTTTACCTCCGCCTGGAGAAAGATTTTGTGCTTCCAAAATCTGGGGCAGCCACATCTGGCATGGCAGCCCAGCAGAGCAGTGACAGCTTGGAACTGGCGTCTGGTTCCCGGGCAGCAGTTTCCCTTAGAAGAAGTGGAGAAGGAGGAGGGAGCAGCATCCAGCCAGGATGTCTTGCGGTGAGTAATTTCAGTTTCTCCTCTGGCTGTCGTGGCATGACAGCTGCCTGGGCAGAGCCTCGCCGCCTCCCTTTAGTACATGTTACCTGGAGTTCAGCATCGGTTTTCTGTCCCTCAAGACTTTTTAGCCTTCCGTTGCGTTGCAGCGTTATTGATTGCTCACCCGGCCGTGGCCTGGAGCCTGTATGAGGTGTGAACAAAGCGCTGGCCCCAACAGGCCCGCAATACAGGGCAGGACGCTCTGAGGTTCGTTTCGCCATCGGTCTTTTTTTAGCTCTTTGCTGCCTTGCCCTTCGGCTGCCTGCCGTGCCTTGCGCTGCGCCTCGCTCTGCCCCAGCAAATTTACGGTGGCTGTCGAGGTCGGGGGGGGTGGTTCGTGGCTCAGCGCGGGTCCCTTTTTGCCCCGTGGTTTAGGGTCCCTCAGCTCGTTTGGTTTGTAGTCTCACTGCTGAAGGCAAAGAGTGGGAAACGACAGAGAGAGACTCCGTTCCCTCCCTGCCGCCCTGACGAGGGTGTGTGCGGGGGTCTGTCTCTGCCCCACGTACGCCACTGTGGCTTTCCACCTCCCTCTGCCTCTTTCCTTTCCCAGCCCCTTCCAAGATAGCCCATCTTGAGGGTGCCAGGGCTCGTCTCTTGCTATCGTGAGACGTTCCGACCCTCATCTTGGTGCAGCAGAGTGAGTCTTCAAGATATAATCCAAATGTGCCAGATTTGCTTTGGCCAAGAGGGATGAGTGTCCGGCGCGCGCCGAAGTAGAGGGATGCGGGTGGATGTGGAGACTTGTGTCTGCTATTCAAGATTGGCAGGTCTCCTCTGCCGCCTTAGTGTGATGCTCTGCCTGAGGACACTTAATGGTCCTACACGGCTCCTGGTCCAGCCCTGCCTCACATCTGGGCAGCTCAGAAATGAGATGAGCGGAGATCCTCGCGTGTCGTCCCCCCCCCACACACCTGCCCAGGAAGACGTGTTCTAGATTGGCCATTAAAGAAGGAAGGAAGAATAGCTAATTAACAGCCCTAATGCTAGCAACGGGCAGAACCCAGACCAAAGTTTTCCTAGTGTAATGAGCTGATATAAAAGCAGCCAGAGGGAGACATCGTCAGCTTTATTGGGCTGGCAAACCCAGGCAATATAGCTGCGCATTCTTGAGTGCCATCTTCTGGCACCTTGTATGTCAACTAGTTGCGTGTCTGCGCGGCTGGAGCAATCTGGTAACGCGGAGCTGCTGCCAGGCGCAAGGAGCAAAGCAGATTTCCTGCATTTTTCCAGCGCATCCTTGAAAGATGCAAGGGGGAGCGGACGCTTTGTGTTTTGCATCCCTTTGGCTGTGGAGTACCTGCCTGTGCCAGCACGAGGAGCCGCGCATCTGCCGGCTCGGCCTCTGCGTGTCGTCGGTATGGGCTCCCCATGCCAGCTTGGGAAGCATCTGTTTACTGGTTTATTTATCCCCCTCTGCAATCACCACGGGAGGATAATCTCAGCGACATGCCACATCTCGTTTACAGCCGGCCCCTGAAAAGTTAGAAGTGCAAGTTGCGGGGTGGGGAGGAGGCGGGGGAAGACGCGGAGTTGCGCACACGCTGGGGACAGAAAGGGGAGTTGGGGAAATGTATAAAATATTAAATGACATCGTGGCAAGACACGGACAGGGGTAGAACAATAATTAAAGTAAACAGCACATCAAAAGCCTGGCTAAAACTCGCATTTAAATTGCAAGTCAATGCAGAAACAGCTCGTGTAGCCATGTATAAATGTGTTTCCAGGAACCTTTTAAGAATATTAACGATGATGGAAGCAGAACAGCAATGATTCAGACTTTATGGTATGTGACAATCCAGGAGGCCACCAGACTCGTGCTTGGCTGTTGGCATAAGGATGCTGATGAGAGTTTGGATCTTGCCAGAAGAGCAGGTTTCTTTCCAGGGAGATTTCAGGAGAGAGAGAGAGATCCTGAAGCGAGCGAGGACGGAGCCTCTTCTCTTGCCAGGCATGTGTAGGGTTTTCCTTCAGCCCCACGGTGGGACTGCACCCCTATAAATTAGGTGGTAAGGGCTTCCATGATTTTGTTCCCTATAGCCAATCCCTGGTTGTGCCCTGCTGGCTGCTTCCCCAGGCTTTGCCCTAATTAGTTTTAAATGACCCAGGTCAGGTTCTCGTGCGTTCCTGCTTAGGATCCTCCAGCACATGTCACCATCGGCGCCGCTTTCTGGAGCTCCCCTTCGCTTGCAGCCGCCCGTTGCTCCTGCTGATCCATTCCTAGTCCGGAGCACGCTCGCTCCCCACGTGTAACCCCCACGCCGAGCGCCTGAATATAGCAGAGGACCCGTCGCGTAATTGGAAAACTCAGGTCAGGACTGGAGCCGTGCAAAACAAGCTGAGCAGCAGCAGCATCGCGGGTGCCTCGCTCCTTCCCCGAGACGGGAGATGACACAGCACCTTCCCTCCCCGGCTCTGCTCGCCATCAGCAGAACAGCACGGTTTGAATTAAGGGCCAGAAATCAGTGTCAGATTTGTCTTGACTCCTGCGCTGGACACCTTTGGGCTATAGAGCAAATCTTTTAATTATTCCCCGTGCCATTTGCCCTCGCCTGTACAAGGACTACAATAGCTCTGTCCTTGGGGAGGACAAATTCTCCTTAGTCCTGGTAATACTGTGATTTACAGAGGATTTCCCCGACTCGCCTTCAGGGCACGGTGTTACCTAATGGAAGCAATTAAAAAGCATTGGGAAGTGACCCCCTGAAAGTTCAGGCGGCTACAGACGAAATAGGGGAATTAAGAGGCAGACGGCGGAGAGATACCGACTGCCTTCACCCCGCGCCGCAGCGGGTGCGTGTGGTCGGAGCGGGGTGTCCTGGGCGGCACTTGGGAAGAGCGTGAGGGGCTGAACAGGAAAATTGCAGGTGGAATATTGTTTCACTTGACTGTGTATTTTCATAAGAGGCTTTTTAGATATTTCAACCTTGGGAAGTCCTTCCTGGGAGACCGTGTGAAGGTTTAACTTCCCACAAGGCTCAATTTTCCGGGAGTTTTAGGTTTCCAGACTTTCCAGTTGTCTCATAGCAGTAGCAAACTCTTTTGCGTCCTTCCGTGCTGCAGCTCCTAAGCCACTGTTTAAAGGAGAGCAGAAGCCCCTGCATTATATATGGGGAAACTGAGGCACCGTCCATCAGCAGCCACGTAGAGCAACCCAAGTTCAAGGGAGGTTGGTCCCATCTCCTAAGGACAAGTGTTACTCGGACCAAAGACCTCTCCCCACTGCTGCACGTTTACCATCCCAGCAAGAGCAGCATTTCAAATGCAACCGGCATCTCCAGCGATGGGCTGGACCCACTCGCAAGCTATCCCGAAATATCGCCGGTGCAAAGGTTTGGGAGGGGGGCTGCAGACCTGCTCCCTCTCCCCCTTCAGCTGGAGGGGCAGAGGGTTGAGGCCGAGAGCTCGGGGCTTTTTGGGGTGACCGCGCTTTGTAGCAGCCAGGAAAACAGGAGAGCAAATTTTTACTTTCTTCGCCAAACTCCTTGCCCCTCAATAGAGAAAAGCCCAATTTCATTTTGGAAATAGCTAGCTCTAAACGTAATCAATTTTCTTTGGTGCGTAGGTGAAAATTCAATAGCACGTGAAGCCCTTTCTCAAAGCGATCGTAGGTTTAGCGAGGATAGGATTTCCCTTTTTTCCCCCCTTGCAAATCGAGTGGCTGAAAGCCTCCTATCAGGATTTTCCCGGCATGCAGATGTTGTTTTGACCTAGATGCTTAAGCATTCGTTTACTGCTGAAGTTTGGCGTTTAGAGGTCTTCAGAGTTTGTATCGTGGGCTGTCTGGAAAGCTCTGAAAGGGGAAAAAAATACCGAGGGCAGCTCAGGAGTTACGAAGGCAAACCGATTTGACGTTATTACGCCTCCGTTTATTGGCAGCCCACAATGAGATGTAAAGAAATGTCAAAAAATCCCATGTGCACGTTGCTTTGGTTCAGGAAAAAATTGCTGTTTGCCTCTGCCCGGAGGCTACGAGTCACTCTGCGAACGCAGAAGGCACTAAAATGACCCCTTTGTTTTTCTTATGATCACTTCTGATAGCGCGCTCTGCCAGAGATATCATATCTTTGATCTCTCAGTGCTGATGTTAAGTCTCTCTTGAGTTCAGTAGCATCTCCTTGAGATTAATACTTCATGGCATTCTCAGCACCAAGCTGTCCTAACCCATACATCACAAGATGTCACGCTTCGCACTCGCCTCCTGCCTCAATGACTTCACGCTGGCACAATAAATAACCCTTGGCCAGCTCCGCTCTCCCCCGTTCGTTGTGTACAGAGAGTTTTAACGAGGAACGCGGCAACTCTTTGGAAGCCGGGAGGGAAGGGATGCTCCTGCGGCCGCGGCGGGCGTGAGGACGGCCCCGCTTCCCTCTCCGGAGGGAGGAGGCTGGCGAAATTTTGCGAGGGTTATTCCACTTCCCTCTCCCGTGCGGTGCGAGGGAAGATGCGCAGCGGTTTCTCTGCGGTACCTTATAGGGAGTGACAAACCGGTGTACCCGTAGGGTACCCATCTGCCAGCTAGCTCGCTTCACATCCCGTCCGTTAGGCGAACGAGATAGGAGAATCACTTTCTTCTTAGGCTTTTACTTTGGCGCCTGTTTTTTCGCTTGCTTGCTTGTTTTCCAAGGGCTGGGCGAGCAGACCGGGCTCCTTTTGCAGGACGGGCTAGGTGTAAAAACACCTTCCCCCTTCTTCTGTGGGGTGAGGGAAGCAGGCTGTCAACCCACGGAGCTGCGACGCTGCGAGAGGACCGCAAAATTCAGACGGGGCTGACTTTCAGAGCTGTCTGAAACCCTCTGCGTCACCCTGACCCAGTGGGCTGCTACCGGCTGCAAAGCCCCCACCTTGGCCGGGGCAGGGGGGAAGGAGTTTTAAGGGAATTTGAAACGTTATGTCCATCAGAGGTTGGGTTTCTGCAGGTCCAGACTCATCAAGTACTGTTTAATCTTGAAATCACAGAATCCCAGACTGGTCGGGGTTGGAAGGGACCTCTGGAGCTCACCCAGTCCAACCCCCCTGCCAGAGCAGGGTCACCTCCAGCAGTTGCACAGGATGGCATCCAGGCGGGTTTGGAATGTCTCCAGAGTGGGAGACTCCCCCACCTCTCTGGGCAGCCTGTGCCACTGCTCTGCCACCCCCAAAGAAAAGAATTTCCTCCTCATGTGTAGGTGGAACTTCCTATGGTCAAGTTTGTGCCCGTTACCTCTTGTCCTATCGCTACACCACTGAAAAAAGACTGTTCCCATCCACATGGGATCCGATGTTGAGCAGGTACTGGCGATGCAGAGCAGGGTCCGCCCTCCCGTGGCCTTGCGGCTCTCGGGATTGAAACAAGGTCACGTCCGTGCTGCAGCAATGCGAGTCCGAGTCTTGGAGATGCACGAATATGAGCTTTGGGAGATGTACCAGGGGATGCAAGCTGCTGTTGTCTGTGCAGTGTGCGGTGAAGAGGACTTTGCAAGATGGTTTTTTCATCGTATCGCTTATTTCTTGAGCGTTTACGTAGTCGTGGTGGTGCTGCTGGAGCGTAACGTGCCATGTAGTGACCGTGTTTCGGGGAGCGGGGAGTCGAGCCTTGTACAGCCTTGGACTTGATGCGTCCTATCTCAGCGACACTCAACAAACTCAAGGTCCCCCGTTAACTCGCACCCCCACAGCCTCCCTCCTCTCCCTCGGTGCATTGGGCGAGGAGGAATTGAACCTGAAGGACTTACCCAAGCGTGGCATTAACGCACTTGCCCGGGAGCGCTGCTGGGCGCGATGTGGCATTGCACCGCGTCTAATGCGCTGCCCCGTGCGACGCGATGCGCTGGGGCGAGGACCGAGCTGCCGACCGTCCTTGAGTCCCCAGCCCGAGAAAGCGGTCGGTGTTGGTTTTTGCACAGCGTGGGGTTACTGAGAAAAAAAAAGAAAAAAAAAAAATCTTTCAACTCCCTCGCTACTGATTTTCTGGAGATAATTGAAAGGAAGAAGTAAAGTCTCAGGGGAAGGAGCGAAAACCCCAGCGCTAGACAGTGCTAAAACGAGGTGCCCTGCAGTCTGTGACCCTCCTGTTCGCAGGCGGACGGGCTGTGCGTCCCCTCCCGCTGCTCAGGGTCCCTCCAAGGTGCCAGTCGCAGCTCCCCTATTGACAAAGGGGCCGTTTCCTCTCATTTTGGCTACAATCTCGTCTTTTAAAGCACATTAAAGGCTCGGAGCACCACCTGCTCAGAGCCAAAAGGTAGCTCGCTCAAAGAGCACCAACAAATAGATGGAAGAAGGGATGCTTTCCCAAAAGAAGAGGTGCTGAGGGCACGCTGCAAGGCTTTCTCTCCCAAAAAAAAAAAAAAAAAAAA
>RSEF01000024.1:451959-471047 GCA_003993805.1 Himantopus leucocephalus | reverse complement strand
GGCAGGGGGGTGGGACGAGATGGTCTTTAAGGTCCCTTCCAACTCTAACCAGTCTATAATTCTATGAAATATTACCTGTTACCCTGGTGAAAATACACTTTCTTTCCCCCATGCCCAACTCCATGTGCCAAAGCGATGTGTATTCCTGCTTACACGAGGACCACTCCAGGAGGCTGAAAACATACCCGGGTAATTTATATCTCAGAGTCTACTTTGCTTTGCATGAGCGGCATCGCAGAGCTGCAGAGAGGGATGCTAAAGTGCGTCAAGTCAGCGGGTAGGTTAATGGGCTTCCTCCGACCCTGGCGAGAGAGTCGGCAGGTAGATGATATTTTGTGAGGTTATCCAAAAATGAGAGAGTTGGGGTCTAACCCAGCTTCAGAGGAGTCCAAATCAAGGGGAGGAATAAGCTGTCATCTCTAGAAAGAGTCTTGACCATCCCTGAAACTTTGGGAGCTCCTGGGCGTTGCTGCCACAACGCGTTAGATCACGATATCGTTAGATCACTTAGACCCTGCCTGGGTTATTATTGATAGTCGGTGAGAGCTGTTGCATCCAATTAGTTGCATGGATTAAGAGAATCCCTTCTGAAGTTTGCTATCCCAGGAAAAAAAAAAAAAAAGAAAAAAGCTTGAATAAACTGGTTTGGATGAAAAGAAGGCTCTCAAAAAGCCCAGTCACAGCGGACTCTGTCAAGTCATCATGTCAGTGCAGCCTTGATGGGAGTGTAGTCACCTTCGGGAGTAAAATGAGCAGATTCTGGAAAGTTTCAGTTGAAGCAAAGTTGGTTAAAATGGCGTTCTTTTCTAGTCCTGTTCTTTTTCTGGACATCTTCAAACCAACTTATTGCCATGCTTTATCCCCACCTGCAACACAGCAGCCACAATATTATTGCATTGATTTAGCCAGAGCAGTTTGGGGGAAAAAAAGAGAGACCAGATTTTGGCACGCACCTATCGATCGCCGAGCCCTGGTGGGAAGATGCTCCTGTCCCGCGGGAAGATGCGCGGCTCGGGTACCGCCGCTTGGCTCGTGCCTGCTCAAAAACCTCCGCGCGGATTTGAAGCAATCCACCCTGATTCATCGCCCCACCTGGGGGTTGCCAGGTTTGCCTTGTCGGCTCAGACTAATAGTGTTTTTGGGGCACAGGCTAATTTCTAGCGAAATTTGCTTATCCTGGGCTTTTTATCTTTTTTTTCCCTCCCTGACGGCGAGCAGGCCAGCCCGGCGTGCTGGCGTGTTGCAAGATGACATCGGTGTTTGGGGTGGATAGGCGGACGGATAGCTTTTGACATGCCTCATCCAGAAATTCCTCTTGAAAGGGAGTCTTGAAAAAGAAAAAAAAAAAAAAAAAAAAAAAAAAAAAAAAAAAAAACAAAANTTCATTTATCGTCAAAAGGACCGTGATATTGAAAAATGAGCCTTGATGTTGCAAAATGATTGAAATGCGTGGAGATAATTTAACTATAGCTACCTTGTTCAAACAGCCCTTTTATGCTTGGTGCAGTGTGGGTTTATATATACGAATGTATTTTTCATATATTTATTTTTCTTGCACGCCGCCGCTTTCAAAGGCTCTTCTGGGATGAATGTGGCCTTTGTTGGGTTATCTCTAACGGCGGTGGACTTGAACCCTCTCTGCTGGGTTTTGCCTGAAGTTTGTGGGTTTGCAAAGCTGCGTCGAGCCCCGCGATTTCCCACCTCGCCTGCGTTTCCCACGGGAAAGGGGTTGGAGGCGAGCCCACGGTGCCGTCCGTGAGAGCATCCGCATCTCCTTGTCGTTGGAAAGGGGCAGGAGAAGGGGGGGGGGGAGATAAACCAAACCACACCGTTCCTGCAAAATAACCCTCCTGCGCTCTCTGCTTTCCACCTATAAAGCTCCAGCGCTCCCGTGCGTGTTTTTTATCTCACCTCACGCAACAGCCAGTGGCGCGTAGCTGTTGTAGAGCGGCCAAATTTACTGGGACCCAATTAAAAAGGGAGGGTTTCCTAAAGAAAAAAAAAAAGAAAACCACCAAAAAACAACCCAAAAGCAACAGCAAACTGCTGAAAACCAACCAGCCCCCTCGGCCCCGCCTGCTTTGGCACCGTAACGGAGCTCGTAGCCACTATACGACTTTTTTTTAATAGAGCCTTAGCCAGCCTGGGAGAGGGATTTGCTCTCCCTGGAGCCTTGTCTTTAGGACGAGTGTCAGAATCGTCCTTAAATCTTAAAAAAAAAAAAAACCCAAAGCAACCCCAAAACCCTCGTCTGGCTGCGAGGATGAGAGCCCGGCTGCCGTAAGGAGCTGTAAAAAACCTGCTGATAGACAGATGGAGCGGTGTAATTATACGCGGGGAGGGGTGTGTGTGGGGGGGGGAAGCGCTCGCTGAAATTATTAGTGTGGGCAGACAATTAGAGGCTTTTCCAGAAGATTACCCTCTCCCTCCCATCTGCGCTCCGTGGAGGAGTTTTTTTACGCTGGCGATGCTGTTTCCATCCTCAGCCGTTTGCCGTTTTGCCCAAATCGCGGCTTCGCGCTTGTTCGGACTTCACGAGCATCGCAGCAACCTCCCCTGATTTTTAGGAGGAAGGGGAAGATGCTGACGGGGCTTTTTGCAGGGGTGGTGCAGAGCCCTCCCCGTATGGGGTGGGATACCCAGGGTGCGAGGCGGGGTTTCCCGGGGAAATCAGCCCTCGGGAGGCTGATTTGGGGTGAGATCTGGCAATTTCTGGGGTTCCCCAGCTTGCCAGGGACATTTTCAAGCAGGTTTGGTAGCGGTGGGGAGCAGGGAGGGCAGGCAGCTCCCGAGGCCGGCGGCAAACGGAATGGCTAATTGCAAACTAATTTCAACCAAAATCACGATTTTCATGTTGATTGGGTTTTTATTTTCAATATTTGATGTGCTGAGGGTTTAAACAGGAATTCTTTTGGATGGCTCGCACCTTTTTTTCCCCCTTTTTTTTTAAAAAGAAAAAGCAAGTTAGCACATTTCATTTTAGCATTGAGGGGGTTATTTCTCAACAGTTTATTTTTCACGTTACAGCCGCTTCGTTTTGAAAACATTGCCACTGGCCATTTGTTGAGTTTTCTGAATTAGGAAAAAAAAAAAAAAAAATATCTGAAAACAGAGTGCTCTGATGATTCACGAAGTACCACATCAGCTTTTCTTTCCCTTGGAAAGAAGAAGATAAATTGGGGGAAAACTTTCCCCCAGCTGCCGCGATCGCACTGGGGAAGGTGCTTGTGGCGAGCGGGAGCCAGTCCGAACCCGTAACCGAATTATTTCCTACGGTACCGCATCCTCCTTTCTCTCTCCCTGGGTCTTCACCAAACTCGCAGCCAGGTGGGATGGCAGCGCCTTTTAAATAAAAACCCGCTTTTGACACACAAGCCTGGGTTCAGTGCCGTACATATATGCGTTTATATGTGTATATATATCTTAAAAGCCACGTCAAATCCTTTGCTTCAAACCCAACCAGACTTTAGGAGGCGACCTGAAGCCTGGGGACTCCTTTTTGTCCCGTAAATACATATACGTGGGGAGATAGAGAAATAAAATAAGCATTCGGTAAGCTGCCTGGTCTAGATTGACATCAAAACACGCGGGCTGCAAATAAAATATGGGGAGCGGGAGCGATAAATAATTCAGGACTTGGGAAGGGAGTTCATTGTCGATGAAGTTGCCTGTAGGTCAAGGCTGTTTGCAGGGTAGGGGTGAGCTTTTACCCTTCGCAGCAAGCTGCCGCTGCGAGGGACCCTCGTGTCTCTTTCGTTCCTTCCTTTACAGAGCAGAGGAACCAAAATGCAGCTTTCCAGGGCGGGTTTTCCTCTTGGGAGCTGCTGGGGCTCCTGAGGTTGGAGTGTCTCCGCTTGGTTGTGGAGCGGTACCAAAAATTGACGCCTCTCCATCGCACCCTCCCTTTTGTTCTCCAGCTTCTTGGTTGGGAAACTGATGTGCGAGGGGTCGCTGCCTGCAAACCTCCTGGGTGCAAAACCCCATCGCTCTGCCTCCCGCCGCGGGGGATGCCCCGAGCATCCTGGAGCTGGTGCTGGAAGAAGCACCGGGGGGTTCATCCGACCCCATCTCTCAAGCTGGTTTTCTTAGATGCTGCCACCGTTTGCAGTTATCAGCAGTTATTCTGCGTTCGCTCACCCTACCTGCCAAAGGGACGGGAGGGATGCGCGGGAAAACGCAGCAGATGATGCCCTCGGTGCTTTGCTGTCACTCCTGGGGTTGCGAAGGCACCTCCAGCAGCGGCTCAGCCTCCCAAAACCTCTCCCGTCCTCCCTGGCCTGCTTGGACGGGGCGATTAGACATGTTGGCATCATTTTGAGGCACACACTGTATCTGACATTTTAGGGGCAGCAGCGCGGGCGCGGGCAGACCCCACAAAGCCGTTCGCATCTTCTCTCCTCGTGAAAGATGCCCTCCGAGCGGGCGGAGAAACGGCCATCCGCATCTTGTTTGAGACGAGGCTTGTTTTGGCGTGATTTGCTCTGGCACCGTTCGGCTGCCGTTCGCATCCAAGCCGTGCAGAGGGAACGTGGGAGGCTGCGTTTGTTTATTTGCCGTACGCAGCAGACTGCGGCGCCCGCTGCCGCGCGCCGGGAAGGAGATGCTCGCGCACCAACCCCGATGCTCTTTAAGCGGTCCTTGATGGAAACAAGCTCCGGAGGCTGTGACGGGGGATTTAACGGCACTTTCCAGCTCTCCCACCCCTCCTCTCACCCTCTTCTCCTCCTGGGAGCCCTGGCAGGGAATTCCCCGGGCAGCGATCTCCTCTCACCTCCCTGCTTCAGCCTGCCCGTGCCAACTCTGCCGGCAGCTCTGAGAGCATCGCGGCGCTGGTCCCCCCACCCCTCACCTCCCCCCCGGCCGCTTACGTTTTCACTTCTTTCTTTCAGGGCTGGATTACAACCTTTCTCTGCAATTTAATTGCGATTAGATGCATGAGTGGTGCTGCCAGATAAGGCTAGAGAGGCAGTCAAGGATGCGTTCGCCCCACCGATCGTTTCAACCACAGCTTATTTATTTTTTTGCCCATTTATTTTTTTCTCCTCTCTATTTTTTTTTCCCCATTTTTGGTTGGTTTGCTTGTTGTCATTTCCTCCAGTTCGCCCATAAATGAGCTGTTGACATCACCAAGCCCAGCAGGAGAAAGATCTCCCCACCGTTGCTACTTCCAGTCGGATAAATCCATAAGGCTTTTTGTTTTCCTTTTTCTGAATATGTTTCCCCACCCTGGCCCCTCGTTCCACTCCATCCTCTTTTTTCCCCATTTTCCTCATTCCACCTGAGCGCTGCCAACCTTTAGCAGTCAAAACCCTTTACGTCATGTCACGTTCGAAGTGGGAAAAGGAGAATTTATTGAAAGTCTTTAAATGGGGAGAGGGATTTTCTCTGGGAAAGAAAAAGTGTAGCTCGCAGCCCGAGTTTGGAAGAAGTTTGACAAGGCAGCTCAGGAGGCGGAGAGAGGGGTATGAAACGATCTCTCCCCGCTCCCCTAATTTACAGCTGTGACAATACGATGCCGTTAGTGCACATTCATCTTCGTGTATAAGGGGGGGGGGGGGAAAATCAAAAAAATAANGGGGGGGGGGAAAATCAAAATAATAATAAAAAAATCATTACGTGCCTTTCAGCATTGACCAGCCCGAGGAGACGGGAGTTATTCTTAAGAAAGTCATGTATCTTCTTTACTTTGGCATCAACATAAATAAAATTATTTATCTCTCAAATTTAAATGCTCTGCACCTTTAGCAGGCAATAAATTCTTCTCTCCTGTCCCTTTATGTATTTATTTCTTGCTCCATCCTTCACCGCTGAATATGAAACCGCAGCTTCTCTCCCCGCTCAGGGCAGGGGGAGGACCCCAAAGTTTTCTCCATCCCTCCCACGTGTGTTAGCCTCGGGGAAGGATGAGCGATGCTGGAGCGTTGCGTGGTCCCTCCCCGCCTGCAGCCTTGCTTTTCCCCATCGCCGTGAGCCCCGCCGGGGCTGGCGGGGCTGTTAACTTCCCCGCACGATGGGTCAGCCCTGACATCTCATCATTTGGGTATTAATTGGTGCTTGGGATGGTGCGTGATGCCCAGGCTGGGGTGGGGGGGACACCCTACTGATGCTGTGGAGCACTTCTTTCTCGTCTGACGTCTTTAATCAAAAGGGTTGTTGGCGTGCCGGGCTTGACAGCGGAGAGGCATGGGAAGCCGGGAACACACACACAAAAAGACAGACCTCATAAACATTGCATCCCATCTCGATCTCCGCTTCTCTTTTTCCTTGGTGCTTTATCTGACACGATCAACTTTGGCTTCACTTTGCTTTCCCTCCTGGATTTAAAACGGAAATAAAATAGTAATAATAATCATCGTCTTGCAAATCAATGTGTATTCTGGCAATGGCGAAATCATAAAGATTTTAATAGCAGCCTTGATATTACTGTCTGTCTTGCGTAGGGCTGTGAATTATGATGGCTATTATGTGCCTGGTGCCCGAACGGGCTCGTGGTCAGTGCTGCAGCTGGCAGGCGAGATGGCAGGATGTGCTCCCTGCTTGGATCTGCAAGACCTTGGGTTGTGTCAAGCGACTCTACGGGAAGCATGTACCCTGGGGTCTTCTGGACCCGATGGGGCGGCAAAGGGATGGCTGAGATAAACCCCTAACCCATGTTTCCTATGTGCGATGTGGCTAGTAAGTCTTTGGACCCAACTTTGTGCCGCAGGCTGATGACAGCTGTTGTGTAGGACCTCTTTGTAGACTTGGCCTTCAAGCCCTTGGCTGGGTCTACAGCGCTGCCGGCAAAAGAGGTGGTGGAGGGCTCAGAAAGCCGGGTGGGAAGGTGTGCGGGCACCGCAGGGAGGCGTTGGAGGAGTGCCAAAGGCGCCCAGTCATGTATTTGGGGGAGAAAGTCCAAGATGCTGCTTCAAGGTGGGACAAGGTGAAGTTGTTTCCCCAGGAACGGCTCAGGTCTGCACCGAGAGCAGGGTCCCCCTATGGGGCATCCCGTCAACATCCCCCTGGTTTTTAGCGGGCAAAATAATTCCAGCTGGAAACCCCACATTTTCCCCAGAAGAAACTTCAAGCAATCTTAGTCCCAGGATGTCTTTTGGTGGGAAGATTTTGGCTTTTGCTGTGGGAAGTCTGAAGGGGTTTGGGATGAGTGGTTATGTCTCGGGACCACACGTAGAAATGCAGTAGGAAACAGCCGCCTCACCTGGACTTATTTTTTTTTTTATTTAGAGTCCGTGTTTTTCAAAGCCTTCTCTCGCTTCCCCCAACCAAAAATAACCTAGCAGCAATGACATTTTAACAGGAAATTAAATGAAAACATTTGTTTTCAACTGACATTTTGACTTGAAATGTTGATTTGTTCTGGATTTTTTAAGCCAGAGAGCAGCAACACACTGTTGTTGCAAATGAGAAGAAATGAGATTGTCTTGAAAAATAGCCGCGGACTCTCGGGACGTGGCGGGGGGGGGACAGAGAGGGGACACTTTGCTCTTGGGGAGTCCCGTGGTCTCTGTGAGGAGGGACAGAGGAGCCAGCCACGCGGCCGCTGCAAAACCTTTGTATCTTATTAAAAATCAAGGGCAGGGGGGAAAAAAAGGCAGTTTCCTGTTTTCATGAGAAAACTGGAAATTTTCGCGTGGCGGGGAGAGAGGGAGTCAATTTTCCCCGTCAGCCATTCATCGCCGCCGTTAGGAGGATGATACTGTAGATGCATCGAGGTTTCACGTTCTTTAAATATCACTGGTGTTTATTTTCATTACTCGCTCTTAATTATAACGAAGCTGAAGACTCCTCTGTGCCCTGATGGGGAATTTATCCCAAAAAGCATCTAGAAACGCTCCGTTTCTTGGTCTGCAAACATCCTTTCATCTCTCCGGCATCCCATCTGTCTGTCTAGCTGCTCCTCCACCGCTTCCTTCCTCTTCCTTGCGATCGCAGCCACCAAGACCCGTTAAATGAACATTTTCACAAGATCTTAGTTTGCATTTCAAACGATACAAGAGCACAGAAACCCACAGGAAAAAAAGCGGGGGGCGAAGCCAACTTTGCTTTCCCGTTTCCTCCCTGTTTCTCCCATCCGAAGAGATTATTAAAACTTGTCCAAAGGTAAAAATCTCAACCCTTCCCCACGCGCCTCCAACGGAAATAATTTCTCTTGGACGTTCGCTTCCCCCCATCCTCTTCTGGTGTGGGTTGGGGGGTTTTTTTTGATGTTACGATGAATTTGTGAGATGTTGCCCTCTAATGGCTGATCAATGGGAAAGCTCTTCCTTTAATGGGAAATCTTCCTTTATTATTCCCTGAGAAAAATGGGGTTTTTTTGGAGATAACGGATAAAGGGGCGGGTTTGCTCTGTACCCAGCGGAGGTGAATGAGAAACGCGCGCCACGCTCTTACGGTGCTGCCTCTCCAAACCCCCTTGGCGTTCATCCGTACCCCCTAAATAGAAATAACCAAAAATTATTCCCAAGGTTTTGGGAAGGCGTCTTTTCCCCAAAAAGCCGTTTCTCGTCTGCCCCCGCCCTGCAGGAGATGCCTCGAGGACCTCAGCAGATGGCTCCCCGGCATCGCAGCTCCGCTGAAGGGAGCTCCTCCAGTCGTTTATTTTTGGAAGGAGTGAAAACATTTTGACTCGAACTTTCATATATAATGATGAGGGTTAGTTACCAAAATCCACACGTTTTCTTTAGTCGTTTTCATTTACTACTGTTTTAAATTATTTCACAGCTTTGCAAATCTCCTTCTGACAGCCGGAGCCCAGGCAGGGAAAGCAAGGGAGAGAGAGAAAAAAAGAAAAACCCTCCTAAGTGTTCATTTTTCACATAATATATTCCAATCCTGTTAGGTCGTGCTGGTGAAGGTAATATTTCTGGGATTCATTTAATGAAATTGACAGTGATGAATGGTTAATTATACAAATTACATTCTTATTAAATCCCCTGGAATCACTGCCTTAGAAAGTCTTAGCTATGGACTTCTCGCACTATATACGTTTTTGGTTTTTTTAGGAGCATCTTTACTGCTGTCTGCTGCAAAACCGTCTTCCAAAAAACCTTGAAAAGCATTAAAAATCCCCTAGTTAAGTCAATTACTGCAGATAAGTTAATCTTAATGGGATGCTTAAACCCCTGTCCTTGCATAAGTTTACTTTTCATCCCTCTCTCTCAGCTCTGGAGGCGCTGGAGAGAAAAGTTTTCCGGCGATTGTTGTGACAAATGGATTAAGAGCGGATAAGTAGGGCTGGATGCAAAATTTCCGTTGAAAATGGTTTTCGGCAAAATTTTTCTCCTTGAGCTTGCGCAGAAATTTCCCATTTTGGGGTGGGAGGGCAGCGGGATGCCTGTGTCGGTCGCTGGGTGGGGATGTGATGCCCCGGGGAAGCGCGGTATGGGTATGTCATAGCACCACACTCCCCGCAGTGGCTCGATTCCTCTGTAACGGGGCAAAAAAAACCCAAAAATGGACAAACCTCGTTTTCCAAGCAGCGCCTTTGGGAAGGGAAAGCGCCGCACGGCGCCTCGTAGCACCCGCCTTTAAACCTCCGCTTATTCCCGCGGCGTTAAAACCCCGCGCCCGAGCGTGCCAGGTCCTCCTGGTGCAAACACATTGCGGTAGTTTTAATTGCGCGGCGCGGGATGAACTGGCAGATATTAGCCGGGCCGTGTACGCTCGGGGAATAAACGTAATAAATAGACTATTAAGTTAAGCAAGTTTTCAGCTTCAGCGGTGAAAGCGCCCATCTATCTTGCGTGGCTTTCTGCATGCTTCATTACCGCATGTAACCACATTGAAAAAATATGCTTTATCCTTTATAATTAGATGATAAGTTCCCTAAGATATACGTTAGCGCTGCCAACCACCTGACACTCCGCAGCGGCGCAGAGTCGCCCGCTTCCAGCAGCTTCTAATGAAATTTATTACCGAGCCTCATATTAGACTAAGTTAACATCACTTAATCTTCTTACTTGACAGAGTTCTGCACGAGGCGCTCCAGGATATATTGGCCGGGATTTAGGGACTGTGGAGGGAGCGAGCCGTGCCAAGGGGGGTGGAGGTGGGTGCGAGGGGGGGCGGGAGGTGATGCTGCGGGATAGGGCTGCCCTTATTTCCCCATCCCCTTATTTCTGCTGATGCCGCGAAGGGACGGAGCATCTTCTGCAGCATCTCTTCATTTTTATTTTTTTTTTAAAAAACTAAATTGCAGACTGGCTTTGCTTTGCTTAATACAGATAACAGCCGCTGTTAATAATTAAGAAATGAGCCATGACCTCTTCAGAGAGGGAGGATAGCGTGCAGCATGACTTGACGCAGGCAGAGTTGTCACCAAAAATCCAAAATACTTTCCTTGAATAATGTAGGCGGCGGAAAAGTGTCCGCCGGGTCTGAAAAATGTCACCGCATCGCCATCGGGTGACGGCATCTCTGTGCCGTGGTCCTGGTGTGGCCCTAAGTGCTCCGTGTCTTTCAGCAAAAGGAATCGGGGGGGGGGATATGTTTTCATCGACGTTTTTCTTCTGGTTTTCGAGGGAGGCCGGAGATGCACAGAAGTTGCGGGGAGTTTTCACGAACGAACAACTTGTTTGGCTTTGGATTTGGGGCTTCATCCATCTCCCCCCCTTCCCTTCCCTTCCCCTTCTTTGTCTTGGTAGCAAAACGTTGAACCCCTGGTGCTTCTCGAGCCTCGAATAAGCTGAAGGCAGGAGAAACGATAGAGCTGCCGTCGCGTCTCCCTCTTTTTATTCAATAAGCTTCATAATCTGCGTATAACTACCTATATCACCAAAAGGCAGGAGGAGCAGGGGGAACTTTATGAGCGGGTTAGAGCAGGCGACTCCATCACCAGCCATGACTATTATTATAAAATATTCTGGAAGTTAACTCAATAAAAAAACTAATAATGAGAGGAACCATCTCTGCCTTTGTTTATAGCTTCTTTAAGTGTATAAATGAGCATGAGGTGATTAATGAGGGTGATCCGAGAGAGGAAGATTTGCATGCGCGGTGCTTGAATTATTTCCTTATTGCATGTGCTTCCCCGTCCCTCTGTTTATTGTGCTGCTCGACGCTATTTAATACAGAATGACTAAAGTTATGAGATCCTATTTATTCCACCTGACATTGTCCCCTCTGCCAGCTCAGCCCCTGGGACAGATAGCGCATGCACAATGAATTCAGAAAATATATTAAAAAGCAATTATAAACTCCCTGCCTTCGGTGTCCTGGCCTTATTCTTCACAGCGCTCCCTGAGAATTAGCATAATGTCTACAGGCTCTCATGGAGTTATCAAAACACGATGAGTCTCTATCTTATTTTCGAGAGCTGATGGATTTAGGAGTTAAAGGTTGCCAAAGGTGCAGCCGTATACTCCTCCTCCGCGCCCTGGTAAATGTTACTTGTGCCAGTAGCACGTTTCCCCCGCCACCAGCCACCCCCCAGGAGATGGTGGCAGCCTAAATTTTGCCGGCTCAGCACACGTTTCTTGCATTAAGCTCTGTCCTTTGCTCTTCCCACCACGGTGGCTCCGATATTAGAATTTCATTATGTTCCTGGGCTTCTTTCCCCACTGTCTTCTGGTTTATAGACTTCGAAAAACCTCTCCGAGGGACAGGAAAGACGTCAGAGCGAGACGTTTCTTATACGATGGGTAATTTTTCTTGCCTCTCCGACGTTGCAGGGTAAGATCCCATTGACTGCGAGCTGGATTTCATCACTTCTCCTCTCTCCCTCTTTCTCCAGAGCTCTTAAACCAGATATTGGATGTTCTCTCAGCCAGGAGGGCGACGGTGCGGCAGTGGGAGCATCCCGCACGCCCGGGGTCGGTGGGCTGCCACGCCGAGGCACGAACCCAACGGGCCAAACACCGTTTACCCTGGTCAGCCCTGCAAGGGTGACAGCCATCAAATGGCCAGGCGGGGGGGAAAAAAAAAAGCACAATTTAGGGGCTTTTTGAAATTGTAACAGCGCCTCCGGTAGTTGAAGTGTAATTTTGGGTTAATGACAGTGAAACTGTGGCGCTTCTCCACTTCATAACTGGAGACAACCGGCAAAGCCGCAACAAAATCAACATAACTGGAAAAAAACTTCTCACCTGGATATCGCATTGTTTTATTATTTATGTCTTCTCTTACGCATAATAATACATATCTATGTTGCAAATCCGAGGTAGCGTTGAACCAGCTGGGACCGTGCGTCTCCATCTCATTATATACAGTCCTTTGGGTTTCGTTCCAGCGCCGCCATAATTCTCTCCTGCGAACCTCGCGCAGGGTTTTAACTCACTCCCGGCGCAAAACGCTTCATCTCGGTTAAAAGTGAGGGTGCGCGCAAATATATTAGTATTTCAGGAAGTACTTGAAGCCTTTCATAGCCTGTCTTTACCCAGAAACTGTTTATCAAGCATCTTAATACAGGGCAATTTGTATACCTCAAAAATACATTTATTCTGTAAATTGTTTATAGAAAACCAACAGAAGGAAATGGGCTTTGCCGCTATTGAATTCATTAGTAGCAGACTGCCTGATTGCTTTTATTCCTTTTAACCTGCTATTGTATATTTTATTCGCTTGGAATATTTTATACACCCCGGCGCTGTGCTGAGCTGGACAGATTCTGCGCTGGGGGTTTCAGGGGCATCCAGGGGAGTTAAATCAGCCCCAAACGGAGAGGAATCAGACGGCGTCGCTGCTTTTTACCCCACATGCTGGTTTTGTTCGAATAGGTAAGAGAAGTTAGTGCCAAATTAAATTACCTTGTTTATCTCATCTCAGGCTGCTCTGAGCGGTCGCCGAAAAAACTACGACCCCCCCGGGCTTTCCACGTGAGGGCTGGGAGCGCCGGTTGCCTTAAACCGTCGGGCTCGAGGGTTGTCAATCACCCCTCTTGGTGATGGAATTGGGGTTTTTAAGAGTGACTTTTCTCCTTTTTACCATGGGAAGACGCATCTCGGGTAACACTGGAGCCCTACGCAGGCGCCAGCTGATGAGCACCGCTGTTTTATTGCGGTCGTCGTCTTCTGCAAAGCACCGCTGCGTCCCCCACGCGCCCTGGGATGCGGCTGGATGAGGTTAGTCGTCGAAGCGTGTGGTTGGCCACACGAGCGCTTGCGGTCGGCGCTGCGGTGGGGACGAGCCGGGGAGGGGTGGCAGGACCCCTTCTTGGGGATGGAGGTTTTGTGTCGCTGTAGCTTTGCCCCGCGGAGCGCTGCTAAAAACCCCGTAATCCCACCTAGCTGCTCAGACTTTTATTGCTTCTTCGGAAGAAGGGGGGAAAAAGCCCTGAGAAAAAAACTTCCAGAAGAATTAATTAGCTCAAACTCGTGTCTCCTTGCATCAGCCAGATAGGCTGTTGCCGGAGCAGACGTCGGTGCTGAAGTTGCGGGCACTTGCGAAAGAGCAGAGCTGCGAGGCGCAGCATTGCACGGCTGCGATGTGCTGATCTAAATCGCCCTGAACAACTGCGTCGTTAATGTAAAACTTAGTGAAGAGGCGAAGCCGCCGTTTGATTTCACTGCAGGCTGGCTTTGGGGTCTGCTGAGTATTTTCAGCCCTGCTAATCCCCACCCCGTCACCTCGTCTTGCACGCACGCGTACCCAAAGTGGCACTTGCAGAATATTTTTGAGCAGAAATCCCGTCTTTTTACCTACTTCTGTTGGACGTGGTGGGTGCTTTGGCTGGACGCCTTGCCCCTCTCTGTCCAAACTCACCCAGTCCTGGTCTTAAACATTGCGGTCACCTTCTCTCCAGAGCAGTTGCCTTGCGAGCAGCCTTTTCTGGAGAGCGGGTCGAGATCTAAATGCTGCTCTTGGCTCCCAGTGCTCGGTGTTTATGGGATGTTTATGGTCTTACACGTTGCATACCGTTAAACTGTGCCGAGTAGTTTGTGATGGGGTTTGCCTGCTGGTTCGGATGCCGTTACCTGCAGGGGGTCAGAAGTCGATAACTTGGTTGGCAGAAGTCCCTGGAGTCTTATTCTGCTGTCTTGTATTGGGGAATCTAAGGAAGAGATGAGAGTAACTGAGTCCCTGAGCTGGAAATAAGCCTAAACCCTCAGTTTGTGCGATTCTGTAGGAATCCTGGTCCCGCAAAAGACTAAGTAGAGGATCCGCTTTGACCGGAGAGCTGCTCCATGCCTCCTGTGTGCTAGAGCATCTGTCTTCTAGCTTGATGCCTCCTCCGTGCCGTGCAGGACGGCTTTCCCCCGTGGTGAACCCTGCGTCGCTTACCCCACGCCGCTGGGCTCATGTTTTTTAACGTCGCAGACAGGCGTGCTCTTTTTGATCACGGCGGCGCGCATCTTTCATCGCGCGCAGCAACGCCTACCTGTGCCGGGCGTGCAAAGGAAGAGTTTTAAGAGGAGATCGATGGCTTTGAGTCCGAGAGTCAAAGGGAGGGTTTCACCTCGGGGGGCTCCTGGGCGAAGCACCTGGAAAGTCGATCAATCAGTTACTTGCATTTCTTCCCCCTTCACTGTACACTTCTCTTTCATTTTCTTCTCCCTCTGAGGCATTAGGCTTGGATTTTAGAGTGTGGATAAATAAAATATATACGTTCCGCTCCAAAACATTTTGCGCGTGGTGTGGAAGGGATGGCGGACAGGGGCGACGCGTCCCTCGCTACCTGGCGATTTCCCAACACAAAGGAGCAGAGAGAGCACTGGGGCAGGATCGCTCCCAAAGCTCAGCGATGCTGTAGAACTAATCCTTGGCTCCAGAACATCCAAGGGACCCTCAGCAGAGGAGATCGGGGTCCTTGAAATGGGAGCTGCTTCCCCATGCTCTTGATGGCCCTTTTAGGACTAAAAAAAAACCCCAAAAACCAAAAAAACCCACCAAAAACAAGTGGATGAAGGAGCGGGGAGCAGGAGGAAGTGGCCGGGATGGGCTGGCTTCAAAAAGAAGAGGAGGGAACGAAGGGGAGGGGGATGACTCGGGGCGGGGGGGGGGGGGGGGGGGGGGGGGGGGGGGGGGGGGGATGGTGGATGGAGGGGTGGCATTTCTCTGCGAGTCAAAATTTGCGTGAAAACAAACAAAGCGTTTGCCAAACCGGGAGTCCCCAGCGAACCGAGGCATTTAGCGCTTTGGCAGAACTCATTTGGAAGCCTCCGAGTGACCCACTTCGGAGAGCAGTAGCCGGCGGGAGGTTTTTTTTCCCCCTCTGAATAGAAGTAAATGGGAGAAGGAAAATAAAAAGAGAAGAAAGAGGGAACCTTGCTTGGGGAGGGAGTTTTGACACTGGGAGAGAATATCTCCCTGAAAGGGACTAATCCTCCTTTCTTTTTTTTTTCTCCCTTCTATCAAAATACTCTCCTCGTCCCGGCCAAACCTGCACCGCTCCGAAGGCGGCTACGGGCAGGGTGTTTGCTCCTGCCCGCTGGTTCGTCATTCCGCCTCCATCCCTCTTGCACTCAGGCGGATTTGCTTTTCCTCCTTCTTCAGGCATATCCCGAAATGTTCTGGGGGTGGGACTGGGGCATTTGCTGGGGAGTCCGGCTGCAAGCAAACCCCTTATTTCGTGCGTCCCTGTGTGCGGGGCGAGGCGTACCTGTAATTTCCCAATCCTACGCAGCAGTGGAGCAGCTGAAAGATGTAGGCATAGGGTGGGTTTTTTTCCTCTCTATTCCCCCTTTTCTTCCCTCTTTGCGTGCTGGGGGCGGAGGGGAGACTCGGCAAAGCAAAAGGGTTGGATCCACCCTAAAGCTGTGGTCTCGTTTTTCCGTCGGGGAGAGACAAAACTTTGTGCTGAGCTCGACTTCAAAGGCAGGCGTCGAGCCTTAAGATATTCATTTTAGCAATTCATGTACAGCTGCGTTCGTTAGGGGCTTCGCAGTGTTTTATCCGCTTGTCACGATTAGACATTATTATTATTACCGAAAACAGAGATGGCTGAGAGATAATAACTCTTTATGAACCTCCCGTCACAATTAATGTAGGCTCCATACTTGCCCATTTACTGAGTTTTAAGCTAATCATTCCTTATATGTGTTTCAAGCCTTTAGTGAAGTACAAATAATTTGAACTAATTAGCTTATTAAAAGAAGGGAATGAAAACAAATGGCACATGAATGAATTGTGGGATTTCGTATGGAATTAATATCTCCCTAATACATGTGGATTTGGTAAATTCATTATGCATTCATAATCAGACCTGATGAATCACCTAGCTAATTCAGGAGTAATTAGGCATGAACTACTGACACTTATTTTAAAGTGCGACCAAACTAGTTGGCTTTATCCTAAGGACTCAATTATGGTCTCTGAGGCCCAGGGAAGCGGCTATTGTACGCCTTGTAAAATCGGCCAGTGTTAAACAGGGCGGCGGCGAGACCCGCTGTGATTTATGACTGTGCTTAAGGAGATCAGAAGCGAGGGCGTCCGCGCTTCCAGCCCCGGCGGGATGCTGACGGGCCGTCGCACCCCGGCCTTGGGAATAAGCAGCCTCGCAAGGCTGCTCGCACCGGGAGATCCCTCATAGGAGATACCTGTGGCCCCTCTCCCAGAATTAACGAGTGCCGTTGCTGCCCTTGTGACTGGCTAATTTTTCACCGCTCGGCAGCTCGAGTGCGTTAATAATTGTCGTAATTATTTATTTTTGTATTACCATAATGGCTGGTGCGGCACGGCATCCTCCCGGTCCTGCATCCCGCTGAACCAGGCGCGAGGCTGATGCAGAAGTGAAGCAGCCTGCTGGCCCGAGCGGCTCCTGAGCGAGGATGCAGGGGGATGAAGGCACACGGGGAAACACGAGGACTGAAAGACTCAACGTGGGGAGGGATAATCCCAGCCGGCAGCTTTTGGGGGTGTCGAGGCATAAAGGAGAGCTGGAGGAGGCTTTGCTGAGATTTACGGAGGGTCGGAGGCAAGCACCAAGGTGCGCGTGTTCAAGGGTGTAACAGGAGGGCGGTGGAAAGCGTGATACGAGCTGGCGTAAGGGACCGGAGGAGCTGGACGCGCATCAGGAGGAGGGCAGAGCGTGGTGAGACGGTGATCTTTGCCATGGGATTCAGGCTGGACGTGAGCAAGGCGAGTTTGCATTTGCAAAGGTCAGAGGAAAGGACGTTGTGATAACAAGGGAGGAAAGGCTCAGAGCCTGGATGAGCGCTTGAGCCGGGTGGGTGGAGGAGAAAGGGCGAAGGAGGGGGAGGACGATGCAGAAAGGCTTTGCGGGGAGAGGACCAGCATCAGGATGATGCCTGGGTTGCAGCGAGGTGGCATTGCGCCTGTGGATGGAGAAATGGTCCCAAGGAGCTCTGTAGCTGCCGCGTTGGGCTTGACCTGACGGTGAGACGTCTCCGAGGAGAGGCTGGAGAGCAGCTGGGGCTTCTGCTGGGCCAGGTGGGAAGGTACCCACCGCCGCGGCAGATATCTTCCCAGCTCTAAACCGAACCTCTGCTGCAGATCTGTGACTCATCTGCCTCCAGGTACTGCGTTTGTGTTTGCAGATAAGATTATCCGGGGATTAATTGTAGAGGGAGAAGAGAAATGTAGATTAGTTATCCCTTGAGAATAGACATAGATCAACAGCATTTAGAATTACCTTTGGGTGTTTAACAGCCACGGATCACCAGAGTACCTGAACACCTACCATGTAAAATCAACAGTCTCGTTAATTATGAAAAATAATTCATGTCACACCAATCCAAACCCGCTAAAATCTCTGCATTCGTTCCAGAGGCGGCTGTATCGCTCCTGCGCTCACCCCGGGGCCGGAGGCCAACAGACTGTCTTTTTTTTTTCCCATTTTTTCCCATTTCTTCCCACGCCTCCTCCAAAAAGCCATGGTGGGAAGGTCTGGGTGGCCAGAGACGCCTCTCCAGCACATTTCCATGGTGCAATCCTCCCTTTACAGTAACGGCTGCCGGTGAGAGCACCAGCGGCTTTCAGAGCCATCAACACGCCCTGGGGAACCGTCTTTGATACCTTCACCCGTGCATTCACCTGCAGGCACCAGCGCTGCCCCCGCTCCTGCTGCAGCGAGAGAGGCTGGGTTTGCCCCCGCAAATGGGTGTATGTCCGCGGGCGCTGGCTGATCCACAGCCCCTGGAGATGCACCTCCAAGGGTTCATCCCCGCGTTAACGCGTAATGAAATTCCGGGACCAGGCTACAGAAATTGAGAGCTTCGGTTGCGCTTTCCAGAGGAGGTGCGTGACAATGCAATCTTTCCTTACCATGTGCCGACCGGCCTAAGAGAAGAGAAACAAAGCGGGAAATCATATTCTGCGCACGCCGAGAGCTCGAGCTCCCTGCCCGGACCCACCAAGCAGTAGGGCTGGGACCCGCGCCGCTCCTCGCTAGGTACTTGCGATGCCGCGCGCAGATCCAAAGTGCAGCGCAATCACAGAGAATAAACAGTAGCAATTACTTAATACTTCATGGTGATGGAGTATTGAAAATTAGCACCGGAGTTAAGCACTAATAAGACGCATAACACTCTGTAAGCCAGCAGAATTTTATATAGTAGAATCAAGAGTAAATAAAATTACAATTTAAACAAAGGCAGATAATTTAATTATCTTGTAGGCACAGTACTAAAATTTGGAGTGATTGGCTAATCAATACGCTATTACACAATGCAACACCGCGACCCGCCTGTGAGGGTTGTAGGAAAATGGGTACTTGGGGCTGCCGGAGAGAGATGCTGGATAGCGGGAGCCGCCGGCGCCGGTCCCTGGGCAGGTCGCTCAGGCAGGGCTCTCTGGAGGAGCATCGTTCGCGTTCAGTCGCTCTTTGTTGCAGCAGAGATGAACCCAGCTCCAGAGAGCTGGAGTTGCAGGAGGAGGTAACGTTAGGTGCTTTCGCCGTTCCCTTCGCGTGGTTTTTGGCTCGCAACTTTTCACTGCTTTGTCATTTAAATGGGACTTTCTGGAAATGAGTAAAGTGAGGGAAACGGGCACTGCTATACGAGCAGCGAAAGAATTGCCGCCCGTGAACATGCGTGTAAACCCCTTCCCCAGTGCAGCAACCTGGATTCTGTGTAGAACCCTGCGCAGCCGTTGTCTATCCATGAAAAAAATGCCCAGAAAGGTCTAACGCCGATCTTCCCGATCAAAACTTTAATAGAATCATAGAATGGTTTGGGTTGGAAGGGACCTTAAAG
>RSEF01000024.1:411101-451859 GCA_003993805.1 Himantopus leucocephalus | reverse complement strand
TTTAATGCAAGGTATTTGGAGCTCTGAAGTCTGTCCTCAGCCTTGGGTGCCCTTCCAGGTTACGAGCCAAGTCGTCTTTTCTCTAGCTGTTTGTTCGCATTAAGCCTTGAGGTCTGTTCTCCATCCCTGACATCTTCCAGGGATGACGAAGAAGTGCCACTTTTCGGGGCCATCTGAGCCCACAACCCTTTTACCTTTTGCACCCAGACATTTCAACCCCTGAAGCTCCCGAATACCCCCCTTACACACAAGATAAACAGATAAGCAGCAGGACAGCGTTGTTCCCTCCCAGGGACGCGTCTCCCCCGTTAGCAATTTGCACGACGAGCGCTTTGCCGGCCGGATCCTCAGCTGGCAGGAGCTGGCATCACCGTGCCGGTGGTGGTGGTGGGTCGGGGCCCTACGCCAAATTACACCACCTGAGGATTTGGCCGCTGCACGCAGCCCACGGAAATATGTGACGAGCAATAGTCTGCTGCATCCCAGCGTGAAATGCCCTCCTTTGGTTCCACACCGATGCCAATCTTCTAAGGGAAAGCAGATCTTCTTTCCAGCCCATTGTATTCCGCTAATTTAATTCCATTCTGTATGTCAAATCGCATTATATATTCACACCAACGGAAGATCTATTTTTTTCCTTTATTAATATTAAGACATTTATTTGTCATTTTTTAACGAAATTGAAAAGGAATCAAAACCTCATTTTCTGGAAAAGCGGTGTTGTTGGCGGGCGGGCGCGACTGCAGCTGTCTCTCTGTGCCGGCTCGGATTTTTCTGCAATTTTTTTCCTCCCATTTCCAAAAGCTGGCGTTCGCACGTAACTCCCCTACGTCCCCGCCGGGCCCCCGCAGGATTTCACGTGCCCGGATTTGGAGGGGCCAGCGAGAAGCGCGTTGGGCAGGTGGGGTGCAAACATTGCTTTCCGACGTCGCGGGTGGGAGGACATCCTCTCATCCTATGCCACAGAGGTCTTTATTGATGAAGGATGATGCTGGGATGCCATGCGGAGCAATTAGTGGTCTCAGGAGGAGGTTTGGGTTGTCCCATGAAAATCAGGTTGGTCCCTCCTGCGGCTCAGCCGCAGGCGACTACGGTACTCAGGGCTGGTGGAGGAACAAGATGCACGTCCCACCTCTCAGGAGGACGTGAGATCCCACCATTTATTTTGTAACTTGCCCTCCAGGCTGTCGGAAGAAGGGTTTGGAGCAGGCGGTTGGAGCCCAAGGGGTCCTTCCAGCCTCTGCAGCGCCGAGCTCTTCTTGCACGTGGTGCCTGGGATTCAGTTAACGGGAGCAGGAGATGGGCTGGGGCTGCAACGAGGTGGTGGGCTCTGCGTTTGGAAGTAGCACTGTTTGAATGGCGTTGTGGTCCCGCAAGACCCAAGTGACAGGGAGCGTACCGCACTCCTCATACTGGTTTTACTGAGAGCAGCCCGAGACACTCAGTACGGAAAATATCCTCCAGTGACCTTGGTGGGAAGCAGATGACATCTCTAGCTGCTGTAAAACAATTTTAATGGTGTTTCAGGGAGAGGATTATGATTTGAGCCACCAAACGACTGAGAAACTCTCGTATTTTGTGGAAGACTCCATTTTCCTGTAAAAGCCCTTTGATCGGCAGCCGGGGAAATGGAGCGAGAAGTGGCGGGGGCCATCTGAAGTGCACGGGAGCTGGAGCTGGGAGCATTATCCCTCCGGCCGCCTGCCCGGTGCTTTGTCCCCCTTTGCCCAAGCGGCATTCTCCCCGACATCTCTGTTTTTCACCTACCTTTGCAGCTGAACTCAAAGAGGTTGTCAGTTTTGGGTTTTTTTTTTTTNTTTTTTTTTTTTTTTCCGAAGGCAAATTATTCCACGCCGTGGCTGGGGGGAGCTCATCATGCTGTACAAGGCGCTGAGCTCCTCTTTTCTGCTCCGGCATCTGGGTGCTTTGGGGTGGGTTTTTTTTTTTTCCCCTTTCCGTTTTGAAGCTCTTTGAGGGCAGGTTCTTTGGAAAATCAAATGGCTTGAAAAAACTTTGTTCAGCTCAGGCTGCTGTGGATTTGTCACTTATCCTCCAACACGAGCGTTGATGGAGTTAAGCACAGAAACCAGAATTAAAGCAGGTGTGGTGGGGACATGCCTGCCCTGTCCGTGCAGGTTCATATAGCGTGGGGGCCGACCATAAAGAGGTTGGGTGAGTTTATGGCACCTTTGGCTAACGAAGCATACATCTGCATTGCAGTAATTGCAGTGAGAGGTGGAGATATCAGAGGTGGCTTTGCAGGGAACAGTAGCGAAGCTGAAACGGAAGAGGGAGCATCACGGGGACACTTGCTGTGCTGCGTAGGTTGAGTTTTTTGGACGCGAGCTGGTGGAATGCCGGCACTGATGTGTCTGCGGCCCTGCAGTGGTTGGCTTCACAGCGAGCGTGGGTTTGGTGGAGGCTGACATTCGCGGGTCCTTGTTATGCTCCGTAGCAGCAGACGTGGTCCGTTGGGCACGTCGCCATCTCGCACCATCTCAAAGATGCTCAACGTGCTTGGCTCCCCTGAATCCCTCGGCTGATAGACCTTTGTGATCCTCAAGGCTTCCTTCCCTTTTGCAAGACTGATAGCACCGGCGAGGTGCAACCATTCCCTATGTCACGCCGTCTCCACCGGTTTTTCTCCAGCCGTCCTGCTTGCTTGTGGACCGGCCCACCGGCTGTGCCTGCCAGTAAGGTGCCGCAACTTGTTGTCTTGTTCCTGCAGCTCAGTCAACCAGCCAGAGCGAGCTGGCGAGTGGCATTTATTTTTCTACAGGGTGCTCCAACACACCTCAGCTGCAAGAAAAGCCAGAAAATTTTGTAAAAGGAAATGTTTTTTACAAGAAAGAGAAAAAAAAACCCCACCCTGAACGCACGGTTCTTTTCCCGCTGTATCACCATAACCTGATAGAAATCTGTTGCTTTGATGAGGTCTGCATGTTTCCTTTCTGGTTTATGGTATCATATGATTATAAAGTTGAAACAATAAAAGCAAATCAAAGCCCTTTGATATCATGAAAATGAAACATTTGGGGTTTGGCTAAAATGGAATATATTGCTGAAGCTGCATTGAAGTGCTTGGATTTTAAGGATTGTCTCGTGGTGCTTTCTGAAAAAAGCTTTATGTTAAATTTAGGTAAATTTTGAAACAAACCATCAGCTCAAACAAGAATAAGAATCCTAATGTTTTGCTTTGAGAAAGCAGAGACAAAACCTTCCTAATTTTCCCATAGAAAAAGAGTGAGTATTTCCAATTAGAAGTGTTTCAAGCTGGTTGTCAACAATTTTGGGACATTATCTGACTCTTCAGTTTTCAGCAAATGAGGTTTCTGATTGGAAGGAACTCGCCCATCTGTAGGAGAGTGTCCTATATACAGGACTAATAATGTTGGCATGAATAATTCATCGATCTTTATTACACAGAAAGGTATGTGTGGAGTGCGATGCACACCCAGTTTCATCAAAGGAAAGTATATTCAGATAAAAGATAATCAGTTTTACTGTAGATATTTAGAGTTCCTGCATTAGGCTGTGTCTTTGTAGGTTAACTCCTGTCCACCAAATCAGCCTCCAAACTTGACTTTTGTTTGTCTCTACCCGATCTGTAGGGAGATTATTAATATCATGTAACATTCAGTTAATAGGTCAGATGTGAGACCTTATTACAGATCTAGGATAAATTGCCTCTCCGGTAGCATATAGCTTGACCTTCACGGACTTCAGAGTTCAATATTCAGCCTTCATACGTTCAGCCTTAATTACTGTGTGCACGGGCATTAACGCCGCCACAAAAGGTCCAAGTTCATTTAGCCGAGACCCTGTTTTGCATCGTCTCTCTGCACGCTGCCGGGCCAGGGAAGGACGCGGCAAAGTCTTTTTCAGAAAGCAGGTTTAGACCCGGGCGCTTGTTCATGTCTAATCTCTCTTTTAGTTGTTTTTTCACCCAGAAGTTGGACCTGGGGTCTGTGGGTTTGAGGGAGTACGGTACCTTGCTGCCCTGTTGACCTGGATTTTGAGGACGCATTGGCAGGGGATTTTCTTAGCGTTGCCCAAGCGCCCAGGAGCAGGTCCTCAGCTCTGCAGAGCAGCAGTTGCACAAGATAACTGCATAACCCAGAAGCCCAGCAAAGCTGCGGGAACATCAGGGATTTGCACAGGAGACTGTTGGGCTTTTCCTTCTCTTAGGAGCAGCCGGGATTATTTGTGGTGGTGTCTCTAACTAAGGATGGTTGAGAATGGGGGAGGTCGTTGGGCGAGAAACACCGGTACGGGGACAGATTCGATGATCCCGTCTGTGTCCTTCCCTGATCCAGCTGTGTGAACGGAGGGTGGTCAGTGGGTGACCCCCACAGAGAAGCTCCGGAGGGTCCTCGGAGAGACCTTCCATGGAAACGCACCTTTTCAGTTTTACTGAATTCTGCTCGTTTCACCGGGGGAAGGCTGATGGCCTTCATTACGAGTCAGAGCAGGTGACATAATTCTCCTTCTGCGCTTTCGAATCTATGAACACACGAACTTAATATTAGCAACACAGATACAAATAGCATTTTAACGCGGTATTTATCACCGCGCTTTCTCAGGAGAAAATCTATCAAAGCTTTAAATCTAAAACTCTCCCATTCTTCTCGAGCAACAAGATCAATTCATTAATATTTGGAAAGCTCTCAGTGTTATTAATCATCTGTTATTATTTTATTTATGTACCTCTTAGTAAGAAAAAGCGGACAAGCCAAGGCCAGTCTCACTGATTGTGTTTTTTAACTTGGGAATTGCCGGGGGGAGCAAGATGAGAACGATTTTATTGGGTGAAAAAACGTCCTTTGTGCTTGCGTTTCGCGTGGCAGAGGTAATAAAAGCTACTGCGAGTCATCTAAAGGCTGAGAACGGTAGCAGGTTAATTGTCTTATCGTTGTGAATTCGCTTCGGATTTGTGGTCGGAGCACAGATCGTAATGAATTTATTTAGTATTCACGCGGACGTCGCAGCGCCTTCCTTCCATAGGTGGTGTGTTGCAATATAATAAACACCTATGTCACCGGGGCGGTGGTTCGGGGGGTGGTCTTAGCCCGGGCTGGAGTGGACGGACCAGAGAAGTTATTAAACCCTCTTGCCGAACAGCTAGGCAGAGAGGTCAACCCCCTAAATGAGTTTAGCTCCTTCCCTAGGTTTATCTCATAAGAGTACCCACGGCTCGAAAATAAGTTTGTAATTGACTGATCCAGACAGATGAGTTTGGGAAGAGGTGATTGATGTCAGCAATATATTCGAACGCGATCAGCCTGGCCGAGAATACTAATTTTACAGCCTTTAGCAGCACAGACCTGCTGCTCAAACACACTTTGGGTAAGTAGATCAGGTTGCTGGTGTCCAACCCCAGCTTTCGCCCTGGGCTTCTCCTTTTTTATGCCTCGTGAAGTGGTGCGGGATGAGCAGTTGCAAAGTCTGTTGTGTTTTATTGCCACTAAGCCGCGGTTTGCTCTTAAGGTCTAGATGCCTCCAAGCTTTTCAGCATGCGCTTACCTTTAAGCTCATGAGTAGTTTGGCTGATCTTGGGAGGCGTAATCCGCCCCAAAATGTCAGGAATGTGCGAGGACTGTGCTAAATGAGGCCAGACGCAGGACTGGGGAGTTAAGCGCGTGTTGGGAAGCTGGAGGCAGTGGGGCCTCCAAGCTTAAGGGATTTAGATAGACTTGTGTAGAATTTGGTCACAGGAAGCCTTTTGCCAAGTCGCACCCTTAAAATGGCAGAGAGACGAACTCCAGGATTATCAGCGGGGTCGTTATCGGTAGAGGGACACAGACTGTCGATGCTTTCCATGAAATGGGGCTGGAAGCAGCGACCTCTTGGTCACTGGAGCTGCGTCCAACTGGGGTTCCACTGCAGTGGATGAGCCTTAGGTCCTGACGTGGCTCCCCAGGGGCTGCCACCCTTGCTGGGTCACAGCATCTTCACCGGGCTTGGGAAAGGGCTGGGAAATCAAGGTGGGTCAGCTAAAGTACAGCCTTCTACTCCCTGGGGACTGGAAAGGGGTGAACGGTGATGGTAGGGTGGATAAACGGGAAAATCCATGTTTCACCACTCTTGTGCTTTTCATAACCACAGCGATAACTCAGACAGAATCACGGTTTAGTTGCTTCACTGCAAGACCAAAATTAAGTGCTGCTGATTCTTCACCTTGAGGAGCAGTGTAAAGGAGCCTTTTCCCTTCATATTTTCTAGATAATTAGATTAATGGTGTACTCTGGGTGAGTTTTAATGTATGAAGGCTATGTTAGATCACTGTAATTCGTTGCTTTACCAGCTGAAGTGCTCAGAGCCTGGGATGTGTGGGGGTAACTTCAGGGCTATAGCCTGTCTCCCTTGAAGAAAGCAGCAAAGGTCTCTATACGGGGATCACTAGAAGATGCATAGTTGCCACAGGCAACACCTACACGAGCTCCCTCGGCAGGAGAAAGCCCACCCAGCTAAAACTTGGCCAAGATGGTTTCTTGCCCCATGACGCAGTGTGGCAGCGTGGTGATAAAACACGCTCAGGCGGCACCGCGGGGGGCTCCGTGCGGACCCCGAGATGGGGGCATCGCTTAAGCCCTTACTTTTGCTTTTCTTCTTTTAAAAAACTAAGCGGTAAAACCTCTGGCATGGAGTGGGGATTTTCAGAACTAACTGCTCGTTTTTCATCCAAACTGGTACTAAACCCTGTGCCCCGTTTGGGAAACCTCTGACTGCATCCAGACTAAATGCGAACCAGCGCCTGCAGAGGCACTGATGGGATGTCCGAGTTAGTAGAAAGCCGGTATGTAGAGAAAGCACATCTGAAGGTTTATGAAGCACCACTTTTTTTTTTTTCTTTTTCCCCTCCCTAAAAATACAGGAGGCTGATAATTGGCATCAACTCAAGCCCGGAGTCAGCACAGATTTGTTCTGTGTAGCAGGATGCCAACGGCCGGGGATCTTCACCGCTTGCCATCTCGGGGGGGAAACTCCTCGGTGCTATACAGGTCTCTGTGCTAGCTCAAATCAGAGTTGATTTTTGGATAGTTTCCCACTTACGGCCAATGGAAACAACCATGGTGTCTCCCCTGGACCTTATGTTCATAGAGTTGTCACAGAATCATGGAATGGTTTGGGTTGGAAGGGATCTTAAAGATCATCTTGTTTCGCCCCCCTGCCCTGGGCAGGGACACCTCCCCCCAGCCCGGGTTGCTCCAAGCCCCGTCCAACCTGGCCTTGAACACCTCCAGGGATGGGGCAGCCACAGCTTCTCGGGGCAACCTGTTTGGAAACACTTTCTTTCTCTGCAAAAGTCCCGCGGGAGCGGCAGGGATGGCTCCGCAGGGGTGATTGCAGGGGGTCGAGGTACAGGGGAACGGTTTCCTTTCCTTTCCCCAACCAGTTGTATCTCGCCTCTCCCTCGCCAAGCGCGCCGGCTGATGTGCCCGAGTGATGAGCGGTGTCGCCTTCATCTGTCCGCAGCCTGAAAACGCCGGTTTTATGGCTCCGTTGCCCCTGGTAATGGCCTCGCTGAGCAGCATCAATCGGTGCGACGGCTGTCAGGGGAGATGAGCAGTTTTATTTCTCTATCAACCACTTCATTGCTAACCTTGGGCTGACACGGGATCGTGCATGTGGGTAACGCCTGTATCGCTGTTGTCTCGTTCCCTCTCCCATCGGTGTGTCCTACCTTCGGGTTGCTGGGTTTGGGATGTCCCTGGGACAGCAGGCGCAAGCTGTCGGGTGTTGTTAGCGACGTGACGGGCTCTCCCAGGCACGCAGTTTTCCATCAGCGATGTGTTTTGCCACCAAGATGACCTTTCCAAGGGGTAATTACTGACCCAGATGCCGGTGGCATTTTCCTTCCCCTACCCTCTTGCTCCTCCCCAGCTCAGCAGTTGGGACAGGTCCCTCCTGCCTGTCCTGCCCACTCCGAGCTCTCCAACGCTCTGCAACGTTTGCAGTCCCTCCAAGCCTATCTCCATCTAAAGGGGCTGGTGCTACCTTCATCTCTGCACCTCTTTAACTCTTCGCTCTTTACGCCTTGTCTTCCTCGCTGGCAGGATGTGAAAAAGCCATGAAAATCGAATCCCATTTAAAGGCATCCACCAAGAGAGGTTGGTTTTTTTTTTTTAAAAAAAAAAAAAAAAATCCTCCTTCCCCTTCTCTCCTCCTTGAAATGAAGTTTCTTACACTGCTCATTAGATGATAAGTGAATGTAGAAAAACCTTTGAGCGAAGGTAATTCCTGGTGTGCGGAAGAGGGCCGTGGTGCTGGCTGCACATTTATGAATGCAAACGAGTCCGGGCGTCCTGTGGGGATGCTTTGTCAGTCCTTTTATCTCCAAAACCAAAGTTCAAACCGACTTCCTGAGTCAAGAACCATAAAATTATTCTGCTGAAAGAATTCTCAAATGCCATCTGCGGACGGGGGAGACCTTCATTTATCAGCCTCTGAACTGGTCTGTGCATGCGCGGGGGAAATGAAAGAGCCCCTCATTATCAGGGTCCTATTCAGCTTCGCGCCGCTCTCCTATAATTGATGGAATATATTATGCTCCAACAGGGAAGGTCCTGGTGACTCAAATGGAAATCCGTAATAATAATAATAACCCAGCGTACTTCTGTCGCCCATTTCATCTCCAGATCTCAAAGTACTTTTGAGACAATTAACCAACACCCACAGAAATCCTTGTGAAACCGGGAAGCCTTTAACGCCAAATTTGCCTTTATCGCAACTCGAACGTGAGTGGTAACTCGAGGGTTGTCCCTTCACCTGAGCGCCGTCGGCACCCCAAATCCTTGTAGCGTGGGAATCCGCGTAACTCTGATGGATCGGTCTGTTTGGGCATGTGGGCTGGAATTCAAGTGAGTGGTGCGTACTGGGTGCCAACACAACCCTGGACACGGGCTAAAGCTGCCCGAGTGCCTGGCCATGCTTGTCAGGGGTATTTTGGGGAGCTTTTCCAGGATCTGTCATTAAAGAGCTGCAGATGTGTAGGACTGCGGCACTTCAGAGTGATTTTGAAGCGGTTAATCTCTGGGCTGACCCTGGAGCACCGTCCCCGTGCACGGGGCTGAGTTTCCTTCGGGATACAGGTAACCCCGAAAGCAGTGAAACGTTCCACATCAGAGATAAACCCTTTATAACACGTTGCACGTTTCGGCTGGGAAGGGTAAAGCGGTGTAAAAACCCATGCACAGAAACGCTAAAACCTGGATAAATAAAACAGAGGACCACACGGCAGGGAAACCACACCAGCGAAGGAGAAATACAACTGGTGCGACTGCCAACACATCTGTCCCAGTTACTTCCCACCCAGGACAAACACCGCCGCCACATTGCCGACGCCTTCCTAGTTACAAGTCACTCTGCCAAACATTGTGAACGTTCTGGAGGTTTGGCTTTAATTGCTGCATCGATTAATCGTCCGGTTTACAGGCAGTTTGCTGGATTTTTTGTGCGTGTGTTTTAAATTTCATCGCTTTTTCTTCTAGCTCCGCCTGCGGAGACAAATTGCTGCGGTGGTGGTGGAGACCAGAATAGCTGTGTGTGCCGTATTTCTGATACTTATTTAGCTGAGTACCAGAGCGGCAATGAAATCTTTGCCCACACAGTTCACTTGTGATCTAAATCCCACTGGTGTTGATGCAACGCTCGAGCCCGGCTCCTGAATGCGGCTCACCGGGAGCAGATGGAAACCTCCTGGGGGCTGAAAGCAGAGCTCTGGCTCTGTTCCCTTTTAATCTTTGGTTATTTGTGTTGCCAAGCGGGATGCGGCGCTGGGCAGTCCAAGATGAAGGTGAGAGGTCCACGTTGCTTCAACAGCTCCGAGCAACGTGGAGCAAGAACCGGAGGATGCTCCTCTTCCTGTCCAGCCGAACTCTTCCACCATCTCCCAGCGCTGCCTAAAGGTGGAGGACCCTATTTAATTAAGTAATGAGAATCGAATATGATTGCTACAAGCGTCGGCTAATTAAAAGGAGGGAAACTGCAAATGAGAAGTGCCATGAATTCAGTAAAAATCAATCAAATTAGAGCGTCTCATCATCCCTTCAAATGGGCCTGATCGTCTCCCTCCTTCTCGCTGCTTAACCCTTTGTACCACCAGATTTTGCGCGGTGTTAGGGGAGGATGCTGAAGAGGTACACGTTGGGGGAGCAAGTGGCACGTGGCCACCCTGGTGCTTTAATCTTCTCACGAGCACGGCTGGCCCCATGTTTTCCTTTCCTCTCTGTGGGTACTCGCCTGCCTACTGGCAGGGCCCTTCTTCCTTTAAATCTTCACCAAAGAGTACGACGGCAGCACCCACCAGAAGAGGAGGAAGAAAAATCCCACTTAATCAAAGAGAATATTAAAGCTGAGGGTTTTGTACAGCAACGGGCCTCAGAGTGAGAAATCCCCTCCGTCAGCGGGGGGAAGAGCAAGGGAGAAGGAAGGAGATAAAAAGGCATCAGAGTTTTAATTAAAAAGCCACATCCCGCCTTCAGTTGCGGCTTGTTTCTGGATCCCTTCATGAGGCTTCACCCTTTAAATGCTCGTTATCAAAGATGTACAAATTCCACTGACTCGGTGCCGGCGTTTGCTTGAAAAAGCCCCGTTTGTGTGCGGGTTGGGTTCCCAGCGCGGGTGCGACGGCGGCTGCTCGCTGGGCCGGCAGCAGAAGGAAGAAGCAGAAATTGTTGTCTGGGAGGGAAAAGCATCCCAACGCCGGCGATTTTCTTCCGTTGGTGGCACTGCCAAACTGCCTCACGGCCTTTCAAACCACAACAATGCACGCTCTGGCAAAGCAATCTCCGCGTGGGATTGCCGGGGAGCTTGCACGAGGCAGGAAGGTAAAACGAGGTGCGTGATCATTAAATGCACGTTTGCTGGAGAGAGCGAATTCGGCTACCGGAGGGTCGCTAGGACAAATCGGGGACTCACTGCAGCTCCCGTCACACGTTGCTCCGACCCGATGGAAGGGAGTATTTCCAGTGGAGCTTTAGGGGCTGCTTAGTTTTGGCTGAGCCGGTGAGCATCGTGCTGTGAATATCCTTGTCGGTGCTCCTGGCGTTGCGAGGAGCTGCGTGCCCGAGCCCTGCAAACTGCGGCAGAGCGGGCTTTGGCCAACGCCACGGTCCCCGAACCCTCTTCTTACGAGAAGTGTCGCGGGACCTTTCACGGCCACCGGGCTGTGCCTTAATTTCAATTAAAATGCTAATGATCCCTTCCAAATTGGGCTGCATAGAAACGTGCTGTTTTCACCCCAAGGAAACCAGATGCGCTTTAGGATCCAGAATAAAAAGAGAGCCTATAATATGGGTAAAAAAAAACCTCATTCCCCGCATTTCCCCCTTTTTGGCTGCGTTTTGCAGGGGTCTGGCTGTGATGCTGGGCTGGGGACGGGTACGAGGCAGCTCGAGCCAGGGGCCAGCAGCCGGGCTGCGTACAACCGCGGTCTCCAGCAGCGTTAAATGTTTAATCCCGAGAAGAGCCGAGAGGCCAGGACACCTGGGTTCGACGCTCGCGCTTGCCAAGCTGTCTTGCCTAATAATTAGCGGAGCGGCAGGAGTCCGGGTGCACAAGTTCGGCTCCTGGATGCGTCAAGCCTGTTTCCTTTTTGTCCCCGATGCTGGGGACTGAAAACTCAGAGCCTCCGAGGCGGCCGGCGACCACGAGCCAGATTCCTCTTCCCATCTTGGAGAAGCTTTCTCCATCCCTCGTGCAGGGCTGTTTGGGGGACCTAAACTCATTCCTGTTTGCAAAGCACTCGACCTCCTCTGCTCTGAGCGCGCCTCGCTCTGAAGCCCAGCTGCCGAAGGAGCACAGGACGCTGCTTTCGTCTCGTTGCAAGACGATGATGAGACGGCAAAACTTGCTTTCCTCTTTCCACCCAGCTCTCGTGCTAGGAGCACGGGTGGCCACTGGCATCAAAGCCACCGTCACTTTGCAATCCTGAATTTAGGAGCCCGTTCTGTCCTTTTTCCCTTAAATAAAGTCTTCGATATAGCAACTTGCCGCCTAACCAGGCGGCCCCGGTCCCTGTGCTGGGTCCCAGTGACAGCTGCTGGAAGCATGTTACTGCAGCCAACTGCCGGACCTGACAAGATGCGTTAATTAGGACGTGATGTACCACGATGTGACACATCTAACGCACAGCAGAATTGGCAGCGTCAGTCACAGCGGAGAGAGGGGGGCACTCACGCCGCTTTTAATTAAAGGGAAGCGTGCGCTGGCAGCGCGGTGTCACTGCCAGCGCCGGGGTCCCGCTCGCCCCAGTGAGGGTCTGGCTTGTTTGAGGTCTGCGGCTGTTGTCCCCAGGCTGGTCCAGAGGGACCTTCCCTGCCTGGGAGCAAACTCAGACATCGGGTTTCTGCCTTCTGTCTTTCCTGAAGGAAGAACAAAGCCAGGACGTCGGCTTATAGGGCGACTTTGCCATCACCCCAGACATGGATATCTCATTTAGGTCCAGTGTTTCTCAAGGTGGGAGGGTTTGACATATAGCACTGCCACTCGCGTCCTCTGCCTTCACCTGGGCAACGCTTTCGGCTGTCCTTGGGTCCTTTGCCTTGATAGGAACCTGGGCTGAGTCGGGGCTTGGGTGACCTGGATGTGCCTGGGGAGAAAGCATGGGTTGCAGACCCAACCGTGCATCTACTGACAGGTCCTGCCATCTGCCCCGTACCTCTCTGGCCATGCAGGATGACCCCAATTGGACATTAGGGGTGAGGTCTCCCTTGGCACGGTGGATGCCATCAACCCAAGCTGTGAATGTCCTACAGGGCATGAAGACCTTGGGCTGGAGACCTGCGAGGACCACTCGCTGCTCCATGCTATGTGGGTTTGGGTTGATCACCTCATTACTCACAACCTCATCAAGATTAATGGGATTAATCTTAATCTTTAGATTAAAGTTTTTAGGGTGACTTGAGTAACGTCTTCAGTAGTTTATTTTGGGGCAAAACTACTGCCTTAGCCCTGGATATGGGGTTCCTTTGCCTGATTTCAAGCCAGGTTCTTTCTGGCTTTACTGTAGAAACATCTTCATCTTTGGCGTAACTGCACCTAAGTAAATTGGGGAAGAATCTGGGTCTTTTTTGGTGCAGCCATGAAACCCTGGGTCTGGTCCTGACGCAATATTTGTCTCCATGACTCCTGGTAGCAATGTGCTTCTGAATCGGTGGAAGTTATTTCCCAGTACGCATGGACTATACACGCGGGCCCAGTTAGACAGGTGAATGGTATAGCTTGTACGCTGTTGTTGTACGATAATTGTCATTGCTCTACCAGGAGCTTCAGATGTATCTCAAGTGGAAATAATAACCCTAGTTTTATAGGAATGCAGAAATATATACCCAGGCCTAATTCCATACAAGGGCAGAGCCGCCTCCCCCACCTACCACGTATGTGATTGCTTTTTCCGGCTCCAAGGGACCTTTTCTTGAACAAATAATACATATTGCCATTTCCGTGCAACACTCGCAGACTTCAGGGAAAAGGCAAAAGAAAGGCTTAAGTTGTCACGAGTCAGCAGTGAAGCCTCTCCAGGAGAAATCTCTCCATGGCGTAGCGCTTGACGTGTCTCCAGATGCCTGGTGTTGGCTCTCCAGAGCCATGAGACCCCTGGAAGGTGTACTCAAGAAAGGGACGTAGTTCTCGGTATCATCCATGTTTGTATGGAAGTAAAGACCTCAAAAGAGACCATCACCATGCCTTGGATCAGAACCTGTGCACGTGCGCACGAAAATAAAGGCTCAGCCTTACAGAGTTAACAATCCGTAAAGAAAACACTGTCTCAAGCAGTCTGGAGATGCTTCCCTGGTGAGATTAGTGGTTAAACCATGTGTTGGATCCATGTTTGGAGGAGCCGAGGGGAGGTTTCTCCTGGAGAGCCTGTCCCATGCTTTCACACCGAACCGTGTCCATCTTGGCTCAATGATGCCTCTCCGACGGATTGCGTGTGGATCTCTCTCTGGGCACCGCTTTCTGTTCATTGCCCTTGGATTTCCCTGATCCCTTGGATTTCCTCCCAAAATACAGGATGTTGTTTGGGGCTTTGGACCTGGTGTGTAGTTGATGTATCCCTTGCTGGACCTCACTGAGTTGCTTACTACTTCTCGTCTTCGTGCAGGCTTGTGCCCGTCACTGACTGAAGTATTTTCCCTGGCTTCCGTGTCACCTCTCTCCTCCCTCCTGCTTCTCACCTCATCCTTTGTCCAACCACAGTCTCTTCCACATCCTACAAATGTCCCCATTCTGTACCTCTCCACCCCAGGATTCATGGACCATCCTCCATCAAGCAAAAGCAGAGGATGGTGGTAGCTTGGGCTTCCTTCTTTCGTTGCCAATGGATCTAAAAATAAAAAATAAAGGACCCTTGTGGTTTGGGCTAGGAAATAAAATGTTGGGGGGAGAGAGAAAAAGTATTTCTCAACATAATGAAAACACAAATGGACAAGATAATTATCTTCATAAGGGCTTGGATCCATGACAATACATCTCATTTTATAAAGCCCATTAGAGTTGGAATTTTATGCAAAACGCTAAAAGAAATCTAAAAATATAAGGCAATAGAGTCAAAGCAACGGGGATTATTAAAGGGGGGGAGTGTTATATTGGAGGCAATAAACCCTGGAAGAACCAGGAAAACAATGTTCTAGTAAAACTGTAATAAATGACGGTGGTTTAATCACTTGGTAAATAACTAAGATATTTCTGTGGGTTTTATAGTATCACTAAAAAAAAAAAAAAACCCACACCCTTGTACATTAAGGATTCAGCCAGGATGATTTTTCTGGAGACAGAATCGCAGAAGAGTGTCATTTTAGCAATTTACTTTTTTAAATAATAGTATATTATTTTCTGCATGGATCCACTTTTTCAACCTCTCTCGTGCTTTTAAGATATCATTTACCATTAGTTGGTTTTTTCCCTTTCCCCACTCAGCATACTCTTGAGTCTTTGAACACACAAAATTATATTATTCCGAGCAATCTTCCCCACCACAGCAAAAAGCAAACACTTAGGGAAACTCCTGGAGGGTCTCAATTTTAATAATGATCTTTCATGTGCTTGGACCCTAATTGCAAGATATTATATGGGTGGTTTAGAAAACATAAGCACATTTTGCATGACTTTCTCTTTACCTATTAAATAGCTGAAATCAAAAGGGTGGCTGTTCTTCCTCCCTCCCCCCCCTCAAGTTATGGTGCGTTACGCTAAAATGAAGTGCTTTAATTTAATATCCTTTCCTTTCTTCTGAATCGCTCCCATGCAGCTGAAAGAAACCCGGCTCTCAATTTCATTTTTAGGTAGGCAGGTTCAGCATGGGGAGGAGGTGCCCAAATCACGGGCATGGCCCATCCTGCTGCCTGCCAGCCCAGCGTCCCCATCCCGGTCCTGGGCAAAAACTGCCCCTTCATGGCAGCAAACGCCTCGCTCGCCATCTCATGAGCTTTTTCCAGTCCTTGTTGCCGCAGCGCCGAATGTGGGGACCTGATGTGAAACCCTCCCTGGCAGAGGAGGACATCCACCCCCTACGGTGATGGGTGCCGCCCGGCGCCGGGACGCATGAGCCGGTGTGGGGCTTTTGCCTTTGAATATCTTGTTTCCCTTCCCGCAGGACCGACATCTTTAGGGGCTCACCTTCATGCTGGAGTCTTTTTAATTCCCCTGTGATATTTCCTCAGCCCTCGGTACTCAAGCTTTTGCGAGGAGAGCTGTGATCAAAAGCCCCCCGCCGCATTTTCTAAACAGCCTATTAATGCAGTAAAACTGTGACGGGGCATCGCTGTAAGAAACTCAAAGCTATGTTCATCGGGAAAACCAGCCACGCATTTTATCCCCTTTTACTCGACCAGCGAGCAGACGCCTGTGCTGTGCATGGTTTTAATCCTCCTGGCAACATCGGTGCTCTCGAGACATGCACACCAGCGCCGTCAGCCTCAACGGGAGGTGCAGTGGGGCAGCTCGTGCGATGGAGATTGATAGATCGGCCAGCAGGACACCCCAAGTCCTGTTGCAAAGCAAAACAGGGTGGTTATTTAGAATTACAGAATCGTTTTGCTTGGAAGAGACCTTTAAGGTCATTGAGTCCAACCATTAACCCAACACTGCCAAGTCCACCACTAAACCACGTCTCTCAGCACCACGTCTACACGTCTTCTAAATACCTCCAGGGATGGCGACTCAACCCCTTCCCTGGGCAGCCTGTTCCAAGGCTTGACAACCCTTTTGGTGAAGAAATTTTTCCTAATAACCAATCTAAACCTCCCCGGTGTAAACCAAGTAGCTTTTTTTGCCACAAACATCTGTTCTTTGTTATTAAGCGTGGAGCTAAAAGCACCCAACGCGCTACCACCATGACAGGGCTTTGCTAAGATCGGTGCTGGGGGAGGCTGAATTTCAGACCCAACCCAAGTCTGATGAGGCTCGTATGCGGCTGCAGGGAAATTTGCATGAAGCTCGAGGTGTAATCGCGAAAGCTTTGAGCGTCTCCACACCTAAATTCCTCCCGTGCGTTCAGTTTGGCTAGACCAGCCTTGTTTCGGGGGAGAGCGTTGCTCTCAGCCGTGAAACACCCCAGAGCTGGATACGCTTCCATGGTGCTCAAGCAACACAACGTCCGCTCTGCAAAGAAGGCTGTGGCCCGTTTGCCGCGGAGCTTCAGCTTGTCAGTATGTGTGCGAAAAAAAAGAGCTTGTTTGCCTGGAAGTGGCGTGATAGAGGGAGATTTATGAATACCCCCGGCCTCGTGGTTTTTGGCGTCCTCCTTAAATATTAATTCCGCTGCGGGCGGCTGTTAATCTTGCCGGCTGCTGGGACCCAGGGTGACTTTGTAGACGGGAGCAGGCGCAGAGGTAGCGTCAGGGCAGGGACACGGTGGGTTTCTCTGCGTGCCCCCGCTTCTGCCACATCCCATCTGTAAAAGGAGGCATTTGGGCCGATGTTTCGGTCTGTCCCCAAGGGGGACCTGGTCCACACCTCCAGGAGACGGGCTCGACCTCGTCTTCCCATCGGTGGACTCACCTTTCGCCGTCAGGTCAAGCCCCATCACCCCATGCCTGCCATCAACTGAAAAACCCCAGAGCCGGGTAAATAAAGGAGGTAAACATCATCTTTAAAAGTTTCAGTTTCCCACAGTTGCAGAGAGACGGCTTTAAAATACAACCCCTTAAAAGCTCAAGGCTCAGAAGGGAAATAGAAAGAAAACACTAAAATTTACTTGTTTTAAAAGTGCCCATAGTTTTTATTTTTTTTATTATTTTTTTTTTAAGCTGGTCCCATGAGGTGGGGGCACAAATCATGGTTTTATTTGAACGCTTGGATTGGGAAACGCATCTCTCTCTCCTTGGAGCCAGAGAGCAATGGATGCTTAGAGCTTGTAAAGTCCCTTAAAATGAACTTCTCCCCCTAACGTAGCGCTGCTCATAGAGTCCACATCAGAGCAGCCCTTGCAGGACTCTGTCCGTTACCTAAATTCCCCTCGTTTTCTCTTTTCTCCGAGCAGCCCGACCCCCTCGGAGCCAGCCCCTCCATTTCCAGCAGCAGGACACGCTCTGATTCCTGAGCGGATCTNCTGAAAAAAAAAAAAAAAAAAGAAAGAAAGAAGGATCTCTGCTGTAAATCAAAAGCTGAAAGCAATTCTTCAAAACAAATTTAAAGTCCTGAACATGGACGTTTTAAAAAAAAATTTAAAAAATCAAACCTACTAGGTTTACTCCCTAGCTGGCAGGGAAGGGAAATAAATATATAAAGGCTTGAATTAAAATTCCAGGGAAGTCATCCAAAATAAATACGCAATGTTTTCCTGCAAAAGACCATAATATTATTTTTATTTTTCACTCCCAATGTGATCAGACTATTTTACATTTTAATAAATGCGTCGTTGTGAAGGGGGAAATAGTATTGCTTTGATATGGCAAAGATTATTTGATCAAATAACGTATTAGAACTTTTCAGGACTGCATTACGGAGGGAAAATGTGTGTTTCTTTGCAGTATTCATCTATCTAATAGGCAATGATTGCAAACAAATAATTATACTCTGGAACAAATGGGGAAAAATTAAGGTTATCTGGCATGGAACAGCACAAAAAAAATCCAGTAAGATAACAATAAGGGGGTAATGTATAGCTAAGTGTTTCGGAGATAATTGCATATCAATTGGCTGATTGCAGAGCGGGTTGAAAAATTAAGAGGGCTGATTGTGTGGCAGAGGAGGTCTCCGTCCTCTCGCTCACACGACGAAAACATCACCCGCCACGTCCCGCTGGGCGGCTTCTCCTCCTCCGAAGCAGCCCCAAACCTGCAGGAGCCGCTCCTGATGGCAGCGGTGGCCTCTCTGCCAAATTGTCCCCAACGGTCCCACTCTCCGCTTAGGAGCCAGGGTGGGGCGATGCGGAGAGGATGGGTATTTCGTGTGGTTTGGGTGTTTCATGTCATCCTCTAGCTATCGAGTTCCTGGGGACGCTCAGCCGGCGAGCGCCTCGATTTATTTCGTCAACTACACGAAGGCGGAAGACAGCCAAAGCCGTGGGGAGCATCCCTTGGAGACGCCTGGGCTGAACCCTTTGGCCACCGCTGAGGGTCACGGGCAGGTACAGGCTGCAGGTTCTTAACGAATACCGCGTGTAATGAATCTCTGCTGCTTTAGCGAGGAGAGGAAGAACAAAAATAATTATTGCAATTGCTCATTGCGTGCTTTTCCAAAGCGTGCCCAGCCGGTTACGAGCGCCGGGCTCAGTGTGAACTCAGCTCTTGTAAATAGCTGATGGAACTGCCAGGTTTACAGCTCCTCGAGGGCAGCCAGGGAAGGGGAAACGGCTGGCACGGAGTCCCAAAATCATTCAAATCGCACGCACTGAAATAGAGGCAAGATCCAGAGTAATAACTGGCGTTCGGCTGTGCAGCCCAGCGGGTGCGGAGGTCACCCCAGGCGGGCTGCAGGGCTCTCCCTCCCCACGGAAGCTATTGGGGGTCACTGAGAGCAGGGTTTTTTTCATTGCTTCTTCTCCCTGATGGCATCGCTGAAGGTCTGAGGGCAGGGGACGGGTCGGCTTCCCTCTGCTGCCATCTTTGTGCCTGCACTGGGCTCAGAGGAAGCGTCACAAGCACCAGGGACAACTCAACGCTGCTGTTTTTCGCTGCCGATGGTTGTGCGTGTGCGGGGCTGCGCGCGAGATCGAGGCTCCTTCTGGCTGGGAAGGGGAGGAAAAGGAACCCAGCAAGCGCTCGGCAGGTACCTGGGCTCCTTCTCATCACCAGGCAGAGGTGAAAAGAGCTGGACGAAGACGAAAGCGGGAACAGCGTTGCTGATTTTAATGAGCTCACCCATGGGTTGGTAGCCACGAGCCAGTAGGAAGACGTGACTATGCTTTGGGGGGAAGGAGAGAAAAACCCTGTGTGTTTTTATAGGTCTGAGTCCTCCGCTTTTTGCTGGTCCTGGATAAAAATACATCCGGTCTCCTCACAGGGGACCGTGAAAATGACATTAGTGGGTTTGGCTGCAGTGATCTTGAGTCCCTCCAGCAAACCTGGTGCATCCTCCTGGACTTTACTCCTGGGCTGAGATTTATCCCACCTAAATTTTGCTGGCCATGTGTTGTAGGTAGGATGCGTCACCTCCAAAGGTACTGATGTGTCTGTGTTGAGGAAAAAGAGCCTGGACAAGCCCGTGAGACACAGACAGCCACCTATTCAGCAACTGCAATTCTATGGAGTGAAACACATCCGCAGCGTACTTATTCTGCCACCTGATGCTCATCTTTCCCACCATCCATCCTCCCTTTCACACGCTGTGTTTGAACAGCCTTTTCCTGCACGGCACGGAGCAATTCTCGCTTCCCCTTTGCAGCCTGCCTTCCCTAATCCACTTAGAATTTGCAGCTTTTTTTCTTTTTTGTAAGCCTGCCTTTAAACTCTTGATGTAGCTCTTTTTCCATCTGTTTCTGCCTATGCATCTTTTCTGTACTCTGCCTAATGACTTACTCTCGCTAGGAAGAGACTGTATATTAATATTATCATTATAATTCTTCTTTCCACCACTTCAGATCTTGTGAGGAATGTAATTGCTAAAGCAGATTTTAAGTTACCTCATGATAACCGAGCAAGTTACGGGGGAGGTTAGTCTATCGCTTTGCTCAGTAGTTTCAATTTCCCATCAGTGTTGCTTTCTGAAGGACCCCGATTGCACCGTGAAGGCAAATCCCACACTAGCGGATTCATTATTAACATTGTTGTTACTGACATTATTAAGTTAGTGCCTGGCGGTCCCAATTATGGGCTGAGATCCCGTTGTGCTAGGGGGTTTGTTTCCCGTATAACTCCTCTTCCATCAGTTGCAGGTCCTTCATCTTCGGCTAACTCTGCACCCCGGAATTTCCCTCTTGCTTCAGTCCGCGTGTTCCCAGGGAGAGTATTTTCCTCTGCCTTTTTCTCTTTCCCCAGAGGACCAAGGGATGAGGTTCCCATGCAGATAATGCTCCCTGAGATGTTTATTCCACTCCATTGCAATGGAGTTAATAGTCTCTGTGGGCTTAATACCTGCCTAAAATTAATCTTCATTTTGCGCTAGGGTGAGGAAACCAAGGGAAGTGGCTTCGCTTTCACCCTCAGAGCGCGTTCCCACAGGTTCGTAGTTAATGGGACATGAAGGAGGTGGCACACCCGGTGCAGGGCTTTGCACCGTCCCAGCCTTCGGCATGAGCTTCTCCGATGCCGACGGTTTCCTACTCTCTCTGTACCTGCCATAGCAGGGCTCCCGTCTTCCCAGGGACCACAGTCACAGCGGGAACACGCGTAAATAATACGAGTAATCACGCTGTCGGTGCACTTGGTGATCACTCTGTAGAGACTGGGGTTAATTTGGAAACAGACGGGAGGGAAGGATGCTCTCCTCTGCCCTTCTCGTGGTTTATCTCCAGGCTGCTAATGTATCTCCCCCCTCGGCTGCCTTTACGCTAACAAGCTTCCCCGATGCTGACGGGGTCAGCTCCGTCGGAGAGCTAAACCTGCCCAGCGCTGCCTGCCGAAAACCCCCGCGTTAGGTAGATTGATGGCTGGAGAGTGCATTGTACTTATTAAGTGGAACAGACTATTTTCATTAAGAGATGCTGACATTATTAAGGCCAGTTAAACGTCTCCCAGAGACGGTGTGCCCAGCGTGCGCTCGGTACAGCGTGTTCTCCAGTTTGGCTGGGACACCCGAAATTCATCCATCAGCCCTCGTCTCATTTCTGCCCGTTATCCCTCAGCTGCTGAGTTTCATTTGGACAGTCCTCCTCTCTTCCTCCTCTAATGCAGTTCCAGGGACTCAGGTGGATTGAGAGCCGGGGACTGAGAGACTTTCATTATTCACATTGTGTGCACCTGAAAATTGCATTGCCTGCTGGCTTCCAAATTGAGTACATTAAATACAATGCATTAAGCCTCCGAAATATGGAAATATCCAGGGAGGGCCTCAGATTTAAGACATTACCCGGCGGAGTCCCAATTTTAGAGACTAGCGAGTTCAGTTAATAGACGGGCGCATTGTTGGTGCGGAGCCAGGGAGGGAGGGGGGAAGCTGGCTGCAGCGGGGTGGAAGGAGGCGAGCCAGATGGGGTCCCGGTCAAAAAGGAGATGCTGCGTGGGATCCTGGCAAAGAGGAAGAGTCGGGCTGGATTAAAATGCGGCAAAAACCAGGCTTCATCCCCTGCCCGGCCGTATGTTCTGTCGGCTTTTGCGGTGGGCATCGCCTGTGATGTTGGACGTTGCTGAGAGGGGGCTGAGGGGGTTCGAGCTGCGCAAAGTCCTCGGCTAACCCCGTGCATCAAGAGCTGGTGCTGAGATTCTGGGCTGGGCACGCAAAAGACCCACTTTTTGTCACCTGTTCTTCTTGGGCACCTCATTAAGTTCATACGTGGCTTGTTCACCCCTCGTGAAAAGTGGAGCTCGTTCCTCTGCACGCAACATGGTTTCTGTGGCTGAGGTGTGCTCAGGGAGTGCAAAACGCCGTCCCTTTGGCCCTTCTCCGTGCCGATGAAAGGGCTTCACCGTCATTAAATGTTGACGATGGGAGGTTGTTGCTGTGTTGTAGGGGGGGGAAACTGAGGCGGAGCAAGGAAAATGACTCCTTGTCCAAGGTCAAGAGCCTCAGTAGCAGAGCCTGGAGCAAAACCCAAGTGTCTTGCCTTCCCCGTATGGAAATCAGGTTGGGCTTTATACCCACCGCTCTTCTGACCCCGTTATCTCAGCATTATTCACTCTGTTACTTTTAATGACGTGCCAGTATCTCCCTGAAACACGTATTTTTTCATGAAAGACGGCAAAAACGAAGCAGGAATGCTGCCGTTCAGATAAGACGTTCCAACTGCCTTTGGACTTATGTAGCCCGTTTCACCCCTCACTTGTGACGGATCTCTCCGTGCCTCACAAGCTCCGCGGATGAATTTCAGAACCGCCACGCACGCAGACCCACGTGCAGACCCTCGGAAAGGTTTCTCACGCTGCAGCTTTCTCCGGACCACGTTGTACAACAGCGCAGCGGTGCAGGTCAGGAAATGAAGAAGGTGAAAATATTGAGTTTCAACTGGGAATTTAATTAACCAGCATTTGATTTAGATAGTGGATTTCCACTTCTGTGATTAGAAAAGCACTGCGGGGTCTTCGTTGACCAATAGTGATCGAGACTTTGATTTAAGATTTCATCTGGAGAGAGGAGCCCTGGGTAATTTAGCAGCCCTTAGCAGGAGGCACCTGTGGCTCAGAAGAGGACAGCAGCTTCCAGCAGCACTGAGACGGGCTCCCGTTGAAAAAATAATGGCTAACCTCTGTCTTGTTGGCAAAACCTGGCTGCTTCTTGCTTCACCTGCGCCACAGGGCCCCCAGGCAAAGCAGAAAGGTGCCTCTGCTTCTAAACAGACCCTTTTTGCCAAGGAAAAAGCCTCCTGTCCCAAACGCTTCTGGTTTCGAGAGAGGCCAAATCCGAATCCAGATTTTCTCCGCGTCTCCAGGTTGTTCCAGTCTTGGGTTTTGCTTTTGCTCCATCTCTGGCCGAGCTGCCAAGTTTCACCTCCGTTAAAGCCAGTCCTGGTCAGCCTGTTTCCCGTCTCCCGGCTGGAAGAGCATCCCGCAGCGCCGCCTCCCGCTCCCCCACGCCGCCCCGGACTCCCACGTTAATTGAATAGTATATTTTAATGCCAGGCCTGGCAGCTCGCTCTAAGTGATTGTAAACAGGGAGTCTTACATAAAAGGAGAGACTGCAAACATAAAATTTTACGGCTTAATACTAGCAATTAGAGGGGGACACGGGTGTATTTTGGAGCAAAGGTTCCTGCTCCCTCTCTTCAGTGGGTCTGCTTTATTTGCACGGCGTTTCTGGAAGCTTCCCCTCCCTCGGCAGCGTTATCCCCGCTTGGTTGCGTGCCGGGATGCGGCCCTGGGGATGCCCGGGGCAGCGCAGGTGGCGGTGGCCGGGCGCACCTGGCTGCGAGGGAGGGCGAGCCCGGCGCGGCGGCTGCCGGGAGCTTGGCAGGAGGAGGCGAGCGGCAGCAGATGCAGACTGTCAAACGGAGCAGATGCCTCATTAGCCACAGCGCCGCGCAGCACAACAGCCCAGCAACGGCCCAGCTGTGCGGAGGGGGCGGCCGGCAGCCCTCCTTCGCGAAATGTAGTTGTTGAGCGCTCGCTCTTGCTCGCCTCTCTCCGCTTCTCCCCGTACCCTTCTCCTCCCGTCGCCACACTGCTGTCCTCGGCTTGGGCAACAGCTCCCTGCAACCTTCCTCCCCATTCCCATCGCACCCCGGTTGCAACCATCCTGATTTACCCCCCGAGCATCATCCCTTGTTGTATAGAGGGCGAGGAGAAAAGGGCTGGGAGCCAAATAGAGATAAATTCCCAGCAGCACCCAAGAAAGTGGGTCCCCGCGGGAGAGGGAGCAGCTTTTCGGGAGCGGTGTTGGGTGTGGAGGGGGGTTTGGCACCGAGCGTGTCATTTCCGACCTTATTTCACCAGGAGCTGGATACTCAAGTGAGAGCCATCACTCATCAGTTTAAACAAAGTGTAGTACAAGACAATTCAATTAACGGCGAGCGGAAGTCAATAGCGCGGCACGGTTTGCGCGGTGCTTCCCGAGCCAGGGGAAATCAAAGCGTCGCGCTAGCGCCTGTCGGCCAAGGGCTGCAATCCCGGTGCGGGAGAAAGGGATGCTGGAGAGAAAACCAGCTCCTGGAGCATCCCCCCACAGCGAAGAGGCAGAGGGACGCTGGAGCCCGGGTTTCTCCGTAGCCACCGGCACTCCAGGCCATCTCCTGGGACAGAAGGAGGGAAAGGGGAAGATCTGAGTGATGGTATTAATGAGGGAGAGGCAGATGGAGGGTCGAAACTGTATTTCTGGTGAAGATAGGTAAGAGAGACAGTGGTAGTGGGATTTTCTGGAGGAACAGCTCCTCCTTTCTGGACAGCAGGACTGGAACAGATCCTTTCCGAGCTGATATTGTGTTATTATATGATTTCACATCTCCATCCTCTGCCCATCCTTGTGTTCTCCTGCGTCTCCCCCGAGCTTTGCCAACGACTCCCCCTCCAATGTACTTGTAATGCTATTCCCGTGTTTCCTGGGGTTCGCTTGTGTTTGACGAAAAGACCTCATCACTCCAGATTTGTCTTGCGTGAGCTATCACGGGATTAGCGAACTGGAAATCTTTCAGAGTTTTCTTTCAGAAGCTAGTCCCTCGGGAGCATCGCTTTAGTAAGTGATTTTTCTGTTCTAGCCCAAGGAATTGGATCCGCATCCGGTAGCCAAATTGAATTCATTCGGGCAAGGTTAAGAGCCATTTGATACAGTTTTAGATTAGGTGAAGGCAGCCATATATATTTCATATTCTGCACTAACTGCTGCACAGTTACCAGGGATGGGCCGGCATAGTGCTTATTGACTGCTCCCCAGTGATCCTGCTGTTACAAATGGATGTTGCTAAACAAGGGAATGGATCCTAAATCTTTCCCTGCTGAAAGGTAATGGAAATAAGACAGAGCGATAGGCAAAGGGAATGGCTTGACACTTAATAAAAGGTTGGTGTGGCTGTCGGGGTGGTCGCGGGCAGTCGGCGAGAGCTTTCCCCTCGGGTGAGGGGGGGTCTGTTTGCATTTGTCCCGTCGGCTTGAGCTCTTTCCAAGAGCTCTGTGGGACTGCGTGGGGCCTTTATAGAAAAGTATTGCCGTAGTCAACAGCGTGGTACTGAGCATCGCCGCTGTGTTACCGTAGTAACACGGTGGTGTTTGGGATCCTCGGTGCGGTACGCTCACCTCCCCGGGCTCGCAAATAGCTGAAGTAAACCGATGTAGGTTTGTATGCGCGGATGAGGGAAGGCTGCTTTGTGTCAGCCGAGAATATAGACATGGATTTGAATAGAAGGACAAATGAGTTTCTCTGTTTTCTTAAGGTGAGCCCATCCATAATCGTAGCGATGCTCATGTGCAGTCGCCATCTGCTCCCCGCTGGAACGATCTCAAGAGCGGTATCCCCTGGGGCTGGAGCCCTTCTCCTGCGAGCTTGGCCCGTTGCAGGAAAAAAAGGGAAAAGAAATTGCTGTGAGGTCTGCGGAGAGCTAGTGGTCAGGCTGTGAGCCGGGTACCGAAGGCACAGGGGTCCGGGCGTCTCTGGGGTAGCACCTTATGCTTCCGTTTACAGCCGCGGAAAGCAGGGGGAGAAATCTTTCTCATCAGCGCAGGAAAGCTTATCCAGAGCAGTGCCCTGTGCGCGGGTTTTAGCGCAAGCCACACTGAGCCTGGCTGATGAAAAAGGGCTTTGAAAAAGAAACAAGTTATGTTTAGGATGACCAAAAGTCCCTTTTGAAGGATCCTAAGGCAAACGACAGTCAAGGCCCATAAAATTCTGTACTTATTCACAAGTCTTGCCAATGCTCGAGAGCACTGGTCCCGTGCTGTTTATTGCTTTTCTAAAAGCCCCAGCTCCTGGAGTCGTGACGTGAAATGAGGAATTCAGCCTTTCTTGCCTTTTGACTGTTTGGTCTTTAGTGTAGCAGGGAAAATTTGGAAAACATAACCTTTTACGTTCTGCAGAGCCAGGGAGCAAATAAAAAGGACGTAGAAGCAGTTTGCTATTTATTTCTATTTCTGAAAAATCTTGTAGTTTCTTTTTTTGAAAGCACCTCGGTCTCTCACGCCTTTTTTAACTGCTTGGAGTGGAGATGTGTAAATAATGACAGGGTTTAGGCCTTTTTGGGCGTCCTCTGAGCTGCTCCTTAAACTGCCAGGAGGGAGGGCAAACAACAACTAGGGAAAGAAAAAGTAGCCTAGAGATGTGGCGGAGCACAAGATGAGCACCGATCCTCTCCTTAGGAGCGAAGGGAATGGGTGAGAAGTGAGAACGCTTGAACCGAACCCGTGTCACACGACGAGAGCTCTTCAAAGCAGGAGATGGCGGAGGAGTGCTCTTCGGCTTTGTGGCAGCAGAAGCGGCTCTAGAAACAGTGTTTGATGTCAATTCCCACTCCACGTCGTCCGTAGGACGTTTGTCGAGGCTGTTCTGGGCGGTTTCGTTAGGCAGAGTCCTGGGAGTCATAGACCTGCGACCGTGTGAAGTTGGCATCAAGAGACGTCTCTGCTTCGTCCCTGGATAAAGCAGGGGACAAGAGGGACAGGTCATCACAGCGGGAGGACGCAGGGCACTGCCACAGATTGCCGCAGGAGGTGACGTTTAAACACCCCTTTATCTGTCTTTTGTCAGGAGAAGCCTTCCTCCTCCTCCTCCTTCTCCTCCTCCTGCTCCACCCGTGTTCACCACCCAAACTGCCACGGTGAAATTTGGGTTTTCTCTGATGCTTCCCCTGTGACTGGCATCACCTTTCAGGCTTTGCTGTGCATCCCCTTCCTCATGCGCAGTCCGTGATGCCTCCTCCTATGGGGCTGGGCTTTCACATCTTCTTTTCCTGGCTGTAAACCTGTTTCTCCCCATTTTCCCCATGGATTTACCCTTGTGTTAAAATGCCCACAGGACTGATGGGGAAAATGGGCAGTCTTGTTCTTGTTTGAACCAGGGAAAAACTGTTCTCCCTATTCACCATCCCTCCTCAAAGAATTCTTCTGTCGTCATTGTTTGGTTTGGTTTTTTTAATAAAACAGTTCAAAAAAGGGGTTTTTTATTATTATTTTGGTTGGAAACGAGCGCAATCCAGGTAGAAATGTTTTAGCTTGGGGGATTTTCCAACCTAAAAAGAAAAAAAATAGAGAAGGAAGGGTGGAGGAAACAAAGCTCAAATAACACAGCGCTATGAATCCCACTGAACTGGGAATTAAACACCGTTCCTTTCAATCGTTTCCTCGGAGGAGACCAGCCGCTGTGAACAGTTATGACAAATGTATTTATATTGTTTGATGGAAATCTCCTAGTCAGTACCGAAATATAATATTGCGGGGCAGGATGGGGAAGGGAAGCTGTACGTTTATCTGTCCTGAAAGCAAATAGCGCACGTTAGGATTTACATGGATCCGGGCATATCAGGGCTTATTGGACAGTAGCCGTAGGTCTTTAATTTAGGATGTTTGATGGCTGTGTATCCAGTAGGGTAAATGCAAGGGAGAGCGTTTCCCTGTTGGCATCTGCATAGACCACAGCGATAAATTCAGGATGAAACACGGCAGTCATCACTGCGATACCCTAAAGGGACGGCCGGGCACGGAGATGGAGAACGATGTCTCACCAGGCAGTGCCGTGCGCTGCTCACCCCTGCCTTCAGCAGCGGAGGCATGGGCAGGAGCTGAGCCCGGCAGGAGCCTTGCTCCCTCCCAGAGCTGACATGGACTCAGAAGAAAAAGCATTTTTGCTCCTCTTCAGAATTCATCCTTTTTTCCAGGGTCCCAATTTCATATCATTTTGAGGAGGAGGCAGGCTTTGGTGCTGACTCTGGATGTCTCCCTAGGCCAGCTTCAGAGGAGGCTGTGTCATCTCCAACCTTTCAAGGAACCCACAAGGGCTTAATTAAAAACTAAACTCGGGCACCGTTATTCAGATGAGACTGTCGGCTCCTCTGCTGATGGCAGCTCAAACTTGTCACATTGCTCGTGCTGCAGTTCTGGGCTGTAAGGGAGGAAATTTCAGCGGAGAGACAGGCCCCGGGCTGGCGTGGGCTGAACCCTTCTGCCATAATCCTCCGGCTGGCAAGAGCGGGTTGGGGTGACAGCAGCCTCCCTGTAAGGGCAGGGAGCAATCAATCAACGAGACTTCATTAAAAGAAGCGTTGAAGGCAGTCGCTTGACAGAGCCAGTCAGCGGAGGTGACACAGACCTGACTCCAATCACCGGTACTGCAGGGAGAAGAAAAATCTGCATTTCCTAATCACATTGCTTTGGTCAGAAGTCTCTTGTTTTCAGCTCCGTTCTGGGCATTTGCATGCTTGGAAGGAAAAAAATGCAATATTAACTATTGCCTCCCATCACTGAGGAGTCAGCGGTNGGGGGGGGGGGGGGGGGGGGGGGGTGGGGTGCGAGAGACCCAGAGGAATGGGAAGTCGGAGAATGGCTTATAAGCAGTATGAAACATCCAGCACATTAATGCAGTAATAGTTTGTGATTCCCAGCAAACCCAGCAAGCAGGTACTGAAAAAGGGGCGTATTTGTGAAATATGCTTATTCCTGTGTGGATGGGTATAGCGTCCACGCTGTGTGTCTGCGTGTAGAGGGTGGTGGGTGTGTTAATGGAGGTACCACGCCTGTATGATGCAGGCAATGTCATGTGTGCTCACCAGGAACACGTGTAGGACGTGTATCTGCACGTGTGTTTGCACCCAGCCTGCATTTGGGCACGTTCACATCCCGTGTGTACACGTGGTACGGGGGCGATGCGGTGCGTGTTGTCCTCCTGCAGGCAGGCGCTGCGCGGGCGCGGGGACAGGCGTGTGGCATACACCTCCGCTCCTGCGGCATGGCAGGAGAAGTCATCCTGTGGAAGAGGTGGTCGCTGCCTGTCTCCTGGAAGCGGGGGAGCAGTTTAGGGACCGTGATCCCAACAGAAGCCACCGTCCCAGAGACCACGGTGAGGTTGTAGAGACCACGGTGAGGTTGTAGAGACCATGGTGAGGTTGTAGAGACCATGGTGAGGTCGGAGCTAAGTGTAAAGCGATAGCTACATTTTGACTGTCTGGGGGAGGAAATAAGAAAAAAAAAAAGAAAACCCACCAAAAGATGAGGAAAAAACCTTTGTAAAAAAATTGCCGTCCTTAAAAAATGAGAGCGAGCGAGGGAAGAAAGGCCAAGAAAGAGATGAAACGGCTGAGGCAGGGAAAAGAAAGTGAGAGGTTTATTTACTCCCTCAAAGAGCTGAGACCTGCCAGAGGAGCTTTTGGGTAACTGATCTCAATTTTTCCATTTTGCGGCTGCCTGAGCCCGTGCTCGTAGCCAGAGCTCAGTGCCACGCTGTCCTGAGGCACCCATGGGTGATGCTGGCGTGGTCCTGCAGTGCTGGCACCGACACTGGTGTTGGTAAGGGACAGAAGGGCTTTGTGAGACCGTGCTCAGACACAGAGACACCCACACGGGCAAACTCGTTCCGGCGTGAATTAGGACCAGGAAGGTGGATGCTGTGGCGGGTTGCAGAGCTGCCAACAGGAATCCCCCATAAATGCAGGAGGGAGGCATGCCATCAAGAGGCCACCGGCAGTTCCCGCATCCCTCTGATTTCCAACACCCCTGCGCCAAGCAAATCCCACAACCATTTGCATTGCAGGGGAGGAGCAGTAGGGAAATATTTTCTACATTATTTGTTGCTCGAATGGTGGAAACCAGGTTGGACCTTGCTCAGGTGCTTCCTGAACCAGCATGAGAAAGGACACCCCGTAGCACGTCCTGGTGAACGTGATGGACAAGATGGACACCCGGAGCAGGAAAATTAGGAATCTTCCCTCGGTGGGTCCCATCCAGGGTGATGCTGTGTGTGCACAGACATCCTTCCCCTTCCAGTCTGCTGTGATACATCTCTCTCTCCAAGGAGATCCCAGCTGCTCTCCGCGCTCCATCTGCAGCCTTCAAACAGTCACTGCGAGGGGGAAAAAAATAAAAATAAAAAATTGAGTTCAAGAGGGGGGGGAAGGGAAAAATTAAAAAAAAAAAAGATCAGCTCTTCTGGCATCCCATAAATCTCAATTTATTTGTCCCTTTCTTTTTATACAAGCGTGAAGGGAAGGGAAGCTGAGGGCGGCGGTGTGTGGAGAGCCTCCCCGGGGACCCTTTCAACATGGCAGGGGACGTTCAAGGCAAGACGCCTTCAGCCTACAGTGAAGGGAAAGGGATTTGTTGATTTTAATTTAATTTTTTTTTCCTCAGGTGCTTTTGTGGTGGTGTTATTCAGAGGCCGTTTTTGCCCCGGGGGTGGAAGGTGCTAGAACGTGCCCAGCAGGTGTGGGGTGCTCATTAGGCCCAGGTGCCAGCACTCAGCTAATTAGGGCCCTGAGGTAGCTCCTCCTGCCATTCCCCTCTGCCCTTCTGAGGGAGAAGTTGTTTGTGGTGGCTGTGGCCGTGTTGAGGGTGATGTTTTGGTGAGGTGAGGAGATAAGATGGTGAGGAAAAAGGATGGGTGCTGCGGTGAGGAAACAAGATGTCTGCAGTGGCGGGAAGCTTGATGGCGGACAGGTACTTCTCTCCCATTCTGCTGCCAAATACTGTGTGGAAATAGCAAGTCCCCCCCCCCTTTTAAAAGCCCTCGAGGAAGGGTATTAATGTGTATTTTGCTGCAAAAGGTGTGTGTTCTCTCTGGTCGGGGTGAAGCTGCCTCATGGCTGCCTTTCCTCAGGGGGGGTCGCTGGGTGCCGGTGGGATTTTGGCACCCCTTGCTTGCGGGCTGCCAGAGTGGAAATACCTCTTCCAACTACGCATTTCTTTTCGTGGCTTGCTGCTGAAGCTGCAGTGGAGGGGTTTTAAGGTTATTTGGGGCTTTTTTTTTTTCTTTTCTTTTTGCTGCTCGGGGGAGATGGCTCCGGTTTTCCTGAGCTCTCGGTGGGATTCGCTTCAGGGTTTGCCCTCCGCAGCGCCTGGGTTTGATGCGCAGTGTAGCAGCAGCTTTGGGTCGCTTCCAGGATTGGCGATGGTCTCTGCGGTCTCCCCGGCGCCTGGGCTCTCCTTGCTGGAGCTGCTGTGGTTGCACAGAGAAGGTTTATTTCAGGGGGCTGCAGGTTCGTGTGAGCACAGCCGAGAGCTGTGGGTCGCCATAACCAGGGGGACACCGGCATGGCTGGAGCTGCCAAGGACTGTTTGACGCCCCTCTTTCCGTCTCTTCCCACAGCGCTTGTACCCGAGCCCTCATTTTTTTCCTGGGCTAGGACATTTGCAACTTGTGAGCGGTAGTACAGCAGTAATTACACTCTCCATCACTTTCCCATCAAGAAATAAATGGAAGAAAATCGCATCCCAAAGTCCCAGCACTGACCTTCATTTCAGAAGGTTAGTCACAGTCAGCTGGGCTATAATCTAGCCCTAAATTTACCCAAGACCTTGCTGTTCCCTGGGGCTTATCACGTTGCTGTAGCGCGGGGCAGCTGCCGGTACCTGCAAGGCTGAGGGGGGAAGCGTAAGTCCTACGGGAGCCATTTTCTGTAGAAGTTGTGTGTGAGGAGAGGCTTGGGGTGGCTTTTGGGGGGACGCGGCGGGTAAAGCATGCTGTCTGCAGCAGGCGGTACCTGCCCGTCTGCTTCGCTCTGCCAGTGGCTTAGAGAGCAGGACCGTATTGGGGTCCCCCTGAGGTCAGACATTTAAAGTTCATTAAAGCTGTTCTGTGGCCCAGCAGAGCTGTGACGCCGCCTGTATCTCCCTGAAATGTCATCTTCCCCCTATAAGGATTGATAGATTTCTTTCCTAAAACTTTCCCTAAGGTGTGATGCTTGAGGTCTCCTTAAAAGAATATACGCTTCCTTCCCTCAGTCCCACGTAGCTCTGAATGATGGAAATCCTCCACCAGGGTTGGCAGCACCGAGATAAACCTTGGGAAAGGCCAGCGCGTCTGTCCGATCCCCTCCAACCCCTTTGCTGTCGCACACAGACATGTGCCGCTGCATCGTGCCCTGACAGGTCTCACCAGCCTGCCGCTGGCTGCAGCGGTGGGCCTATTCCAGTTCCCCACATCAGGGGGACCTCTGGGAATGCCGTCACCAGTTTGTGTCCCACCCTGCCACCTGGAGCATTCAAAGCTAGCTGGGGGAATACCTATTTTAAGGTTATAGACCTCAGGATGCCACAGCGTAGTGTCCTGTAGCCCAGGGCAAGCCGCCTCCTTCTCTGGGCTGCTATGATGCTGTGATGGCGGGTGGTCCAGCATTTCTGGATGTTCCTTGGGGAAATTCCCAGCCCTCCTGTTACCAAGCATCTCTCTTTCCTCCCTTCCAAAGCTGTTCTCATGTTGTGCTGCCCGAGAGTGTGGTTGGGGTCTGTGTGGAGTGGACAGCCGTCCTCCGTAGCCCTGTCTTCAGTAAGCTGTCCTGCAGGTGAGGGGATATCTCCACTGGCTGCAGAAGAGGGACTTCTCTGGGGGGATGTTTAAGGAACACTGAGGTGAAAGACAGCCTTTATCCCTTGTATTCCTGGGCCTCTGCTGCCCCAACACAAGATGCAGGGCAAGAATTGGATCCTGGTGTCTTTAGTCTTTCTCTGGACTTGCTCTACGTCTCCCGCTTGCTGTCTCGTGTTGGAAAGGGGCGGGGTGGACTAGATGGCAATAAGAATTGTGTTCAGCTATTTTATTTGTCATAATCATTTCTAATATAAATGTGCAGGAACTGTATTACACAGCCTAATCAGTCACATATATTGTACGGCATCTTCAGTTTAGTGAAAAGTAAAAGCCATCCAGAAGGCAGAAATACGTTAAATGAGCATCTCTGAGGCTGTGCACCTTTTCTGATGGATAGAACGGCCCTTCTCAGCTTCGGTGCTTTATGCGAACCAGCCCTGCAGGGTAGGGGTGCATCCCTGGGACACGAACGGTGGAAGGAATGACTGGTCTACGGAGTAACGACTTGGTCCAAGTCTAGATGTAGGAGGTGGGCAGCCTTCTGTCCTTGCTGCAGGCAGGGGGTGACGGTGCAGTCCCCGTGGGATATCTCGCAGCCGCAGGAGTTTCCTCGGGCAGCGAGCATGTCTCACACAAAGGTATTTTGTCTGGGCAGATTGGAACAGGGGGGTGGGTGGCCTGAAAAGCTGCTCTGCTCTTCCCATGTGAGCTCCGTGGCAGCTCAAGGTGCAGCAGTATCAGTAGGATCCGCTCCTCGGCATTTAGAGCAGGGCTGAGGAAACTGGGGCAGCAGGTTTCCCACTTGTGCCCTTGAGTCTCTGCATGCTTGTCATCCTTTAATACGGATTGTTATCTCTCTTCCCACTCCGGGAGGGCTGACTTCCGTTAGTGAGGGGATTTGCATGCCCGAAGAGTGTGCCAGAGGTGATGTGAGTGGCCTCATGTGCTGTAGGACTCTCCTGCGGGAAGTCCCTGAGCTGGCGAAAGGGAAGGACGCTATTAGGGAAGCTGGAATCCCTCCAGCTTCTCTGATCGTGTCGTGTTTGTTCCCTCCATGTTTGCCAAAAGCACCCTTATTTATTTCATCAGCTAAATGCTGCAAACCAGATGCCTGACTTCCATCAAGGCATTTAATGATGATGATCATTGCTTCCTCTAATGCAGTGTCTTCTAGTGAGGGACGATGCCAAAGCAGCGCACAGCTGTTGACCGATGGGTGCCTGTCTGTTTTCTCCAGTATTTTAGGGTACTTATCTACTTTTGTGCTAGGGTTCCTTTTTTTTGTTTGTTTTTTTTTTTGCTGAGTTGCAGGAAGTTCTGAGGTGGAACGTGGCAGCTGTTTAATAGCGTGCAGGAGCCTGGTGAGGCAGATGAGCTCAGGGAGCGAGGAGAACCTCCTGCTCCTTTGTAGTGTTTCACAACGCTCCGTACCTGCTCAAAACGTGGTCCCTGCATCCTCTCGGAAGCAGGAAGAAGATGCTGCTGCTCTTTCCCAGCTAAGCTATGAGTAAATAACACAGATGAGAATGCACGAGGAGTTTTTGGCAGAGCGACGAGGAATGGTGCTTGGCTTAAAGGAAAAACATGCCTCTGCACCATAAACAAACCTCTTCTTGAAGTGGAAGTACCGAGTTGAGCTTGAGAGGATGCATGGTAGGGTGCGCACACTGGGGAAAGGCACAGGCGTTGGATGTGCTGGGATAACCTGGCACGGGAAAGCTGCTCGGACCTTGTATTTACGTGGGCGTGTACCTGAATATTCTTCTGAACTGCTTCGCTGATCGAGAACATGGGTCAAGAACTTGGTTTGAACAAGTCAAGCTGCTTTGGTTTTTGGCTTCACCTGGGAAGTGGGAGCAGGGTCGTGTTCTCGCGTCCCAAGGTGTTTGGGGATGAACATGCTCCAGGCTGCTTTTGAGACAGGCAAAGGCACTTTAGTAGTGCTGTTCTGAAAGGTGTTGAGACGCCCTTAGGCTGTCACCATCCTATAGAAAACATATGTGATTGTTAGATTTAACTGTGATGTCACTTTCCTTCTGGGAAGGGCTATGTAACTTCTGGAGGTATGTTAAGATCTTTTAAGAAACAATTAAGAATTTCAGTGTTGCTTTGATATGTGTTGAACAAAATGTTGACACAACACGCCACGCTACTCAGATTTGTTTTAACTTGCAGTTTAAACTTCAAAAAAAAAAGTATGAAATGAGTTAGTGAATTATTTTGATTGCTGTGTTCATTTTTTCAGCAAGAAAGCTACCCACCTGGAAAATACTGACTGGCTGCAGGCAGGAGCAGAATTTATTTCCTGAGATAAGTGGATCTGGGATAAAAGTTCTCTTTATTTTTTCATTTTGGCTGCAAAGGATGATATGCTTCTGTTCTGCTCTTTGTGCTGAAGATCAAATAAGAAGGAACTTTGCATAGGTGTGCCAATTCCTGTCAAGGAAAAGTTTCTTCGCCCCCACCCCAACCTTTTCCTCCTAGAAGCAGCATCTCGGACTTGAGACGAGAGCAATATTTAATGTTCCTTTCACAATAACACCGGTGTGACTCTGAATCCCAGAGCTGGCCCTCTTATTCTGTTTTCTGTTCCATGCACGCGGTCTCTCTCTGATCTCTCTGCCTTGGCCTTGTTTTATTCTTTCTGGGGTGGTTTTTTTTTTTTCCTTTCTTTCCCCATTTCTCTTGTGAAGATGGCTTTGTGGAAGAAGCATCGTTTCATTTTCCCAAAGGTCTAGAGAGGGCAGCTGGCAGATCTCGTATGCAGGGTGTCAGCTACATTAAATGAACACACTCAGATCACTGTAAATCCCTATTTACACATAATAAACATGGGGATATAAACCATAGAGGAAATAATACATTATTGATTACAACAATGGCGTGTAATGTCCTTTGAAAGGCAGGTGGTGCACGTCCATCCGTCGGCACTCCCGATGCGGCTCTTCTTGCTCCTTGGAAACGCAAGGCAAGTCAGTGGGGTTCTGCCACGCTCCCCTGGCTCAGCGTGGGGAGAGGAGGGGCGGACCCCATGAATGGTGGATTTACAGCCTGATGTTATTAGAAGATGTTTGGAGATAGCATAGCCAAGTGGGATATTTCTCTGGGTGACCTGAAGCCACGCTGAGCATGTTTGGGTTTTTGTTAAGCAAGCAAACGCTTCAGGGAAGGTTTTCCTCCAAGCGGAGCCAGAGCATTCAGACCTTGTTGGGTTTCCCTCTAAGCGCAGGTGGATCTCTCCCTTGGTGTCTAGGTGGCACCGAAAGGAGGATTTTGTACATCCTTGTCAGGTAGGAGCAGAGCTAAAGCGTGGTGCAACACGTGGGGGATGCACAAGCACACAAAACAGCTCCCTGACTTTGCGGAGAGGAGGATCTGTCGCGATTGAGAAGGATGGCTTACAAGCCCTAACAATAGTCTTCTGACTATTGAGTAGTATGCGCTCCGAAACAAAATGGGGGGGGGGATGGTTTTTCTGTGTGCGGCTGTTCTTTGTTGGTTTGGGTTTTGGGGGTTTTTAACCGGTGATCTAAAATGCTTGCCACCTGGGGCGCCTTATTGGCGACGCTGGCCGGGTACTTGTGTTGCAGTGATGAAGAACAAGGTTTTGATGGTTGCTGAACTTGTAGCTGATGATTTCTTCTCTTTCTCAACAGCTGGCACCATCCCTAATCTCCCGTGCAATACACGAAATTCATTCCCTTGTTTTATCTCTGACTGAGGTTGCAGGAAAGTGAAGTCCTTGAGGCTTGACAGGCAACTGGAATAGGTTTTGTTTGGTTTAAATGAGTTGAGAGTTCAAATCCAGACAGATAATGGAGCGGTTCTCCTCCCCTTGTTCGGCTTTAGGGGATTGCAGACCTTGCTGCTCCTCACAGTGTTGGCTCGAAGGCCAGCTGTCTGGGTCATAAGAATTTCAAGGTACAGCCGTGCTAACAGAAAGAGCATCTTTGGGAAAACTGGATAACTTGAATCGGCACATGGGAAAAGCTCACACACCCACCCACACACCCCCCAAGCTGCCCCTGACCTCGGATCTGAGCTGTTTGCTCACTCGTGTGAACTCTGCAGTGAAAACATATTAAAGTTCCCTTTTCCTGCGGCTTTTTTTCCTCCAGGTATTTAATCTTAGTTTACAGATGAAATGTGCAGTGGAGAAAAAGATGCTAATCACACAGTTGCTGCACTCTGCTCCAGCCGCTGAAAAATTTATTACCATCTGTCCTGGATTGGACAGGGCTGTGAGCGTCAAGACGTTAAGGTCTGTGAAGCAGCGGCAGATAGACTCGGCATTGCGACAGGGCACGGCATCGAGTCCGCAGAGGCCGTGCAAACAGCTTGCGGGGGTTTGTCACAGGAGAGGTACGCTTTGTAGTCTTCTCTTTGCTAAGGCCGGAGGCAAGAAAAGTCCACGTGCTGCTCAAAACTTCCATCGCTTGGCTGTTAAGTGTCCTCTCAGCAACTTTCTGGTGTTTTATGGTGGGGGGAGTTTTCTCTTGTTGTCAACCATTTCGCTAGTCGGCTCTTCCCACTTGTTTTTTTGGCCAGGTATCGAGATGGCGGCTGTTATTTCAATGTCCTGGATATGCCATTATGTACGTTCCTAATGGGTCCCTTCACCGGCTGTAAGGGGAGCTTTGTATCGTCAAGTTCTGGCAGGCTTTTATGAAACCAGAGCAGAAGGCGAGGTCAGCAATCAGACCAGAAATGGGATTTCTGAAGCTCCCAAAGAAAGGTGTTTGGCTGTGCAGCTTTCTGAGCGTGTCGCAGTATCAAACTGTCTTGGAAGCAAGGTGTTTTGATTTTTTTTGGCCTGTCTCTGCCCTCAGTGTGTTACTGGACTTACAATTCAGAAGTACACAAACTACAGCTCCCGCGATGCATCTAAAATACATGATTTGCGCTCGGCTTTTTGCAAGAGCTCTCTTTCTCCCCGGCTAGCTCTTCCTGCAACTCTACTTTCCCTCCGGCACCAAGTGAGTCCAGCTGAATCTTGGAGCGCGCAATGGTTTCACAAAGTACCTCTCCTGTGGCTGTGTTCGCCTATGTTTCTTCTTTTTTGTTAAAAGAACTTGGACTATTTTTGTAAAACCCCACACCTTGAAAAACCAAAAATTGCTGAGCAAGGAAATAACTGTCAACGGTGCAAGCGGTACTTGTGTCTCTCCTGCAGCAATTAGCAAACCTAAACGCAGGCTTGGCTGTCTTTCCAATTAAACTCTGGCAAGCTGGAATACATGATGTGATAATGAAGTAGAGAGTTTTGGAGCTACTCTGCTTGCTATTTTGAGGATATGGGAGCTTTAGGCTGTCTGGCTGAAACGAAGCCATTGAAAGTAATGGGCTGGACAATCTCACCCCATTACTTTTAATGGGATTGAGAGAGTGCGTGCTCAGGAGCAGCGCGCTGACACTGGGGGAAGCAGGGGAGCTGTTTTCACATATCATTCCAGTTATGGCCAACACTGGGGGAAAAGGGCCCCCCGGCAGTGGAAGCCAAGCTGCTTGCAATAAGTTATAGGGTTTGGCAGCAGATATGAGGAGTAGTAGCAGGGAAGGTGCATAAAGGCACATATTGGCACAGGCTGTGAGCTGGGGCTTAATTTGGTCAAGGCACGTCACGAGGAGGAGAACTGCAGTAGGTGAGAGATCCCTGCTGCTTGCGCGTGCTTTGGGCTGCGTAAGGGCACGAGCAGGGTGCCAAGTCCTTCCCTTACACCCGTCTTCCCTGGTTTACCTTCCTACCTCTTGCCTGCGATAATTGCATCTGTAGGGGTGGAGGAGGTCTCTAACATTGTGTGAACGACTAGTCTTTTTTTGGAGAAGCTGGTGGGTACCGCTAGCAAAGCGTTTGCAGCGTGAAGGTCCAGCCAGCAGGACCAGTTGCAGAAATTGTGAGCTTTCAGGTCAATCAGGAAACCAATCGTGCTCTAAAAGGGGAGCAGGGGTGGTCATGAGACACAGGATTAAAGATTTAGACCGAATGCTGCAACCTGCAGCCGGTGGTGTGGATGCAGCCGGTGGTGTGGATGCTTGGTGGCTTTCCTGGACCCAGGCAAGGTGCAGGGTGCCGACTCGAAGAGAAGTAGCACAGCCCGCAGCCGCTGTTGTAGCGGGATGCCTGCATGGCCTAGCAGTCTGGATGGTGGATTTGTTTCTCGTGGTGGGACCGGATCTGCTACCGCTGAGACATTGAAGGAACGTAGTCTGGACAGGGCAGCAATCAGCCTCCCGCTGCCTGAAATTTGCCCGCTCGTTTTCCTTTCTGCAGCTGCTGAGCGTGGCCAAAGCCCTCCCTGCCAGCACGCTGTAAAGCTTCAATACCTCAATCAAAGCAGCCTTCCTGGAGAAAGGGATGGAAATGTAATGATTAGATAATGGCTTAAACCTTGTGGCTTTCTCCCCTTCTCTGTAATAGGTGCCTTGTTCGTTAGCGGAGGGTAGGGACCCATTTTCCTGCTGCCCTTTCCATCTTAGCACCGTGTGCTCTTCGAGCAAGTTTGAACGGAAGGGAAAGAGCAGGGACTGCAGCAAGTGTACCTCCAACTGGGATGAATCTCAGATTGCTGCTCCCTTGGCCAAATTACCCATCCGTGATGGTTTGGTAACACCACCATAAGTGAGATTCCCATTTAGGTGCCCCAGCTCCCATTCAAATTGCTGGGAGGTTTAAATAGCAAAGGAGGAAATGGAGATCAACCCACGTACGTGGGTCTGACCCAAGGTGACTTGTTCACATCACTGGTCTCCTTCAGCTCGGGACTGGTGGATGGCCCAAGAGGAGATGGCGTAGCGTGGACTGGTGCTGCACAGCAGGTCTCCTACCCCCTTCTCACCTTGCAAGCGGGAAGGCAGCTCGAAGAGTTTTCTGAAAGTGCCGAGAGTTGCTAAGGAGGGGAAAAGTAAAATAGAAGCTGAAGATCAGAATTTTTTTTTTTAAAAAAAAAAGCCTCAGATGTGCAAGAATTGCAGCCGTGCTGTGAGGTAACCGGCAAACACAATTTAATTACAAGATACGCAGAAGTAATGGCGTTGGCGATGCTGGAGCATGATTTCCCAGTAATAGAAGGACCGCAGGGTTCCCTGCCTCTGACTGCCGTGTCATCTTCAAATGAGAGCACGACGGTGCTTCAGTGCTTTCCCTGCCTTCAGAGGGGATTAAAGGGATGCAGATACTCGGTCTTGGAGGAGCTGGGCAGTCGTCAAATGTGTCCAGCACGTGAAGGATTTGGAGCAGGTGGGCTAATGGGCTTCACAGGATTTGAGGCAGGAGGAGCTGATGGATCCGGGGCAGATGGGCTTGAAGGCAGCGACCCTGATTTCCTAGGTCATGCGGAGGATAGCTGCGTTCGCTGGATGTTTCCGAGGGTAGAAGTGGTTTGTGCTTTCCTGTACCGTCCTCTGCCTTTCTAGGCTTGTAAAACGGGTGGCTGAACCAGAAACGCTTTCAAGGTGGGAGGCGTGAGAAGCCGTTGTTGATCCGGAGCGCTACAATAGATGTGACCTTTACAGTGCTGCTTTATTTTTATTATTTTTCTCTCCAGTGTGTCCACAATCTGTCAGAACAGTGTGGGGACTTCCAGGGCTTATTGCAAAGTGTTTCCACTGCCACGTTCTCCTCCTAGTTGAGCAGAGGTGTCATGGGGTAGTGTGGGTGGGCTGCGAGGCTGGCACACCTCCTGCGTGATGCAGATCTCTAGACCTGCATGCAAATGTGGCTCTCTGTACCAGGGAAGCGCAGAATGTGTTATTTATTCCAACATGAGACGCTCCCGCCAGGCTTCAGGATAATGGCGCGCTGTGTGTGGCTAACGTTGCTTGGATTGCGATGGGACATGCGGGGGTCCTACAGCAGGAGCGAGGAACAGTGCAGTGGCTTTCAGTGAAAGGAGAAACCAGAGCGTTTGGTGAAATCGGGTCTTTCAGAACAGAGCGTTTTCTCTAAGAAATCAAAATATGTGGCTCTTGGATCTTTCTCCCTGTCAGTTTTGTTCTGAGCTTTTTCATTCAGATTTTAGACCATTTTGGAGACTAGCGATCCCTCCTGTTGGAAGCCCTGCTGGTATGTAGGAGCACAGCCTGATGCCAGTGCAATGGCTGGAGATGGAGTAGGAAGGCTCGCCACGGCTTAAACCAGCCCAATCCATCTTCCAAACAGCCCTTCCCTTGCAGTCCCCCCTGTTTCACGCGGACCCTGTGTTTGGGGCTTTTCCAGTCTCTTGGGACATAGAATGACAGAATGGTTTAGGTTGGAAGGGACTTTAAAGACCATCTCGTTCCCACCCC
>RSEF01000024.1:386500-411001 GCA_003993805.1 Himantopus leucocephalus | reverse complement strand
TCTTCTCCAGGCTGAACACCCCCAACTGTCTCAGCCTGTCCTCGTAGGAGAGGGGCTCCAGCCCGCAGAGCGTCTTTATGGCCTCCTCTGTCCCCGCTCCAACAGGTCCGTATCTTTCCTATGTCCCCTGAACGGTATTTTGATTCCCTGGAGAGCTTGTTTCATCAAGTGCAGTGCAAGAGATGCTGCAGAAAGGTGCAATAGGTTTCACACAGGTCCTCCACCCTTTTCCCTCTGGTGGGACAGTGTTATTTTTCTGCTATATGGAGTTGAAATATGCAGCTTCTGGTTTTGGGAGGGGTAGGAGGGGAAGATGGCTGGACAGGGAGGAACAAGTAATGCCGCGTTGGTGCCACCACAGATCTTGCCAGGCAGCTCCCCGAGTGACTGCAAGTTTGGGTCTGAGCTGGGGGCAGGTGACAGATAGCCCAGGGCCATCCGAGCCCTTGGCTTGTGAGAGGAGATGCCTGGGGGAGGCAGAGAGGACAGACAGGGCAAGGGACAAGGCTCAGACTGTCTGTTAGCCTTCCCTGCCCTCGCTGTTCCTGCCCCAGAGGTGTGAGGAGCTCCGTAGAGTACACGTAGGCTGTGTCGGTTGGTGTAACGCAACCACTGGAGTGTAACCAAGACAGATGTGCCCATCACCTGGCTGTCCTCTGATGGCCCCGGCTGTCCCGCCGACTCCTCGGAGTCAGGAAACGTGGTCTCAGCAGTACCTGTCTCCTCCCGGGGATGGTGACGTGTCATGCTTTCAGGGACTGACCTGGGGAAGCGTCAAGGAGAGTCTGGGGGATGCGTGGGGAGGTACTTACGTATCGCTTAAGTTTCTCTCGAAGCCTTGTTCCTGACCTTCCCGCAGCGGGCTGCTGCCTTGAAACGGGGGGATGTATTTTGTGGCTTGAATGGAGCAGCGCGTACAATGGGCTGCAGTCAAAAGCAGATGAAATCCCTGGGAAGCCCTTGAAGTGCCGGTCAAATCCACCAGCGATGTGAATTGGCCGTAGCCCCACCGAACAATACAGCCGTCTTCCCAGGGAGGGTCCGAGCTCCAGGGCTGTAGCAAGCGGAGGAGCTTCAGAGGGTCTGAGCTAAGCGAGATGAAAGTGGCAACGGGAGAGCAGCTCTCGCGAAATACTGTAGAAATCGTGTAAACTGGGGAGAAGCGCTTGAGCTACGCCTGCACGCTGTGAGATTGTGAAATGAAAGATTGACCCCGCAGGGATGGAGAGGGCCTGGAGGCGTTGCTGTGGACAGTCGGCTGCGCATCTCTCCTCGGTGGAGCCTTCAGAAGTAGGGTGTGGAGGGAGTTGGAGGTGACTTTCTTGCCACTGCTGCCCAAGGAGGTGTGATTGCGGGCAGCCCCGCCAGCCTTTCCCAATGCCGGTGAGTGGGTTTGGCAAGATGACATAGAATTTTCTGGCTGCGTTGGTCATCTGACCAGCAGAGCCCTCATTAGCGCAAACCTTGGTTGATCTGTTATTGTTAGCGGTGAAGAAAACAGACTCTGTTTCTAAATAACCTTTTATTTGTTTTTCTTTTGACTAAAACAAATGTGGTATGAAAGTTATGGCTTCTACACCAGAAAATACAGGAAAAATCCCTTTGCCTGTGTAGTTGAACTGTGGAACAACGTGCTGCTATAAGACCTTATCAAAGGGAAGTTATTTCAGATGATTTGGTTAGTGTAAACGTGTACCCGTGCATACAGAGGTATGAAAGCTGTTCATGCACGAAGGTTCCAGTACTGAAGGCTGCCTTACTCTGGGGTAAATTGTTTTTTTCCTCCAGCAGCTCCGTTGGACTTCTTTGGAGGAAGGCGGGGGGGAAGTAATCCAAAGAATGACTGGATTTGAGGTTTGTGAGGATGCTTTTTCACTTGCTGGATGCTTCACAAATAGAATATGTTTGTAGGAAAAGGAGCACCAGCCATGGAGGGGCTGGGGAGGAGAGCGGGGAATACAGACAGATTCAGCGTACTGAACTTTAGGGACCAAAGGCTCTGTGTTGCCACTAGAGGAAAAAAAAAAAAAGCTCTTCAAAACAGTGCTGAGTTACAACTTGGAGGTGCCTTTTTTCCCTTTGTTAGCCAGGGAACACAGGGAAATAATTCTCTCTGCTCAACAGCGTGAATCCCTCTTCCTCCTTTCCCCTTCTGCCAGTTGTGTTTCCTGCGAAGAAGCAAGTTTTAATTGTCTGGTACCAGGGCAGAGCTCTTTCTTGGGGAGAGCTGCTCGCTGCGTGGTTTCTCTAGTCTTCCCCCTTGACGCTTCTGGTGCTGATGTCTTTCAAGGCAGCTTGGATAGCTGGATGCCAGCGTGCTGTGACACTTCCAGGCATGTGCCTGTCTAAAGCTGTTTGTCCCAGAGAACCTCCTCCTGGGTCACGGATGGCTCTGTTTTTTTTCACTGGGTTGAAAGAGACTCAGTGAAAATAAGCGCACCCGAGTTTTCCTGTCACTTTCCGTTCTGGTTTTTTATCCCAAAAGAATGTTTGGTAGAAGTTTTAAGGGCCCTCCAGACCTTCGCTCTTCAGCACCAGCAATTCCCCTTAGGGAAAACAGTGCTGGGGCGGGCTCGTTTTGGTCATGCTGCTGTTCGAGCTGCAGGGCCGTGCCTCTCCAGCATCGTTTAGGGCAAATTTAGGTCTTAACACAGGTACTGTGCAAGCTTTCGATTTCGGGGAATTTTCCTTTGCCGTGCAAAGTTGAACCGTCCTCCTCAAGGTGGTCTTCGCCCCTGCGCAGCGGCAAGAGGGGAGACTTTGCCACTCCGAAGTCTTCGACCAGAACTGGCTCCTGAACGGGGCGCCTGGTTTCTGCAAGCTCTGCTGTACGTGCCTTCCCTCTTTAATACAAACGGGATTTCCAGGTCTGTGGACCATTGGAGAATAGCCCTTCTGCGCAGTTGCGTTTTATATCTGGGAGCAACGAGCTGGCAAACACCTCTGCTCCATCTGTTTTCCTTCGTTGATGGATTCTTTAAAGTCAGATTGTGGTCCCACTGGGACACACTCAACTAATCCTCTGCTTTTAAGATTTTATTTGTGCAATAAATGGATGACAAGGTGGTTTGCGAGTACATAACACAATAAATGGGTTTATAAATGCAACTTTTCTGCAGAGCACTGTAGAATAAAATACAATATCACTACAGCATTTAGCACTGATCTCTGGTTCATTCATATTTCACACAGTAATGTGCCCGTTTTCTCATCTGGGAAGCCTCTTAGGTTTTTTAATACATTTTTATAAATTAACAGGGCACAGATTTAATAATAACTTGCATTTGTATAGCTTTTTGCATCTCCGAGGATCTTGGATTGCTCTGCAGACTTAACGGTGTAATATAGAAATTACGTGCCGAAGGATCCATTTGCTCTCTGCCGGAATGTGGCAGTAGTTTGGATCGCGCAGCGATGCTCCTGGATGCAAACGATGTCGAGGGAGGAAGCTTGAATCCAGCGCTCCCGGCAGAAGGTGAACTTGGAGGAGAAGGATGCAGCTTGCTTTCTGGGTCCCCAGAGCAAAGTCCTCTGAAGAAGAGGTCACAAGGATGTTGAGGAAATCCGCAGGAGAAAAGCAGGATGGTTACTGAGCCTGGAAACTAGGATGCTGAAAAGCAAAGAACAAAATGCTCCTTCACGCACTTCTAGCTTTTGGGATGCATTGTCGCTAGATACGGAGAAGCCAAGAACATGGAAAGCCTTGGGAGATGGGTCTGTTCCGTTCATAACATGTTTCTTTAGCAACAGCAGACAACTTCATCCATCAGGACAGGAAACTTTGAAGCAGGACCATAAGGTTTCTCAGCTAAAGTAATCCAGAACTCTTGGATTTGGTGACGTAGGATCTTCTCATATTACTCTTGCTGGCCAACTTAGAAACAAAGAGGAAGGTATGGAGCTTCTTTCCTTGGAGACTTTCATGCTCCTTCCAGACCTCCCACCCAAGTTCTTGGCTTCTGAGATCCCCAGGTGAGATGGGGCTCTGCCAACCCTCTGTCTTTCCCGGTCGCCATGTTGTGGTGTCGCTGACGCTGGGATATCTGTCACGGAGGTTGTCCGTTCCCCACCCCGAAAAGAAAAAGTTCGGAACAAAGCTCATGCATATGACGTGTGATTGGAAAAATATTTACAGATAGCAAATTGCCATCTCTGTGGAAGGAAAACATGAGAAAATGGAAACGTGGTATTTATGTTAATACAAAGTTTTTAAAATTTCATTTAAGAGACCAGCTGTTTCTGCTTCTCTTATAAGAGCTTAATTGGTGTATAATAGCATAGTTAATTAAATACAAATCAATAGTTTAAAACAGCTAATTGATATTTAATATGTATGGGAAAATATAACTTAGTTGTAATATAATTAACTCAATATTAAATAAGCAATGGAATTGCAATTATGCCTTTACAACGATTATAAAGTTTATCGTTCTTTAATAAACTTCAATTAGACAGGTTGAGCTGAAAAATTATTAAACAGGTATTATTGGGCTATTAAACATTTATTATCATTCCTGGTGGAATACAGCTAAACAATAGTACGCATTATGGTTGTGTTAATAAACCTTTATTACTGCTTTGCAGCTTTAGCCTTCACTGCACTGGTTGATCAGCAGCTTAGTTCCCTCCCCGAGTTGTGGGTGGAGGAATTGCCTTGAAATTGAGTACGGAAATCCCAAGCGATGGGAGAAATGAGGGGAAAAAAAGCAGGCGGCTTCCGTAGTTTGGGCCAGCAAAGAGAAATCTTTCTTTCAAAGCAAACTTGCCCAGTCGGTGCGTAAAGATCCTTTTCTAGATGACCCTGAACTCTTGTTTCTTTTAATTGGCTTTTGCTTCGTTGTCGCTGGCTGCCCCTAATGCTGGCAACGTATGGTTTGAACTAGGTTGTGCTTTGTCTGATGAGTGGTTCTTCTGCAGGTTTTGAGGCGAATTAATGCAGGTACTTCTGAGCCAGTCAAAAACGTGGTTCTGCCATGTGTTTTCCAAACAAGACACTTAAGCTCGCACTTCTTCAAAGCGCCTGGGATGATAAACTTCAACTGTAACTAGTTTCTCTCTGCTGGGAAAACATCAATTGCTGTTGCAAGGAGATGGATGGGGATTTGTTTTTGGGGGTGGGGGGCAAGCATGGGTTAAAACGTTCTGTTTTCAGTGGTATCTCAGCAGCCTCCCTAAAGCCAAAACATTTTAAATGCTGGGTATCTGCTTAACTGTTTTAGCTTTCGGTAGCCACTAAAAGCCATGAAGTGGTGAGACATCCTTAGGCATCGGAGTCATCTTGAAGTATTTTACCTTTTAAAGGCACTCTCAAGTATTTAAAGGTGCCTTTAGCTACAAAGATTCTTGCATGTTCTCACAAATTTATGGTATGAATTATTATAATGCAGTCCTCTTGTATAGCTCCTTTCATCATGGGATATCAAAGTGTTTTATAAGCATTAATTATAGCACCCCTCAGGGAGGCAAATGAAAGATAGACACCCATACCGGTGTGCGCTCCAGACGGGTAATAACCCAGATTTCATCTGGATCCAGCCCACGTGGCTCATCCCTGACTATCCCTCCCTCCTGCAAGGGCTACGTTGTGACTGGGAGCTCTTGGGTAGCACAGCCTTTGCCTTGGGTCGTAGCCACTTACCACAGCCTCTAAAGCATCGACCGCCTTCTTAGGGAGCGTTGGAGACTGGAAGATGATGGCTGGACATCGGGGTGGTGGGACATTCATCCCCCAAGTAGGCTGCAGCTATCGCTGCCTCCATCACTGCTTTGGTTCAGGATGCTCCTGATGATGTTTGCGGTCGTGGTCCATGGCAAGCACGGCAGCCCTTGTCGTGCCAGGTCTCCATGTTCAGGAGAACCCCAGCCAGCGTCCATGTGTGCATGCTGGGATGTACGATGCACGTCTGAATTAGTAAGATAGGAACGCTGGCTTGCTCAACTCCGCTGTGGGCTGCGCTGCCTTGTGTGACGCTAATCTAATTGTGTTGTTTTAATTAGGCTTTGATACCTTGGTGCTCGTTGAAGGCTCAATAGGAATCAATGCAGTTTTGCTTTCCTATCAATAAAGACATAAACGCCTTTTGCCTGCTTCACAGCCTCCGTGTAAGTGGCCCCGGAGGCTTGGGAGGCTACCGGCAGGCTCACAGCCATCCGGCCACGTGCAATGTGTCTGTTTTCACAAGCGTTGTGGAAACCTCACTCAAAGTTCAGCCAGGTCGTATCGATCCTAGTTACCAGATAGCGCGAAGGGAGGTAACCGGTGCTGGATGTCCTTCAGCTAAACCAGCAGAGCCTAGCAGCAGTCAGGAGTGTTGGAGGCATCTAAGGCTCTGCAAGTCGACCCCTTTCTTAGTGTGTTTGCTGTTGTTGTGTGGGCTGTGCAGGGATGGCGTCGATCGCGTTGCCTCTGTCCTGCAGAGCAAGAGGGCTGGCTTCCACCTTTGCTTCAGAGGTGGGAGATGGTTGCTGTTTACCTCTTTCTGCTAATTAGGGCTCTGTGGATAGTTGGTTCCCCTGCCCTGATTTGTCTAATCTTCAGACATCTATGTCTGAGTTAGTCACCACCTTTTGTGGCCCATGAGAGAGTCACAAGCACCCCTGAAGTCATCCCAGGTAGGTGAAGTGAGTCACCTTCTGGAGATGCTTATTTCTTTCTGGGGCACTACCGTAGGTGGCAATGTGGATTTAGGGGGGCAGTTAAATTTCAGCTTACTCTAAGCATCTCAAGAGACTGACTTTTTTTGTCTGAGCATCGACTTCAGTGGGATTACATGCGTGACTTATTTTGGTTAGATGCTTATGTCCTCCCGCATGGGGAGCCTTGTGATCAGGAGCAGTTGGTCCTTAACCTCTTGCAAGGTGGAGCCCTGTTTAATGTTCGAGAAAGGGTACAAGCAAGACTAGTTAAAAGCACTGAGTGTCCTGGGGTCAAAATAAGTCTGTTTTTTCTGGGTTTAGGCTCTGATTCTGCCTCATACTGTGCGCAGGGGGAGGATGCTAACCCCTCTGCTGGGATGCCATGGCAGCTAGCAGTATTGGGGCGGGATACTGTAGATCTGGGTATATACCCATGTAAATCTGGGTGTCTTGTCTGCACGACCCATCACACTGCAGCGAGCAGCTTTCCTCTTCCTCTGGACGCAGTCCAGATCTGCAATTCAAACCCAACTTTGCACCACGGCGCTAAAAGCCAAGGCTGCCAGGCCTCGCTCGCTCTGCGCTCTCAACCCTCCCGCTTCGCCGCCTTCCCCTCTTGCATGCGGCGCAACTTCGTGACACTCCCCAGCGCTCCTTCCTCCGGCAGAGGGGGGGCTCGAAAGAGACCACAGCCACATTAAGTAAACATCAAAGGGGCTTTGATCAGCAGGGCTCCGCAGAGCACAGAAGCCCCCAAGGAGCTCTGCAGGTCCACAGGCAGGCAGCATCGGGGACACGGTACCTTAATTTTCTCCACTGTGACACAGGAGAATTTGTTTGAAGAACTGGAGCTTTTTGCCACTCTGAGACGCGCGCAGGGAGAGCACGCATGCACGCAACCTACTTCTGGAAAAGCCCGTGCTCAGATCTCTCTCTGTTTGTTATCGATAGCCAGAAAGGCCCATTAAGAAATCAAGGCATCAAAGGCAGGTGCCTCCTCAGACTCTGTCACTTTGCTGCTCGTAGGGTCACTTGTTTGCTTCTAAAGAGCAGGGTGCCTCAAGCCAGGCTTATCTTCCCTTCTGAGGGCCGGTTCCCGTTTTACTGTGCTGCCTGCTACGGGAGAAAGGGATTAAAGAGTCCATGTTGTTGCAGCGTGCCGGTGTGGAGGAAGATGCAGCTCGTTCCCTCTGCTTAGTGTAGAGGAACACTTAAGAAATGGGCAAGGGAGGGGAAGGTGACCCCCCTGTCTCTAGATATACGTGGCTAAGAGGAGCAGCGCAGCTGGAAGCAGTTGGTTTGGGACCCCCAGCGAAGTTCAGCTGTGAGGCTGACCAAAGACTTCAGTTACGTGCCTGCCTCGCTGGTGCTTTGCCTCAACGGGGTAACCGGCAGGATTTGCTCCCCGCAGCATCCCCGTGCGCTTGCTCTTGTCCCCAGCCTAGTCTTCTAACGTCGCTCTCTCTTCTCTTGCAGAACTGGGGCTCCCAGGAAGAGGATGCTGCCTAGTACTGGGGTTCATGTACAAGGAGAAGTACCGCAGGATGACTGAAGGTGAGCGGCTTCCCCACCTTCCATTCTTCCTTCCTCTTTAGCAGTCTCATTGCGAGGGATGTGGGTGTGCCGCTGTTAGGAATGCGCTAGGTTCTTGTTCACGCCGAGGGGAAGATCCTGCTTTCCCCTTTGATCTCTGAAACATCTTAGTGGGCACAGATGTGGGAAGCCCCCTGCACAAAGCTGCAAGAGAAGAGCAGAAGCTTATTAGTTCCGTACATCCAAAATCCATCGTCTTTTTCCCATGGAAAGGATTTGTCGCATGGGAAGCTCATCCATCAATTGCTGCATCTAGTCTTTTCATTCTAGTTGGGTGGCGGCGCCTCACCGTGACACCTTCAGGGTACCAATTTTCAGTGCCTTTGCGCTTCTCAGCGCCATTCCGTCGCTTGTCAAACCCCTGCACTCTGGCAGAGACCTCGCTCAAATTTCCCTATTTATATTCTAGTCATCCCCCAAGTACTTTATGAGCATTGATTAATCCATAGAAATATCATAAATAATTATGAAGTATAATAACTAAACAAAAACTATTTACGCTTGAAAGAATTGGCATCCTTGCTTCTGGTAGCTTCGTTGCTTGGCTTCTTTTTCTGGAGCGAACCCCGGTGCAGCACCATCGCTGATTAATGCTGGATCAGAGAAGGATTAAAGGTCCCAGAGCCCTGCAAGATGGGAGGGTTCTGCGGGTGTATCGAGGAGATTTTTGGCTGCTGCGATGTTACTCTGGGGACTGCAGACTCCATCCAGAGATGGATTTAGTCCTTGGGTTTGGGATTTGATTGGAAATGATTTTGCCCTGCTGAGCTTCCTTTAGCTTGCGTGGGATTGCCCAGCAGTTAGCCGCGGGGGTGTCAGCTCTCGCGGGGAGCCTTGTCTTCACGAGAGTAAAAGGTGCGTTAGCTTTCATGGGGTAAAACTCTTTGGAGGCAAAGTTGTGGCTCAAATATCAGTTAGAAGATCAAAGGTTCCTTCAGTTCCCCAGGAGCCCTGAGACTGAGCTGATAACATGGGGAAAGTACTTCACAAGACTTCACCTCGTGCTTGTTAATTACCACGTGCTTTTTAAATATTGATTAGAGCATGTTTTTAACGGGAAGGGGCTGCCCCTTGGGGGAGTGGATGGCAGAGGCTCGTCCGAGCGCTGTTGGAAGGTGCAATCTCTCTCCCGATACCTTCCTGTCCCTCAAGGCTCTCGGAGAGGCTGCCTGTGGCTGCGCTCAGACGGGCGGGAGCACCCTGGGGATGCTCACAGGGTGTCTGAGAGCCGGCAGGACCGTGGGCACACCTGGGCATCCTGCCGATCCTTTGGGATCGGTCACAAAAGCTCCCGTCCCCCCGGTGGATTCAAAGCCTTCTGTCCGCCTACGAAGTGAGCCACCTTTTCAGGCTGAACATGGCTTTGTGTGGAGAGAACAAAGACACATGAAAGGCCAAAAGTAAAGCCTTTGTGTGGGAAAGGGAACAAAGTGTGCCCGCCTGATGCTGTGCAGCCAGCGAGTTTCTGGCCCCTGCAGGCTGCAGGACCATTACGTTTAAAGGTACAACCTGCCAAAAACAAAGTCGGGGGATTTCCATGGCTACAAAGACCACCCAGGACTTGTGTTTTCACTAGAGGCGGTTCTGGACGTCAACCGCAGGCCTCCAACTTCCCGGGTTTGTGGTGGATTTCAGGGCAGATCCACGCCGTATGGCCGGTGAGCCAAGGGGGATTTCGGATGTCTGGTCATCTGCAGGGGTACGGCGAAGGTATTTCCCGCCCAAAGTACCTGAGCCGGACTCTTTGGGCCAGTTACCTTGCAGGGATAAGGAGAGAGACAGCTTCCCTTTGATGTTTTTTTGCCAAGTGAGAGCTTTTCCTCTTTTTATTGCATGATGGTGCTAATGAATAGCCCTATTAATAATTACAGGGTAGCTGAAGGAACTGAAAGCAGAGGTAGGCAGTGGGGCAATGGGATAATTATGAGGTGTGGGGTCTCCATCGTAGTGGAAATGGGTAATTACAGGGATCATTAGATCCTTGCTGTCATTTCACGGAGGCATCTACAAAATGCGCTCGTAGGTAGAGAAGCACAGGAGGACTTAGACGGAGGTCTTGTCAGCGTGGAGGAATCGCTTCTTGGTGGGAAAGCGCTTCTCTTGGCTATCCCCATGGAGAACGTCCAGGCTGGGCACTTGCAGCCCAGCGTGGCAACCTCTCCCAGCAGTGTAAAATAAATGTTGTGGCTTACAGACGCTCTGTGGCCGTGCCCAGCGAGGGCCTCTGGTAGCATTATGTTGTTTGTTTACCAGCTGGCAAGGCATGGATGCCCATTAACACCACTGATTGCAGATGCGAGCTCTTCTGGCTGAGCTGTCCTCCAGGGCAAGAAGCCAAAATAAGTGTCCGAGAACGCGCCTCTGTCGGTGTTAGTTAACACGTGTCAGTTCCTCATATCAACCTGTGCCGTGAAAAGACGGGTCTGGGTGAGGTGTCGGTGTCTCTCCCAGCTGTAGGGCAGCGGAGCAGCCTGGGCTGCTGGTGGCGGCGCTGGTGATGTGCAAGGCAAGAACGATTTGGGTCCTGTCCCATCAGCTGGCACTGCTGCGCTGCATCAGGTGCGACTGCCTCTTGCTGTACCACCACTGCGATGCTCCCACTGGGAAAGGTGCTGGATTTGGGCACGCTTTGGGGCTGTGTATGGGCTGGGAATTGGGAAGGCGCTGCTCCAGCGTGGCTGCGATATGCTTATCCCTTTGCTGTGATTGACGATTGCCTCGTCTGCGTGCTGGGATCGCTGTTTGGTGTGCGGCTGTGAGTTGTAGGGTGAAATTAAGCTGGTGACAGTTGTAGACGGAGAGAGAGGTAGAGCTGTCTGTAATGACGGCCTTGCAATAAAGACGCTTTAGAGTTAATCCTCCACCATCTGTCTTCGTTCTGCTAATAACCCACTCAATCAGATGCTGCCGACTGTTTGTTAACATTCAGAAACAGATACATAATCGGGAGGAGCATGCTGTTTGCTCACCAGGGGCTGGATTCCTCCTTGGGAGTAGCTCTCCCCTGGCCACGGCGGCGGTTCAGTGCGAGCCACGGCGTGTGGACTGGGTGTCCCGTGGCACGTGCCGAGCAAGGGAGGGTTGCTGAGGCTGGCGGCGAGCTGAGTTACCCAGCTTTCCCCGGGGCTTCTGCTGCCCTGGCTCGAGGTGGTTTTGAAGCAGGAAGGTGGTATCTGTGAGGTGGGTCTCCTTAGTTTCCCCAAGAATAAGGATCTTGGACTAATCTGAAAATCGGGGCTTGTTTTTCTATTCCCTCTTCCCCTCCACGTTCAGCTCCCTTGCCGTCCAGAGGGAAGGCAAAGGGTGTGCTGTAAAATCTCTCCCTGCTCACCTATCGCGCTTGGTCCCTGCCTGTCCGTAGCTGCAGGTCCCAAGTTAGGCTTGCTCCGCTCTCCTCTGCGCTCGCCAGGTATTCAGATGTCGATCCTGCTCCTGCTATTTTTCTTCTTCTCTCCTGCCTTTGACTTCTTGCCAGATCTAACTCGAGTCATTAGCAAGCGTCACTGCAGCAATTATGGCACTTTTTGGCTGCCATTCATAAAGCTACTAACGGGAACGATTAAGCGCTGAGAGGTGTCAGCCTTCTCCTTCACCACCTGTTCCCGCCAGCCGTCGGCTGCTGGAAGGTGCCTCCAACCATCTCCCCGTGCACCAGGGAGCAGGGCAGGGCGGCTCACTCCCCTCCTCTCGCCTCCCTTTCCAGGCGCTTCGCTGGCTCTCATGTCCTCCCGCACAGTAAGCGGGTGGCACCTCTGCAGGGTGGACCCAGCGCTCGGCTTTGTCACTGCGTGGAGGGGAAGGGTGGGCTTCATCTCGTGTCTGACGTTGGGTGGTGAAAGCAGGAGTGGTGGGGAAAGGGACAGAAGAAGGACTTGGTGCAGCATCCTCCTCCTGGACCACCTAATGGTTAATGACGTGTGCTCAAGGAAGGACAAACTCCCCCTCTTCAGCTCCCTGCTTGGCTTATAGCCCTGCTTTCTGCTTTGCTCGCATCCACGCCATCGGTCAGGGACAGCACGAGGCTGAAATCGGTCCCTTGATCTGCAGGCAGTCTCCTCGGCGTCGGCCGCTGTAGGTGCAACACTCGCTGGTGTGCCAGGAGAGGGGTTGGCTTGTGCCCGCGTTATCTCTGGCGGCAGCCGCCTTCCATTCCCATCGTGGCTGGGAGCAGAACCCGGTCTCTGTAGTTTTCTGCGTCAGAGGTGTCTCCATTCACTCTCCAAAGCACGGCAATACCAGCAGCCATTACTGCAGAGCTGCAGCTCCACGTAGCAACGAGCGCTGCTCTGTGTTTAATTGGGAGAGGGTGTTGCTTAGCAAATCATATTTGCTGGGTAATGACTGCAGAAATGTGCTCAGATAAGGACTGTCTGAATCCAAGGCAGGAGGTTTTTCTTCAAAGGCCGTGTGAGGCTGTTGGTATAAGACAAACCTTGAGTTTGGGGAGTATGGAGGGTGAGGGCTTAAAAGTTTCACGGTCTGAGCTGCAAATCTTGCCTTGGCTCTTCTGTTCGTAACGTTTAGGATCTTATTTAACGACCTTATTTAAAGTGGTACCCAGTGACAGGACAAGGGGCAACGGGCACAAACTGGAACACGGGAAATCCTATCTCAATGTGGAAAACTTCTTTCCTTTGAGGGCAGCAGAGCACTGGCACAGGCTGCCCAGAGAGGTGTGGAGTCGTCTTCTCTGGAGATATTCCAAACCCGCCTGGATGCGTTCCTGTCCAGCCTGCTCTGGGTGAACGTGCCTGTTGGAAGGTGAGATGGAAAGTAGGGGAGGAGATGGGAATCGAAAAGAGTCTTAGTGAGAGAGAGAAGAAAAAAGGTATGGAGGGAGTTGGACTAGATGATCTCCGAAGGTGCCATCCAACCCCTACCATTCTGTGATTCTGTGAAAGGCGCTGGGCAAAGGTCTGGTATCTCTTGTTGGGGGAAAATGGAGGTGCCAAAAGGGGCACCAACCACCTACCTCAAACGTAGGAGACACCTCAGACATGGGGCACAGGTGAGGGTTGGCCCAGAGAGGCCGTGACGATGGTGGCCTGAACTGAAGGAGAGCCACCAGCCTCTTCTCTTTGTGACGGCTCGTGCAGCCCTCGCAGGCTGCAACTAGTAGGAATGATTTGAATCGGCCCCGGCGGGGCTGGCAGAACTGGGCAGCTGCCTGTTCCTGGCTCGTGTTATCACCTGGGGCTTCGCGCTCCTGAACCGCGAGCAGCGTAGCTCTGGACGGGGTTTTTTTTGTCTTCAACTTCAGCGTCTCTCTAGTCTGCAGATAGGTTTCAGTTCTGCGAGACGGGGGGAGAGAATTGTCTATGCATATGAAAGCTGTTTTTATGGCTTATAATTATCTTGTACCCATCCTTAGAATAATTGTAGCTCCTCCATTATTAATAATTGGAATTCCAGTCCTTGTCATAGATCACAAAATGGAGAGGAAGCTCAACCCAGGGTTTGCATAATGTACCTTGGTCTAAATTGAATAATTGGCAAAACGGTGGAAATTGTTCATTTTTCCCCCATTCCTTGGTGCTGGAATTAGTGAGATATTAGTGCAATTAGCCAGTGCTTCCATTTGAGGCTGCAGTCATTTGGTTTGTAATTTAGAATAAATGTAAAAGCCCACTTGTGCTTCTGAACGGATTATTTGTCCTGTTTAAAAGTATCTAATGGGGTGGCTGTCATCTAAGCAAGATACATTTGACCCATTTCAATTTGTTTCCCTTTTAATCTGCTATCTGTTTTCCTGGATCTTTTTTTAATAAAAACATGAAGAAGAAGTGGGCGAGAGAGACCAAAGAGGGAGAGAATAGAAGCGTTATAGATCTGGAGTTTATCATAAGCCAAAGTAACTTGAAATCAAGGCTGTTAAACTGCAGCAAGCAATAAAAAGAAAACACTATTTGGAGATCGTTTAAAGGGCCGAGTGACTTGTCAATGAAAGGTTGCTCTATCCGACTGCTTCTTAATAGCTTCTCAAAGGGAATTTGCAGCTCTTGCAAGAACGAAGGCTGCGGGTGCTTTTTTGCAGCAGCTCTCTGCTGTGGGAGGGAGCATTTCGGTTGGCAGGGTGCTTGGGGTGCTGCGGCAGCAGTGCCGAGATGGGTAAAATCCAATACCAGGAAGGAAAGGAAATGGATTTTAAATCCAAAACTGGCTTTAAAATATGTCCTAAATAGTGAAGCCTTGGAAATCCAGGTAGGCACAGAGGCTGGCTGCATCGCTCTTCTTTGGGCTGTAGACGGATCTGGGCCCAGTTCCATCCCACCCTGCTCCAGCCATCCCACCGCACCGTCCCGCTTCTCCAGCAGATAACAGGGGGGCTCTGTGCCTTTCCCTCCGGAAGGCTGAGCATCCTTTCTACAACAGCCTGATTCAAGGCTCCGCTCTCTGTCAGGCTCCGTCTTACTGCCTGGAGAGAAACCAGCTGGGACTCTGGGATGGGGTCCCTGCTGTTTTGGGGGAAAAAATGGCTTGTTCAGAGAAAGCTGGCTGTGCCTCGGCTCCAAATGGCTCTCTGCTTGAACGCCCCTTCTGCTGCCTGCCGCAGTTCAAAGCGGGCTCAGTAAACGCTTCCTGCCAGGCAAGCGTCCTATTAGAGCATGGCACTGAGACGCAGTGACGTATTCATGCCACCCATTAGCAGCCCAGCAAGGCACTTGCTGCCTCAGAATTGCTTGGATTTATGGGGACGCTTCGTCTGGATCTTGCCAAGTGACTTTTACGTCTGCAGCGGCACGGGCTGAGCATGAATCTTCCTCAGTCTCGAGGATAAATCGGACTCTGCCCCTCTTATCCCTGTAAAAAGTGACCTTTCTCCTCTACCAGGTGCCAACAGCCTCTGTGCTGCTGGGCACAGCCTGCACTGCTGGAGAAGCTCAAACTTCCCTCGGTTCTCTGGCCCAACAGTGGAAAGGGTTTGTCGTTCGAGACGAGACCTGTAACTCCTTACTTGGTTTGACTCGAGCAGCGTTGGCTCTGCTCAGCCTGCTCTTGCACACAGTGGAGCTGAACAGCCCCTAAAGAACTTGAGCATCCCAGTATCTTCTTACAGTTTGCCCTCTGCTTGGGAAGCAGCAGGACCCGCTGGCATCAGTTTGCAGCCTGGGAATGGGATTTCCGCAAAGCTTTGCTCAAAGCTCCAAGATCCCTGGCACAAAATCTACTGGGATCCACCGTAGCAGTGGATCCGTCATTAGCTGATCTCCAAAGCTCCCTGTGGGATGCGGTGCGAACTTTGCATTTTTAACTCCGCTGTCATCGCCAATAAAGGTGCTGTCTCCTCCGGGGCTTGGCAGCCCTGCCAGGGACGCTCGCCTTACCCCAAGCGCTGTCACTCACGTCTCCCCGCGAAGACACAATCACAATTGATTTGGGAAGGCATCTCCCGTATAAGCCGCATTGAGCCTTTTGTTCTTTATCTGACAAAGGCATTTGAGAAGGAAGAGGCGAGTGGATGGAGCAAGCTCCGGAGAAGTTGTTAAAGATGCATTGTTATCAGCAGAGGTCTCATTGATATTTCCGTGATGCTTTGTGTGTCTGTTAGCTAAAGAAGGCAGGGATGTAAGTGAAACCTGAGGAAAAACCAGCAAACAAGCTGCCTTTTTGTTTGGTGTCAAGGGGAGGCTTTGCCTGGGTTGGGTCAGCTGGAAACCTGGGTAAAATGTAGGACCTCGGTGGAGCGGCGTACGCCGCTGAGGGCCAAGTCCCTGCTGGTGAAATCCATCGTGTGCGTGAGGTCCCTGCCAAGGGAGGGACCTCACGTGCTCAGCACCGCTCTGTTCAGGCAGGATAGGAAACACCTCCCCGTCTTATTGCCGCGCTCTGCCGCTTTGGAGAGGGGGAGCAGAGTTTCATCCGTGATGCTCCAGTTGTCTACAGCGGTTGCAGTGCAGCTGAGCAACTCTGCTGGTTATAAATCTGGTAGAAAGCCTGCGAGTTTTATGGTAACGGTGGTGTTGTAGCAGTTAATGGTCTAAGGGTATAATTTTATCTATTGATTTGAGTAGCGGTCCCCTGTGGAAAGCTATCGCTGCGTGGTCTTAAATAAATGAATACAATACTTCCTCGCTCCCCGAGTACCGGCATAAGGTAATTCAGGAGCTGCTTCTCTTGCTGTTCAGCCTGCTGGTGGGTACGGGAGAGCCTGGGATCACGTAAAAGCTGTGTACCGTCCCTTTGCAGGGGCTGGAGAGCCTGCTAAAGACACTTCAGGAGTCTTAGGCATTAATAAACGTGGATCGATATCTAGAGGGGATTTAAAATACCCTGGCTACTTGAATTCCATTGCCCTTGCACTCCCCTTTAGGTCCTTAATGGCATTTGAAATGGGATGTGCACCTATGGAACACGGAAAGGTGTGGGGGAAAAAATTGTCCTGTAAAATGCACCTGAAAAAGGGCAGAGATAAGGTTGGGTACTTCCCCCCACCCTGGCTGGCCGGCCGTTTTTAGTGTTGCTGTCTTTGGGTTTGGGCTTGGTTTATTTTTAAAGTGTATTGGGGGGCAGGGGGCGGGGGCATGAATTCAAGGAGATGCGAGGCTTCTCTCTGAAGACGGTGACTCCGGCTTTCTCATCACTGTGCTGCGTCCAGGCTACCCTCAGAATTTACCTTCAAGCGTGTGTATCTGTTGATAACTTTCCCCTCCCTGCAGAGCGGTTGCTGCAGCCCAGGGGTCTGTTACTTAGCTTTCCTCCTTCGGTGTCCACGGGGACCCCTGGCCGGAGAGGTTGCTGGCAGGCAGCATTTCAGTAGCAATGCAGGTCACGCCGTTGACGTGGTGTCCACCAGACCAGGATCTGGACAGGCAGGTCTGGCGGTGCCATCAAGTCAGGTTCTGATGATGCCGTAAATCCTCCCAGCATGGACACCATAGCACGATTGCGTGGAAGCCTCCAGCTTCTCAAAGTATCTGGAGGCCGTTGCTTCCAAGAAACAATCAGGACTTTGATTTGGGAAAGGGGCAGGAGGCTGACAGTACATCCCTACCCGAGGCTGGAGAAAGAGCGTCTTCTCTGCCATTTTTGGGAGTTCTCCTGGGGCACTGCAATGCAGTGCTGCTTTCTACGAGGCACTGCAGGCCTGCCCACCGCTGCAAGGAAACACATGGCTCGTTCCTGCCTGGTCCGGATCTCCAGCCTCCCTCTCCTGGAGGCTGACGCACATGCATGCTCTCTGCAGGCATAGTCGGGGTTGGAGCTTCACGGACTGGAGCACTGAAGCAGTACCAAGTCACTGTCGCTTAGAATATCAATTAAAACCGCTGCGGTCTTGTAAGTCCCACCCTGAGACACAGGTTCGGTATTGAGGAACAGCCAGGCTTGCCATTTAAACGGCTCTCAAGCCAGCAGGAGTAAATCTACTGTGCAATTGTGAGCAGACACTTGCCATGGTTAGAGTACTTCCAGCTAAAGCCAGGTGGGTTGTTTTTTTTTTTTTTTTAAGTGGGGTGGGAGCCCAGCAAGATTGTTGTGAAGGTGAAACCCTTCTGGTGTTACAGGTACAAGAGAGCCTGTGGCTTTGGTCTGCCACGAAAAGGCTTAAATAAATAGTTTTGAAGCTCTGTTCCCCGCTGGTTTCCCTGTGTGTCATTAGGTCACATAACATCATCGCTGCTCCGCAGTCCCAACCTGTAAGATGAAGCTCCTTTCTTATGGGAGCAGCGCAAGACAGCTGTATTTCACCGCTATAACGACAAACTGGAAGAAATCGTGTGTTTCGGGCCAACAAAATGAACCCGTTCCCATTTCTCACTGAAGTGGGACTTTGTCGGATTTAACTAAAAGATACTACAAAACACCCAGCAAAGTAGCCAGCTCTGGGCTGGCTTTTTTTTTGTTTGGTTGGTTGGCTTTGAGTTTGGTTGGGTTTTTTTTTTCCAAACCCTTCTAAAAATCCATTCTTCTGCAAAGAAAATAGTGGAAATATTGTTGTAAAGTATCAAGCTGAATGCTGCGGGTCCTGTTCTTTTCCTCCCCAAGCTATTCGCGATAGCTGGCCAAACCCTGCCATCTGTATTCACTAAATAAAACTGAAGTCCGTTAGCAGCCTTCAGGTCGAGGTTGATGAAGACGGAAAGACCAGACACGGTCAAAAACCTGAAGGATAAGTAGGGAGCGTGTGTGAGGGGGAGTCCCCCAAGGGGAATTTCACCCGCAGCCAACGCGACGGGTTATTTAGTACCCAGGGCTGCTACTGTGATCCTTCACCAAGCAATAAGCTCAAACCGCAAACCTGAACGATTTACCTCCAGTGCCGCAGCAATCTCGGGGCCTGTGGATACGTATCCTTTTATGCCCGGTATTTGCTCCCATAGGTATTTACTCAATCTATAAATGTATTAATGGGGCTAATCTTAAAACGCATCCAGAGATATAACTTGAGATGGGTTTTTTCTTTCCCCTTTAACAAAGATGAAGGTTTTATATAGACGGGGGAAAGAGAAGGGAAGTGAAATGTTCAGTGACTAATGATCCTCATCAATATTCATGAGAGATGGTATGCATTTCGAGATTTAAAATAAAGGAAGGAAGAAAGAGAGAAAGGAATTGACTTCTTCAGAAGCTAAATGAAATATTTAGGTTGACCTGGAGATAAGTATGCCAGGTCTTTGTTGCCATCAGCTTAGACCAGCGTTCAATCGAGGAGCTTTCAAAGAGAAGCAGGGGGAGCTGAGTTGCCGGTGGCGGTTTCTGGAGATGCTGTGGCAGGGAGGTACGAGGGTGTTGGCTCACGCGGCAGCAGAAGTCTTCAGCTGAGGGTGAAGTCCACGTTGTGCCAGGTGCCGTACAAACGGGAGACGGAGGGAATCCCTACCCCAGGAACCTTGCACCCTAAGCTGACCGGAGCCGGGGGTATGGAATAGCAGCAAGGAGGGGTTGTCCGCAGCCAGCCGGCAGCAAGGCGGGGGTCAGACTTGGGCTGTCCCAAGCGAGTCCTTGTGTACGCTGTCCTCGGAAGAGCTCCAGTCTCTACCGTTCCCTGCTGCAAGGCTGCCCTGTTGGGGAAGGGGCAGTCCTGGAGTGGTGGCCCAGAGGATGCAGTGGATATGGATGGAGGCAAGGGTGCCGTAGGGCTAAGCTGCCTGGCGAGAACGGGCCCTTGCGCAAACAAATGGCTCTATCTACCAACGTCTAGCCGGAGGAGCTGATCTATTTGTGTGGAAGATCTCTCTCTGTCCACTGTACTGTTCCTACCTGAGCGTTTTCCTTCTTTTTCTCCCTCCCTGCCTCTGTTTCCCTCCCTGCCCCTGTCTTTGCTAGGGTAGAAAATCACCCCAAGTGTACCTAACTTGAAATTTTAACCCCCCCAATATTTGAAAATAGATGGGGGAACCTTGGTCCTTCCCCATCTCAGCCTTTTGTTAGCCGAGGTGGGGAGGAGAAGGAAAGTCTCCGCAGAGAAAATACCTGAAGTATGGTTTTGTCAGAAGGATGTAGCTCTAGGCGTGCAGCAGTGATTGTGGAGGACGGAAAGATCACCAGGATCTTAATAACCAGATTTAATTGCTGAAAGAGCACGTCAGGCCTGGAAGAAAGGCTTCCCCCCCAGCCTTCTGCATTTCTCCTCTTTTAAATCTTTTTCCTTTCTTCTTCTGCAAGTTGCCCTTGTCTCTTTCTGCTTCCAATGCTGCTCCTTTTCATTTCCGTGCCATCCTTTCCCTCCTCCGAGTGACAGCTGTCCCACCCCCGCCAAGGTCGTTTGCCCTTGAGACCATCTTTGATCTGTGCCCTGATAGAAGGGCCGAGTATTGACTTTGGCTTCGGCTTCATTAAGAGGCAGCCTCATTTGTCAACTTGTTTGTTTCGATAGCTGCTGGAGAGACGGCGGGGCCCGCAGCCCCTCCTCGCCGAGCCATTATTCCAGAATTAACTCCCTTTTCAAGGGTTTGCAGGCAAGGTCGTTGCAGGTGGCCCTGCTCAGTCCTCTCCTCCTCATTAATCGATGTCACGGAGGTTTTAAGCAAGGTTAGATCCAGTCGGTTCGTGGACGGGAGACCTCTGCCAAGGTTCTGGGTGCCGTGAGAAGCTGTGTGCAGGTGCATTAATCCGCAGTGCTCCCAGCTGGAAAAGCAGGCTGCCGCGCAGAGGTCCTGTCTGCTCGTAGGGAGCTCGCAGATGGGGTCTGGGACGAGCTCTTGTGGTGGGATCCTTGCAGGAGGTTCTCTGGGGCTCGTTGCGTAAGGATTGCAAGTAATGAAGATTAATTTCTCATGTCAGTTGTCATCAGGTAACGCGTCTGCCAATAACAGCTTCTGGTTTTAATCCAGATGGTCAGATGAGGTTAATCAAATGAGTTACCCAGGTTTTTTTTCCCCTTTGCTGTTGGTCAGTGAGTAAAGCATCGAGAGGCGTTTGCTTGTAGCGTTTGAGCCGTCTAGGATTTACCTCCCGGTGATGCACGTCCCCGGGGCGACTGTCCTGGAGAGCCTCTTCTGGCAGGGCTGGGACCTTCGTTGGTGGTAGGGTACAGAGCTGGCCAAGGGACTGGTGCACTCCATCTGCTGCTCCTCAGAGTGTTCTGGTGCAAACAATCTTTCCCTACCGTCACATGAAATGGCTGAAACTCTAGACGTTGGCATTCCCAGGGTTGTTTAGGGATTTGGAGGGGGTTGGTACAACAGCCTTGGGAGGCAGAGAGGTTCACGGCAATGCAGGAGGAATATTTCTCCCTTTGCTTATGTTCAGAGCAAAAATCCGCGTTGCTGAGGACAGATGGCTGCAGCACAGGGCACTTCCAGCCCTGTCTGACCTTGCGCAGGAGAAGCAGATGAAGACAAAAAGCCAAACTTCACTCAGCTGACAGCTGGGCTCCAGTTTCCTGGAGACCTTAAAGTCTCCCTGCCCTACTGGGGAAGGGGCTAGTGATGCTATTTCTTTATTCCTGAGAAATGCAGCATCGTGTGCTGAGCCTCTGATGGCCAGACGGCGCGGAAGCATCAGCCCAGCCCTACAAAGACCGGAGGCGCTGAAGCTGGGTTGTGCTGCAGGGGTTAAAGCTGCTGGTGGTGCTGGCTGTCCTGGGTACTGCCGAACTCCTGACATCGAGGAGGGAGCTTAGGGAAAGATGTTCCTGGCTGTTGCCACCGGCGTTTTGCTTCAGCAGGTCCCAAGGTAATAAGGCATCAGTAATTGCACAGCTCCACACGGGCTGCGATGTGACTGGCACCGGCGCGTTGTGTGCGGCGCTGGTCCTTGCAGCCCGGGGAACGTGGAGCAAAGCCGGGGAGAATACAAACTGTGGTGGCAGGAATGGCCCAGGGATTAGAGAGCAGGTTCTGAGTGGAGAGACTGGAGGAGGTAAATTTATATAGTCTGCAGGAGGCTCAAGGGGAGACACGACCGGAGTCTATAAATACACGCAGCAATAGAAACCAAGGGAGGAAATTATTCAGAAGAAGGGAGGACAAGGAGCGGTGCCTGAAGCAAAGGCAAGAAAAGTTTATGCTGGGCCTTGCACGGGAGGAGGAGAGCGTCAGGCTTCTGGCTGAGATGGGGTACCGCCGCTGCCAAGCCACCTGACTGCGGCTGCGTACTCCCGGTCCCCTTTGGAAGCCTCACAAAGCCGTTTTCTCTCTCTCCTACACAGCTCTGCTTCGTTTTACAGCAGCCCCACCTCGTTTCTTCCCTGCCAGCCGTTTCACACGGGCGTCTTGCACCGAGCCGCCCCAGCATGCCTTAGAAGGTTTAATAAAACAGATTGAGATGCATTTGGGCTTATGGCTTGACAACTAGTTCCCCTTGGACAGGAACATTTGCCTTCGCTGGGTGACAATGCTTTGAGCCCGTAGCCTTAGGCGCTGTGGCTCATTGCTAGTCATCTCTCCAATGAATAATACACAGGCCTGAATATCTGTCTGCATACATCTTCCTTTCCTATAGGGTAATTTAATGTTATCTTTGGGCCTCCTGCTCCTGAGATGAAGAGATTACTTCAAACCTGCAGCCCACAACCACAGCCATCGGTTTCAAACGTCATTAAGTTTCATTATAACAAATAAACACTGCAATGACATTTATAAGTTACCAGAGAGCACAGAAACACAAATATGAAGCAGATAAACTGCATTTGATCCAAATAATTACTGCAGGCAATATCGAGCTTAGGCTGAGCTGGCAGCCGGGTGCCGAGTAATTTATAGGAGTCCGTAAGGCGCTGTGTTGCACATTGCTTCTTAAAAATTATGATGATGGTTATGTGTCTCTCTCTAAAGCCTTAAACAGGTTATGTTCCTGCCTCGCTGAAGGCAGGAAGCCTTTCCTCAAGTCAGAAATGGAGGTGGTACCGGCTAAATGTGCCGCTGTTACTAGTTTGGGGACTTTTTCCGTCCCCAGTCCTGAGGATTTCAGCCTGAAAAGGGACTTCCATTTGAGGTTTGCTGTGGTTGAAAGTGTAAAAGAGGCATTTCTATTTTTTCCCCCCCCCGGAGGTTTCTATCCCCAGCTGTGGACTTGGAAGGTTTCAAGAAAGGGGAATCCTTGGAGAGAGATTTCCACTGTAAGAGAGTGTAATATTATAATAGTAATGTTCCTTTCATTTGGACTCCCAGCTTTACGCTACCTGCTGTTAACCCTGGGTAAGGAGTCCTCTACCAGCAAACCAGATGGAAAAGCATCTCCCCCAGTTCCCTCCTGAAAAAAACTGAATGAAAAGGGTTGGGTTTTTGTGGTTTTGTTTTGTTTTTTTTTTCCTGTGCTGGTTGTGTGAATTCTCACAAAGCTTTGCCTCCCTGTGTAAGGCCGGGGGTTGTCTGCTCCGGAGAGAGAGAACGTCATCTCCTAAGTGAGCCACATGGAGCTCGTCACGGGATGGAAAGCTTCCTATGTCCTGCAGGCATGGAGGCTCAACCCAGGAGGGGGTTCAGAAACAGCTGGGTTTATTGATGAGCATCTCTCATTACCTGCTAATTAACTCAGCAGGCTGGAATGCGCTAATCTTCTCTTGGACTGGGGTTTTGCACAAGCAAGCCATTGACTCTGCAGTGGGGACCATTGAGAAGGAGCTAGTAACAAAACAAACAGCGAAGTCTTGTGTTTAAATACATTTGAGTCCCCTTCTGAGACGGTCCCTTCTCCTCCAGCAGAGAAGTCACCGGGTCTGTTAGCAGCCGTAAGGCACGGCCACTTCCCCGTGGCTTCTCCCAAGGATGCGCGTGGGCTGATAAAGCAGTTGCGGGGCTAGGAATATCGACCGAATTCGTGTTTCCTCTCATTTTTCGTGGCTCGTGGGTTTATTGGGTAAATCCCAGTCAAAAAGCAGGAGCCAGTTGTTGTAGGCAATGATGTGGGTCGCTGACCTCCTCCGTAGCAGCGGTGGTTTTCAGGGGAGGGGAGCTTTTATAAGGTCTTCATGTATGGATAGAAAAGCCCGTGAGTTTTTATGCGCCTTCCTCTGGTAACGAGGATGGGCACGTGCTTGAAATGTTTCTTTCTCAACCGATGATCTGCTCCCTGTCTCTTCATCTTAGCGTCTCTTACCTCCTCCTGTCTTTTCCCTGCCACTTTTTTTGTGTGTGTATTGCATATGCTTAACTTTAGGCTGTTCTTCAGAATAATTCGTTTTAACTCTAAATATGAATCTTGCATGTGGAAAAAAAAAAAAAAAGGAAAGTGCACATATTTACAATCATTTCCGCTTGGAAAAATCCAAACAAACAATAATTACAGCAGAAAGCTGCTAATTCTCATTCCACTTCATCTTCAGACTTGATAATTCACGCAACGCAACCTGAAGCAATCTCGCCCCGCTTCTCGGTTCGGCTGAACAGCGGGGAGCTGGAGCGAGTCCTCAGCCTCCGTGCAGCTGTAATAGCACGTAGCCGATCTGGCCGGGAGCGCCCCCCTCCAGAAGCAACGCGGTTGATGTTTCGTGGAGAGAGTGGCCTCTCGGCGTTTCAGGGCGATAGTAAGATTTGTTCTCGCATTTTTCTGCCTCGGTACGTGCGGTTCGGTACACCTCCCGGGTATTTGGGATTCGGGGAAGGTGGCTGTTGGGGGGCAGCTTATGTGGTGGCAATTCAAGCACCTGCAAAGTTGGAAAGAAATTCTTAGAGAGAGACTTGTTTGACCACTCTTTGCATGAATTCTCCGATCTATACGATGGGCATAATGTCTCACCAACCTATAGTGAGACTAGTTAAACTCAAAATTATTTTGAGAAGGGTGTGAGTGTGTATATACGTTAAAGTTTGAGTTATTTGGGTATATTGGGTGTATTTGGGTATATTGGGTCCAGCAAAGGGCTACAAAGATGATGAGGGGACTGGAGCA
>RSEF01000024.1:366022-386400 GCA_003993805.1 Himantopus leucocephalus | reverse complement strand
TCTTCAAGGTCCCTTCCAACCTAAACCATTCAGTGATTCTATGGCATGCCGGCTCTGAGTTGAGGGAAGGATTAGCTCTCCGCATTGAGGGACAAGGAAAACGTCCCACCGCTCTTAATCACTGGGCCTTTTATTTCTAAACAGTAATGTTTTTACAAGGAGCTTCATAGTCCTCCTTCGCCACTTCTGTCCTCTCCTCAACAAAAAGGACTAATTCTTTTCAGAACACAATGGAAATTCAAAGCTCCACTTACATAAAAGGAGCCACAGTGTCTCCATTTCTAATGAGTCATTGTTCCCTCTGTAAGTCCCTTGCTTCTTACTACAATACTCGCTTCTCTTGGGTAATGAAAATTTAACTATCTGCTGTTCCCGGTTGCCTCTTCTCTTCTTGCAGCAAGTTGTCTGCAGGCAGGCTGGTTTTTACACAGGAGGCTTCAAGCTGAAATAATTCAGACAAGAACTCATGCAAACAGATTTCAGTCTTCAGAGAGCTTTGAAAGCCCGTCACCGATTCGGGCTTTGGCGATGGAAGGAGCTTCAAGGTCCTGTTGCGTCGCAGACGCCCTGCGTGACCTTGGCAACGTTGTCGTGTAGGTGCCTCCCTTCGTTTTCTGGGTTGTAAAATGGGATTTTTGGTCCTTCTCACCATGCGTGGGTGTTGGGACTTCTTTGAAAAGGAATGCTATGGCGCTGGCAGCGTGATTTCCCTTGGAAGTCACAAACATAGCCTTTGTTTGAAAGAACAAGGCAACATTACAGAGAAACACTAAAAAACAGGAGCCACAGGTGCAAAATCCATTAAGGAAATATAAAGAGTTCTAAAGCGGTTCTCTCTTTTCTTCCTCTTTTTTTTTCTTACACTTTTATGACATGCTTGTGACTTCATAAGGATCCTGCCTGTGATATTTTGAAAGCAGGGTTAGCGTTATTGCCTGCTTGCTGTTCACGGTGGGTCCTTTATTCTCCCATTTTGTTCCTGCCGTTTAGGATTTCAATAGCTGCGCAAAGTGCCCCCCGCTTTTGTTTTAGAGAGACTTCCTCCAGGAAGACAGGAGATCGTGGGGCCAGAAAACGGGTCACGCAGTCGTCTGGCAGTGTAAATAGCTCCTCGGGGAGCAAAGCAAAGCCAGCAACCAGGAGAAGATGAGGTTCTGAGATGAAGAGCCTCTCGCGTCTCCTCTGACACCAAAGCCCCCATCTACAATAGCAGGTTGACCCACAGCTGACAACCCGCATTCGGCAGAAGGGCAGCTTGAGAGCGCAGATAGGACTTTGCCATCGTGCTGGAACATGGCCAAGAGGCATGGGTAGCATCTCATTTACATATCTATTTGCCTTTTTTTTTTTAAAAACAAAAAAACCCAACAATTAATTCAGAGTCCTAATATTTGCTTCTGCTTGGTGCGTCTCCTCTGGGCTGGATGAAAGCAGAAGATACTCGCATGGATGCTCTTGGGGGGCAGAGTCGGTGCCGAGCGGCTTCCAGCCGATGCTTGCAAGAAGTCAAGTGTCAATTGGGTTTGTTCTTTCTTTGAAAGCACGCCAAGTCTTTATGCTTGACAAGAGGAAAAATGGGGTGTGGAAGAGGACGGCACTTGGGTGGGGGGGACTTGTACACGTTGCTGCGTCTCCTTGGTGTTTGCGGTTGCTGCCCCAGGACGGAGGAGCGCTTCCCAAAACCGGAGCCTGGGTTCCCTTCGTGCGGCAGGAAGGTGCTGTAGGAGGTGAGGGGGAGGTGGTACCTCGTGTGGGTACCTACCCTGGAGTCTTGGTTGGGCCCATGTGGTCTAAACTCCATGCTCTGCAAGGATTTGGATTTGGGAAGCCAGATTATAATTAAAACCAGATGGGTTTTTTTTGGCTAATGTCCTATTTGGTGGAAGGGGAGAGAATGGGAAACTTCTGGTTGACCGACGGCATCTTGTGTGATCGTTGAAGTGCTTGTTTTGGTTTGTCCCTTGGAGGCAAACCACACTGCTTGGAAGCCAAAGCACCATTTTGTAATAATGTTGTAAACATTCAAGGGAAAAATACCCAATTGCCATGTTTCAGCCCATTTTCTTGTAGCTGAAACCGCTCAACCTGCATTTGTAAATCGCCCTCTCCCAATTTCCCCATTTTCCGTTATTTTCTGTCAAATATCTTATCTCCCTTAAAACTTTTCTGCAAATTACTTGTTCCTTTGACATTAAGACATAAGACAGCTGAAAGCTGTAACGTGGCCGGGCCTCTGATCTTCCAAACCCAGTTAAACCCAGTAATCAGACTTTAAGCTGATTTGAAAGCTAGTTGAGCTCTGCCTTCAGTACTTTTTTTTTTTTATTTTTTTGCTTCTTTATCTGTGATTTCGGGAGAGATGATCCTGTCGTGGAGCAGGGACTGGCCCAGGTAATGCTCTTAAGGTCCTTACCCCCGTCTCTCCTCTCCTGTGAGTTCGGTCAGAGCTGTTTGTAGCTGAGATGGAGTCTTGGACCAAAAAAAAGAAAAAAAACCCAAATGGTTTCAAGTGACAATTTTTCACACTGAACAAACAGAGGGAAGGAAAAGACAGGAGACATATGCCATGTTTCTGCTCTGATTTTCCACGGCCATCAGCTGCTCTCTAAAACAAATCAAGGAAAAAAAAAAAAAACANAACAACCCAACCCTAAAAAGGGCTTCATTTCCAACAGCAATTACCAAATGAAGCCTCTGCTTAATGGACATTTTCAGAGGGCATGGACACCACTTTGTGCTTCTGCTTTCTCATTACGACTCTTGCAGCTCCCAGCTGACAACCTGATAATTCTCGCCGATAAAACAATCTTTTTGGGTTATTGCTGCGTTCCAGCGCTGTCCCCGCTTGCCCGGCTTGCCTTGAGAATTGTCAAGATTACGGAGTGAGCCATGAAAACATAGTTAGCGGGTGGAAAATATATATTAAAAAAAAAAAAAAAACCAACAAAGCAAAATGCTCACTTTTTTCCTCCTTCCTTTCCTAATTTTCTCTCTGATCCCCACTTTTCCCTAGTATCTTAGCAGTGCCTGTCCTTTATGAGTCTAAAGCTGATTAGTATTCCCTTTGAAACCAAATTTCTAAATCTTCCTTCAGCGTAGCAAGGGTTTCTGCTGGCATCAGAGCCCACTGTGTCTTTCCCAGCAGAAAGAGCTGGAATCTCCTCTGGCGTGAACCTGTGCTGCTGTGCACGCAGCACCGCGCCGAGAGCCGCCACCGTGGCCTTCTGGAGCACCTGTGATGAAAATCTGATTTCCTCGCAAATACGTGGGTGCTGGGAGAGCCGGGACCTTTGAAATACCCGGGAATAGGGTGCTCGAGGTGCGCCTGGACGCTGCAGGGAGATCTGCCAAAATTTCAGCAAGGCTTTTTCACCTGACGTATGTAAACCAGTGGAAATCCAGAAAGGATGGCTCTGCTCTTCCCCGTGCATCTTTAGCTAGCTAAGAGCAAGTTTAAGTTAAGCCGCACTAAATTAAATTGAAATATAAGCATTCACGTGGGGGCTTGCGTTGGTTTAACCGCACGAGTTAGAAAATGATTGAGCTTTGTAGCTTTGCCCTGTAGGCAAGGGCCAACAACTCATTTGGAAACAAGTTTAGTTGCGAGAACTTGTGTCACACTTAACCTTGGTTTAGGATTAATCAGCAGTCAATGATTAAATTGAGTTAATGTAAATGAGGATTGAATTGATTTAGGGTGGTTCACGTGGAGACTGTCCTGGTTTAACAAATTGATTTTAAAGAGAAACTTTTTCTTCAGCCCGGTACGCTTCTGCGTATTGAACGGACATTCAGCGGAGGGGGATGGGCTTTCCGTTCTGCGCCTGTTGCAGGGCGATAATCCTGCAGCAGGGCCCCGGATCTTTCAAACCCCACGGGTAATACAGCGAGTCACAATCCAGTCGTTCGGCCTTTCTCCCAACTTCTCTCTTTTTCAGCTCTCTCCTATACCCGGGGTAAGAGCAAGACTTCAAGTACTGGCAAAGCCGCTATTCGGATGCTCTACCAGTAACTCACACAAAGGACCGCGCTCACGAGGGGTCCAGATAGCAGCAGATCAACCTGAAACGACTGTACATTTAGGACCTCCCAGCACTACCTACGTGCACTAGCTTGTAGCACAACAAGCCATCTAAGATATGCAGAGGTTTATCTGCTATAGGGGTGCTTTGTTAGCGTTTCTTCTTGCTTTTACTCTTTTCTTTACAAGGAAGAAGGGAGTGATCTGGCATTGTGCTGCCATGTGTCCCGATCTCCGTTGAACCACAGGGATGTGCTGCATGAGCATCCCAGGTTCCCACCTTGCATAACTGAAACCCAGAGCGCTCGTTTTAGAACGGAAAAACCAGAAGGAATTAACACTTTGAATATTTTCCGGTTGTGGCAAAGCCAAGGAACGATGCTGTATTTCAAAGAGTGAAAATAAAACGTAACGCCAGCGCTGAGCAAACCCTGATGTGAAAGAGGTTACACTCCATCACAGTACTTTCTGTTGGAAATGAGAAGCTTCACCTCACACCTGAGGTGTGAGATATCTCACCATGGCAGGAGATGACCCCAGGGCTTGGAATTGTTATTGCAGCATTCAGGGTGGGGAAGGGTGAGGAGAGAGGTGATAAACCATCACACTTGGTCCACCTGTGTCAACCAAGGTGATAGGTGTCATGCTTAAGAGCTTGGCTCGTTAGGGTCGGATGGTTTGCGAGTTTGATGATGAAACTTTGGCCAAAGGCAGTGCTGAACCGAGGCTGTTGCTTCCTTTCATCCCCAGGTGCGTGTGAAGCTCCCAGCAAAGACCAGTAGGTTACGCACTGGGAGAAGAGCAGCAGTCAGTTCTCCTGTGGTTTTTGTGGCAGGTTCTCAACTGTGTGTCCTGATTTAAGACAGCAGGTGAGGTGGGAGCGAGACTCAGAAGCAGAGGACCGACATCCTCTTGTATTTAGGTGTAACATAAAATATTAGTGCTTCCTGAAAGCCGGCTGTTTTTCTATACATCAATCCCGATGGCTACAACAGCAGCACCACGATCCAGGATGAAATAACTAAAGGAAATGCCTGCCACCGCTTTGCTGTATCATTTTTTTCCCCCCAGGGAGGGGGGAAAAACGCTGCATCGCCTGGAAAACAACCTGAGAACTGACAGCCTCCTCTTTTTCGTTCCCCTCTCCAGGTCAAGCATCCTCCTTCACGCAGCAGCCCCAGGACCAGGTGGTGATCGCCGGGCAGCCCGTGACGCTGCTGTGCGCCATCCCTGAGTATAATGGCATTGTGCTGTGGATTAAAGACGGGCTCGCCCTTGGAGTCGGACGGGATCTCTCCAGTAAGTCGTGATACTCCCCTACCTAAACAGGGAAAACGGGAGCTTCTCCCTGCCCAGCAGTGCAGGTGCAGCCACAATGTTTTTGAGAATAACGAGTGTTTTCATTTCACCTAAAAAAAAACCCTTTCCAGCCTGCCCAAACATAAGCATTGAAACTTGGAATAAACCCCAACTTTTTTCACTCTGACTGCAGTTGGTTTCCCACAGGTGTGACCCGACCCTTTGGAAAGCTTTGCTTTGCTTGGGATGGCTTTTGCAAACAAATGTGGTGTTTCCAAAATGCAGGCTGAAATGGTTAGGAAATGTTGAAAGTGCCTGTTTTGACATTCTCAGGAAAAAAAAAGAAAGTCTCTGTACGCTTCAGATAAATGTGTGTATTGCAATCCAGCGGAGTCCACAAGTACTTGTGGCTTCCTTAAACTTGTATTTTTGGCAAATTACAGTTTGATAATAAAATTCCCCGGACTTCTTACTTAATCCCACGCATGCATTGTGATTGAGGGTTTATTGCAACTGGCGAAGACTCTGGAACAAAGAGTGGAGAAGCTATACAGTTTATTCTATATATTTAGCTGGAAAACACTAATTTTTAAGTGAAATATTTCACATGACTAAGGGAGAGTGTTTGCTTGAAAACCAGACGCCTGGGAGGGCACTGAGCCTTGTCCCCCTGCGCGCAGCCGAGGTTGTACAGGCGTGACGTTGCCGCTGCTCCACTTCTGCAGAGCACAGGAGACCTGAGAGGGGTTTTCTCCAAGTCAGGCAGCAGCATTCGGAAACCTTTCGTGTTTCGCACTCTCTAGGGACCCTGCTCTGCTCTCAAGAGCAATGCCTGCTTTTTCTTTTCCTCTGTTTTTTAATACATATAATTACTCATTTCTCAGACTTGTCTGAGTGAGCAGTCCCCTCTTCAACTGTTTTTCAAAGCTCTGTGCCACAACTTTTACATATATTAGAGAGCTGAGCTTTCCATACAAGACCCTGCAACACGAACGGGTAACAACAGCTCCACTGAAGTATGTAGCTGATGTGAATGACTTCCACAATTAACGGAGCTGGGGCTGCTTTAAGCAAGAGGAACTGCCAGCTCGCGTGATACCAGCTCAGCCAGTCATCTAATTAGCTAAATACAAACAAACCCATCATTTGTATTTCTTGCGGTTCAGGAGAGCAAATCCTGCTGTTGATAGCTTGCGAAACAACAAAAACACAAGAGTGTGCCAGGCTGCCTGCATGACACGGTGCATTAATCACCAGCGCAGGGAAGGCTGGGGTGATGGCAGCCTTCCTTCGTGGTGCTTCAGATGTCTCCCAAACGCAGGGCAGGCCGATCAGGGCACCCCCGCAGACCCCTGCCCAAACCTTTACGCAGACCTCATAGTGGAGGTATTCCAGGGTTTCACCCCAAGCCACGTGCACAGCTGGCTTAAGGAGTTAAGGGAATCCCGTGACAGGTCGCAGAGGAGCCGGAGGTGGCGGGTTTCCTGGTGGAAGGGCTCATCCCTTTTCCTAGGGATTTCAGTTAATGCTCCTTCATCAGCACTTCTGTTTTGAACTGTTAGGGCGAAACCTGCAGTCTCTTTCCTCTCTCTCTTTTTGGGCTGGCTGACGAGGGAGGGGAAGAAGCCGCCTGGCTCCTGGGCATTTGCTGTGGGGTGGCTGCGGCTCTGGACGTGTGCTGGCTACTCTTCATCCTTGGGCACGTCGCTCCAGCTGCCTCCTGACTCATGCTTTGCGTCCTGCAGGTTATCCGCGCTATCTGGTCGTAGGAGACCATCTGTCCGGAGAGCACCACTTGAAAATCCTGAGAGCTGATCTCCAAGATGACGCCGTCTACGAATGTCAGGCCATTCAAGCGGCCATCCGATCCAGACCTGCCCGGCTGACTGTTCTCGGTAAGTCCCGTCTCCCCGTCATATTGGCAGTGATTTGCTTTTTTTGTTTTGTCCTTGCGGTTGCGGAGAGCGGCTTTTTGACAAAATGTTTTGTTGCTTAAATCAAGAGGACTGGAAATGAATCCATCATGAGAGCGATGGGGGTGCGTCTTGTTCCCAAATGCAGCAGGAAAGGAAGCTGGTTAGGAAGTAGAGAAATTCTGGGATGAATAATACAGTCACAAAATGTTTGGTACTTCAGCCCTACAAATACATGTGCAAATTCAAGAGCGCATGTGCATAAATTTAAGGATATGAAGAGCGTCAGTGCCATCGGTGCTATATGCGTTACCCTTGCTGCGGTGCTGTTCTGTGGTGCGACCAGGAGGACTATACCGCTTGAGAAAAGGTCGATCTTCATCTCTGTCTTCATTATATCTTTTAGTATTGTGCGTTTCTCGGTAATTAATGTTTCCCACGAGCAACACAGGAGGACGTTGCGTGGGACTGCAAAGAGGAGACTGCTCCCAGCATCTTGTAAAGACCGTTTTTTGGGTGGGAGATGGGAGAGTAGAGCTGGTAAAGGACTTTGTTGGCAGGCTGGTAAGGCGGTTGTGGGTGCTTAACAGGAGAGCTGGGAAAAAGCAGGCTGGACCAGTGAGACTTCCCGGTTATGGATGTGGCTTCGGAGAAGTTAACGAAAACAGTATTTCTTGAAAAGCTCGGGCAAAAAACAGTCTGTATTGCTCCCAGGTATGTCCTGATTATTCAAACCCCGAAGTGAAACTCTTTACATATTGAAGTTTGTTTAAATTGAAGTTTGGATTTGTTTTTTTTGTTGGTTTTTTTTCCTATTAAATTTCAGGGGGAAAAAAAATCTTAAAAAAAGATGCAAACCAAGAGTCTAGTGCTTTTAATCAAATCAATGCTAATTAGCCTTAAACAGCCAAGAAAGTGAATTAAGGAACTCATTCTGGTTGAAGGTGTGCCTCACCGGAGTCTGCGCACCACCACGAGAATGAGTTCTAACTTCTGGTTTGTAATTTCCCCTGCGTTTGTTTTTCTCTCTCCGCAACCCTACAAAGTACCCTACCCCCAAACTTACACAACTGCCATCTCTTCCTTCCCTGACCCCGAAGATAATGATGATTTTCTTTTGATCCATCCTTCTGCTCAATCAACCCTTTGCAGCAGCTCCTAGCTCTGACATGTGCCCATACATGAAAGAAGCCTGCAAATGAATCGGAAAGCAGAATGCGGCTGTCAGGGGGGCTTTCTCGCTTACCGACAACCTCTGCAAGCTGGGTCGCCTTCCCCTCCTTCGCCTGGGCTCCCTCATTCTGTTGTGAAGGCAGAATACGTTGCTGGAGCCAGACAAAAGAAATAATGTTATTTAATTAGAGCTAAAGATTTCAAAACTAATTTAGTCCCAGAGCGCACGGGCGTACGTCAGAGCCGCTGCAAAGCGTTGATTGAGCAGAGAGATGTTTTTGTGGATCAAAAGGAAATCGTTATTATCTTTGGGGTTATGGAATGTGTTGAATAGATGGTAGTTAATGTTTATGTGAATATACATGGTAGTTGCTAATTGGTACATTTACCTAAGATGTTCAGCAACTTATATTTGCAGAGTGTTTTCCTTTTAAGAAAATTAAAGTTATAGCGCATTCATCTTAAGCCCGATCGATCAGAAAATGGGGATTTGCAACGCGTCAGTAGCACATCTTTCACTTTAGATGTATTTATGCAGATGTTCTGGGGCAATTTAAGGCTGGTTGGGGAGGCATGAGTGATAACCCACACCCTCGGAAAGGGACTGGAAGGTCGTTAGCAGCTCGCACTTTGATACTTTTGCAGTAGGATGGTGTGTCCTGCCGCACCGGCAGCGAAGGCGGCCGTTGCCACGGGTGGTCTGCGGTCCCTGTTTTAGCCGGTCCAATGGATGGGAATAAAAATGGCACATTAAGAGTAGTTGTCTCCAACACCCCGTGTGTTCAGAGCTGGCGCTGGCTCCTGACAGCCGGTTACAGCGTGCAGTGCATCAAGCTAAACTTACCTTAGGGAGGCAAAGCGCCTCTTCATACGGAAAAATAGAGAGATGTTTTTGGTGGTTACAGATGTGTAATGCCACCAGCTGTGCAGCCATTTCTCCTCTTCGCATCCGGTGCGTGCCGACTCACCCTGGTGTTCTGTGACATTGAGGTGCTGGAGCGTGTCCAGAGAAGGGCAACCAAGCTGGTGAGGCACAAGTCTTCTGAGAAGCGGCGGAGGGAACTGGGGTTGTTCAGCCTGGAGAAAAGGAGGATGAGGGGAGACCTTATCGCTCTCTACAAGCTCCCCGAAAGGAGGGTGTAGTGAGCGGGAATCGGTCTCTTCTCCCAAGTAACAAGCGATAGGACAAGAGGAAACAGCTTCAAGTGGCGCCAGGGGAGGTTTAGGATGGATATTAGGAAAAATCTATTCACTGAAAAGGTTCTCAAGCACTGGAACAGGCTGCCCAGGGAAGTGCTGGAGTTGCCATCCCTGGAGGTACTGAAAAGACGGGTAGACGTGGTGCTGGGGGATGTGGGTTAGTGGTAACTTGGCAGTGTTAGTGGTTGAACTCGATGATCTTAAAGGTCCCTTCCAACCAAAGTGATTCTGTGATTCGGCGAGCCTGCTTTAGTCATGAGCTAAGCAGCCATCTCTGGAGGGATGTGGAGCTCCTAAATTTCGTCTCCCTGGGTTAGGAAGGGATGTGACAGGCTGCCTCATTTGAAGAAAATGCTTGTGGGACATTCCTTCATCCCAGTCTGGCCAGCTTCACCTGAGGCTGCAGGCATCACCGAGGCAGGAGAGAATCCCTACACCATCCCCAAATCTGCGTGCAAACCTTGCAGCTCTCAAAGGAAGCGATTTGTCACAGCCAGAGCAGAGCTGGGAGGCTCTTGTGGCTGGGAGCCCGAAGCGGGCTGTTGGGTTTGCCAACGACTCGAGCGGCTCATCGGCCGGCTGGGGATGTTTGGGGGCAGTACTGGGGAACCCCATCCCGCTCTATCACCTCCCTGCCTTGCTTCTGAAAAATACCTTACCTGTTGGGGTTTTTTTTGCATGGGTTGGTGCTGTCTTGGCCATTCTTGCCAGCTTTTCCTCTTTCTTGGTATCAAGAAATCCCCTAATGCCTCCCAATTCAGCTTCCAACTGCTGTCATTCATGTCTGACAACAGCTTTACGGGGCTGATGCCTCCTACTTCCCTGCTCAGACGCAGAGCTACACCATATTTTAATTAAATATTTAAGGTTTTGTCACATTGTTTTCAAATCTACATGGTTAAATGCAGTGGAACAGATCATTCCACAGTCTTGGAAGTCCAAACACTCAACCAGATGAGCCTATTAGTGTCATCAGCATTGGGGAAAGCCTTTTACTTGTAGAGTCTCAGGGACGAATGTTGCTCAGGAACCCATATAACGCATCCCAAAGCTGAAGGACTCCCCTTCTCCAGGTCTCCTTCACCTTCCCTCCTACCATTGCTCAAATTGTCCGGGGAAGGAGCCGCTGCTGGCTCTCCTGGGGCTGTCTACCCTGGCAGGGAAGGCAGCAGCAGATAAAAGCTGATGAGATGGGATTTGGGAGACACAGAGGCATCCACGCTTTTCACAAGCGAAGGATGTCAGGGCAGGAGTTTGGCAGGCTTTGGGAAGCCACTGGAGGGCTATTTGCTACCTGGTACATCTTTAATGGCAGGGCTTCTTAATTTATGATCTATTTAACTAAGCTGGGGTATTAATTAAATAAAGTAAGAGCCTGATTAGGACTTGGAGAAATTTAAAAATAAAATCAGACAGCAATCGAGCGAAATTGCAAAGCAAACACTTTGGCTGTAACCACTGGAGAGTTCCCTCCGGTCTTCCATCAAAGCGCGGAGCAGGGAGGGCAAATACGAGAGATTATATAGCCAACAGATGTGTGTTGTTGAAATATGCATCTGCCAGCCGTGTAGTTTAAGGAGCCAGAGGGCTAGCTCGTGGATCCTTCTGCACTCGGGGGACCGTGAATGAATTCGAGGCCCCGCCAGCCGAGCTGGGATTCGCAGACACGTTAATTAGTGTTGAGTTCCCAGATCTCGAAGGCAGCCAAGCGAGGAGAAACTTTGAAGACAGCATTGGCTTCCCCCGGAGGGAGGAGAGGGGAGGGGAAGGGGGGAGCCCTGGCTGGCGGTGCCAATCCGGCAGCGGCGTTGCGAAGCCTCAGCCCGCGATGGCCAGGGGCAGGCAGGACCCGCGGCGCCAGGAGAGTGGTCAAGCAAAGCATGGCGAGGTGGTGCAGAAGCTGGGTGGTAGCGTGGTTGCTCTCCTTCACCGGCGTCTTGGCTGGAGCATCCCAAGCCCATCCTAGTCTGTGGTCCTCGCCAGCACGAGACCTGATGCCTCCAGCCCTGCCTTGTACCACGGGCTGTCCCGGCAAGCTCCTCGACGCTGCAGCTCGGCACAGGGAGAAGGATTGGTCCCAGAGAGGTGCTGGTGGGAACTTGGTGACAACCAGGACAAGGGGACCGTGGGGGTGTGAGGAGGGAGGCAGAGGAACTACTTCCAGAGACTTAGGGTGAATAATTGATAGGCAATTAACTTGTACATTCACCTTTTATAGTCTAATTCCCTGTCTCCTCCCCCTCCACGGCCTCTTCTAATATTAACTCTGCCTTCATGTGTGTCCCATTAGAAATAAAGCTTTCTTAAATCAACATGAATTATTTAACGCTACAGATTAAGTTAATTTGAAGTGAGAGCTCCTGTCTTTTAAGATGGGACAAACCAGGGCCAGGAGAAGAGGAGGGTCACCTAGGTGTCAAGTGCGTTCACGTTCAATCACAACCCTTCTCCTCTTTTTTTATTTTATTTTTTATTTTATTCCAATCCTCTTTATCCTATTTATTCCAATCCACGTAGAGTCAGGATGTCAATTCAGGGCAAAAAAAAGAAGTGATGAAAATGTGATGATATTCTTCCAGTCTCTTCTCCAGGAAAAAGTTTGGGTCTTCACGAAGCTGCATTTTCTGCTGGGAATTTTTTCAGTGGCAAAATAGCAACCGGGTCTACTGAGAATGATACAGAAACATCAAACAATCGAGCACAAATCCCAAATAACCTAAATATTTGATGTCATGTCTGAGCAGCTTAAGTTTACAGCGCTCTGAGCCGGTTCCTTTTGATTGCGGTGGGCGGACGGGTTTCCTTGCTGGCGTCCCTGCGTGGCTCCTGGGGTGGGAAGGTATCTCCGTGGGCTTCGCCGTACCCAGCCGAGCCAACCCAGGGGCTCGGCGCTGTACAAATTCAGGGGGAAAGGCAACCTCTGCCTTGTGCAGTCTATGGCTGGAAAAATAAATCCAAGAGAAGGTACCGTGTATCAAAAATTAGGCTCTAGAGATGGGTCTTCCCAAGCTGGGTTTCACCTTGGTGTTGGGAAGTGCTCTTCTTTGCCCATTTCAGAGGGGTTTGTGCCCTGGAGGAGGAGGAGGAGGAAGGCAAGGCAGCATCCGCATCAGCTCTACTCTCCTTGCTTTGAAGGAGACAAGCAAAATTGATTCACTTCCATCCCAATTAAGCACGTTTTAGCTGGCTGCGCGGTGCTAGGGTGAAATGCTGTATGGGACTTGTCCGCCGGCCTCAGGCTCTGCCGACCTCATTGCTGTAGAGTAACGACTTTCCGATTGCACAGATATGGGGAGAGGAAAGCTAAGAAAAGGGTTTGTTTCACATTAAATACATACCCGTCGTTCTGCTGCTTTTGCCGCGCCGTTGTAGAGCTGCTAAGAAAGGTAGAAGCTCAGTGAAAATGTGAGAAGCCCCTTCCCTAAGGATCCCGGAGGGAGTTTCTCAGTAGTCACTGGGAAACCTGGAGCTTTTGCAAAGACAGTTTGCACCCTGATGGGCACCAAGCCTGTCCCAGTCCAGCAGGCACAGTTAATACGCCACTGCGTGACCAGGAAATTTTAAAAAAAATATATATATGTTCATCAAATGCATTAAAAATGCTAAGTATATTCCTTCCCAGTAGGACAGGGCTGTATCTGAGCAGCGGCTGGTGTTTAATCGCGCGGAGGAAAGCTCATCTGGGCCGGGCCAGCGCTAAGCGGATGCTGCCTCTGCTCCCTCAAACCGTGGTCCAGTGTTAGCGGCTCACACCGTTTTATGAGCAGCCTTGCAAAATTCATGTTTTCTTAAAGCCAAGGGCTCCGGGGTTAGATGGTACCATGAAAGTCGGCTTGTTCTGTACGTGAATTAACGGCTAGCCTTCGGCACCGCAAAGCCGGGCTTGAATCCTGCAGGAAGATTTGTGTGCCTGGAAGCCCGTCTGTTTTCTTTGAACTGTATCGCTTGGTCTACCAGCAGATACCACCTCTCCCATCAAACTTCACCTTGCTTACCTCCTCAGAGCCGCAACAGCGTTCCTGCCTGAATGCTGAAGACTGAAGGGCCACAGAGTAAATAGGAAGAGACATGGTTAGAAATGATTAATGTTCGGGTTCTTGCGCCAATCTGTGATTTCTTGTCTTGATGCAGGGAGGGCCTGACCCGGGTTTTTAGCTAACACGAAGCATTTGGCTTCTCTACGCAGAGTCTGCTGGTCTGTACTGAACTGATGGATGCAAAGCACACAGAGCTGATAAAAAGCCTTCCTGATTCTCTGTCATCCCTTCAGATGCAGCGGTGGCTGCGTCCCTTTACCCTCTTCCCCCCTTGCCGGCTCTGCCCGCATCCCTGCCCCTCGCAGAAGCGCCGTGAGCGCTACGACAGCCGCGAAGTTGCCATGAAATGATGGGGGGGTGGTGTTGCTGTATGTCAAAATCCCTCCGTCCTGCTGTGCTCATCACTCGTACTGCTGCGGCTGCGCCGCCTCCTGCTCTGGGCACAAACCTCTCTGCGTCTCAGCCCCAAATCCTCCCCAGTTTGCGTACGGCACCCGGGAGCCAGCACTCCCTCTGCATCCCTCGAGCCTTTCCCCTTTGCATCCTACGCGTAGCTCCTGCTCCATGCAGTGCGTGCGGACGGGGAAGGTTATTCTGCTTTATGCCCGTTCTGGATCGCTGACACCTTGCGTTCTGCATCACACGAGCAAACGCCGCGCACGTGCAAATCTCTCTTTGCCTTGCCCGCCTACGCGCATTTCTCCCTCTTGCCAATCAAGACAGAACTCCCCGTCTGTATCCTACCCGCTCTCCTCTGTATCTGCATTATACATACACACAGCGGCTCCTTTTTGTGCCTCTCACGCATGCACACACGGACACGCTATAGATTGCAGTGCGCTGCGTTCGGTGGCCGCTCAGCCGGGGGATCCGTCACCGCGGGGAACTTGGTGGGTTGTTAGTGACCTGACAAAAGTATTGACTCCCGCTCCCCTCGTCAGCTGGCGGAGAAGAATGAGGCCCTCGAAGCGTGACATCACCTGAGCGACAGCCCCCGCTTTCTTATCGATCCCCCCGCCCTAATGAAAAATGAACGCAGGGCTCGGCAGGGCCAGCCGCGAAAGCAGAGAAAACGCTTCGGGAGAGGATGTCGAGGCGTTCCTGCTGGAGGATGCCTGCCCAGATCAGCTCTCTGCTTCTGGCCAGCCTGGAGGGATGCGTTCCCTTGCGTCTGAGAGCTTGGCCAGCACTACCCTGGGTTGCTTTTCCCATATCTTGCATTTCCCTGCCTTCCTTTAAGCGTTGTCCAGCCTTGTACCCGCCGGGCGAGTTCCTGAGCTGCTCTGCCAGCCCTAATGGGGTTCGGGCTTCCTCTCACAGCTCCCAGCTGCAACCAGCAGCCTCCCCAGGTCATGGAGGAGAAGAAGGGGTTGGTGAACCCTGTGATGCATCTCTCTCCTTGTTACAAATCTGTCGCAATGCTAGCTGTTCCTGGTGTTTCCGAGCGGCGTTTGCTTTTGAAGCTACCTGGCAGCATGGCTGATGGATGTCAGCTTCCCATCTGATGGTAGGACGGGAATGGCTTTGGGGCTGTGGCATTCCTTTTTGCTCAACTTGGCCTTCAAAACTGCATAGCTGCATCTTAATGATTGACCTGTGGGTGTCCTTTGTAATTAATGAGCAAACCACCTCCCCCATCCCAGGATATTCATCTCATGCTAAGGCAGAGGTTGGACAAATGGCCCTCTGGAAGGGGCTATTACTCTTTTTTGACGTTGAAAGGTACCTGGTGTGCTCAAATTAGGAGTTGACTGTGCAGACATCTCAAATTAGGAGTTGACCGCGCAGACATCTCAAGTTTGTTTGGGACGCCAGCAGCCACCCTGCTGCTTCCCAAGAGCTTTGCCTTGGGCTGCTGCTTCCTTACTGGGGCGTGCAAAGAGTTGTGGCTGCGGGCTCCATGCGGTCCCTGCCAAGGCTGGCATTAGAAGCTGCTGTGAGACGAGTGGTTTTGTAATTCGGTAGTAGGTGGCTTGGTTTTGCGGTACTGGGTGATGCTGTGGGCGCTGAGCTACAGCAGGGTGTAGGAGGCAGTACCCCAGACGCTGCGGAAAATGCACGGTGCCTACAGGGGTCACTTCAGGTGATAAATCACAATCGAGGGACCGCTTTAGGTGGCAAAGAGGTGGGCCAGCGTGGATATGGCATTGGATCACCCATCCAGGACCCCTCTCTCCCCCTTGCTGGGAATTAGGCTGAGGTTTTCCTCCCCGGCGGGGCAGGCATGAAGCCACGCTACCGGATTTTTCTAACGTGCTCAACTCTGACCTCCACAGGGAGAGACAAGGGATTCACAGCAAGTTATGGGTTTAACACCTATGATGAATCTCCATTACAGCATGAAATGAGAAAGGAAAATGTAGCTAAATGGAAGATCTCCCCTGGGCAGCAGCAGCTTATGAGAGGCTGGGGAAAACAGAAAAGAAAAAAAAAAAAGGGAAAAAAAATCAGGAACTAGGAAAAACCTTATTCCTTTAACTAAATATTGCAAAACCTTTGCAAGCCCCTGCTTGCAGGTTAGTGGGGACATAGATTAAAGGCCAGGGCTCCGACCCATGACACATCAGAGGTTTCCAACTCTTTCCCTTCTGCTCAATATTTCATGGGGAAATGAAATATTGTTGATTACTGGCCCCTGGGGTGCTTGGGACAGTCAGTCCCCAACGCCTGGGACCAGGACCTTCCCTTCATCACAGCGTTGAGTGTAGCCTGGCCCTGCATCAGTCATCTCCCTTTGGGAAACGCCAGTGGAGCATCCTTCCCCGGCAAGTACCCTGACGGCTTTCAGCTTAGACTCAGCTCCTGACTCCCAAACACGTGGCTCCTGGGGTCCCACCACCATAGCACCCACCCCACGCTACCCACCGCTTCAGTGGCTGCCTCCATAGGGTTAATCCCTCTCCCGAGGCATCAGTGCAGCCAGCTTTTGGGCAGCGGCAGCGACCCAAGAAGCGACTGATATTTCCAAAGCTCCTGTTGAGCTGGGTGTGGGAAGCAGAAACTGGAGTGGAAGGATCTCACTGGGCGTCATGCAGCTGGAGATGAATTCCCACCAGGAGGAGCTGTCAGTAGCTAGCAGCCGGGTGGCTTTGCTGGAGATGCAGGAAGGAAGACGAGCTTTAGTGACAAAATAGGGGCTTTGCACTGGTGGGAAAACCAGGGAAGGGGCAGCCAGCACGCTCCCTACTTGGTTTGTCCTCCTGGCTGGATGGGCAGAAAGGGAATATGGGGGGTTGGATGGGAACACACGAGTCCCAGGTTCATTTCTGTGCTGCCAAAGCCTCCGTGCGTGACCTTGAGCGAGTCCTCCAGGCTCAGATCCCTCCCCTACAGAAAAGAAGAACCGGGGTGAAGCAGAAACAGGAAACTTTGGGTTATAAACGTGATCTGCTGCGTACCCTGCGTTCATTGCGGTTGCGATGTGAATGACATCCAAGCGGTTTTGTGCAGTCAGTTATTTCTGGGGTTGGGCAGTGAAATGCTGCGGAGTGATACTTTTGGAGACAAGTGTCTATATTCCCCTTTGAGTCATAAATCATGTAGGAACTGAACTCTTCTCCCTGTGACCCAGCAGCACACGGGGGATCCTCTTACTGTCCTTAACTCACGGCGACGCGGTGGGGATGTACACCCGGGTTTGGCTAATCCGGGGAGCATCCGCGTACCCGAGGTGGCTGTTTCTCATTCAGGTTGTTGCTAGGGAAGTCTGCAGAGATTTCGCGTAGTGGGTGAGAAGTGACTTTCAAATCAGAGGCAGCATGAAAAATTGCAAGGGGAAAATAAAGTCTTTCGTGATATCACATTTAATTGCTAACAAAGACAAAAATCACACCTCGCGCATTTGGTTCACCGGCGAAAGCCCAGATACCAGCTGCCCCATTATGTGTTTGATTCCAACTGGTAGGTTTAAAAGATGCAGAAGGTATTTAATGATAATGATAATGATTTACATTTATATAGTGTCTTGTATCCACTGGGATCACAAAGTGCTTTATATATCTATGGATAAAAATATACTGGATAACAAGCACTCCATCCATCACCAAATCACAGCCACTTCCCCAGCGAGGCAGCAAGCTGTTCGGGAAAGAGTTGCTGCATTTCCAGAGCCGCTCTCCCTCCTCGCTGCTGTGGCACTTGGGGTGCTGTACGGTAATTTTGTAATAAAACCAGGTGATAAAAACACTTTAAAAACAACAATGTCATAAAAAGGAGAACCCTCACTGTCATAAAACTGCATGCAGCAGAACAGGAGGGGAAACTTGAAAGGGAGAAGGTTATAAATAGGGACTGTCGCCGTCACAGAAATGAACTCTGGAGGAGAGCTGTCTTACAGCTGCTCTGTGTCGGAAGGTGAGGAGCTTGGCCAGCAGCAGCATCTCCAGAAGGCAGGGACCGTCAAAGCTCCGGCGGGTAGAGAAGGACCTCCCAAGCTTAGTTTGGAGGTGGCAACGCAGGGGAAGATCCCAACACCCGAGGCTTGAAAGATGCTTTTGCCTCCATGCCCCGCTTCGACCTGCTGCGGAGCAGGTCTCCCGTGGGTTGGGTGCAATCCAGCCACCTTCCTCCTCAAGCGAGCAAGCTCTGCCGGCGGCACCGGCACTGTGCTGAATGCTGGTGTCTCTCCCAGGAGGCATCGAGCCTCGCTGGCCCAACCTCCGCCCCCCGAAAGGAGCCCTTCGGTGGCAGCATCTCGCTCAGCTGGGTGTGGGAGGCAGGAGAGGGGAGGGGAGGAAGGAAGGGAGAGAGAAATTGAGGCTCTTGGAGATATTCATTCAAAATTCATAGGCGCAAAATTGCAGTCTGCATGGATTTGTTTCCTTTTGGAAATTACAGGAAACTACAGGCACCAACAACTGTTATTCAAATAGCCACTTTAGATGATTAGGATGGCAGGAGGCTGTACTTACACATGCAGACCCAATATAATCAGACGCGAGGCAGGGTGGGAAGGCAAGGCCGGGCAAAGGGAAGCTGAAGGAGCTCGTAAGCGTAAGCAGGCAGCAGGGTGGCTCTGCGGGAAGAGGCGCGGGGCCGAATCCAGCCCCGCTGGTGTGGTCTGAAGAAGGAGCATCCCATTAGTTTCCCCTGGCTTGGAGAAGCCGGCAGGTTCAGGGTGATAAGGGAGAGCGTGGAGCTTGGGCGGTGGTTCCTGGAGGAGGTTTCTCACCCCTCGCGAGCTGGCAGGCTGCAGGCAGGTAGTGCTGAGGTACAAGCACCCTTCCCTCCTCTCGTCTGCACGCGCATCACGGCCCAGAAACTCCCCTACTCTCTTGCCTTCTTGCACAAGCGTGCGTGATTGCTCCCCAGCCCGTTATAAATCAAGAAAGAGGGAAAGTTTTTACCCACCCTGAATTTATTTAGGGAATAAAAAAGAAAAAAAGCCACACGCACGCGCAAAACCCTGAGCAAATATTGTTTTGAGGATTGGCCTGAGGGTCAGCAACGAAATGCAGGCAAAACATCTGAGCCACTGAAGGGGGGAAATTGTATAAGAAAAACAGATCCTGCAGTACAAGAAGAGAATCCCAGCTTTTTATCCGGAGAGCTGTTTCTTTTACTTTTCCAATGTTTCTCTGGGGTACCAGTGGTGTCATGCGGTGCAGGGCGGCCAAGAGAACCTCATCCTCTCCCTCGCCGCTCGCGGCAGCGTCTCCCGCTCAACCAAACCCTCTCTCCATGCCGCTGAGCCGCCTTCCTGCGGATGGACAGCTTCCAGCAACCTGCCGCGTCTTCGCGAGTCGCTCAAGGTGTTTGTAAATGTTTGCACACAGGCGAGCATCCCATCTGCGGGCGTGTTGGGCACGCGTTGGCAGCCGCGAACACGTGGCTTGGCAAGGTTTTTAGCTGGAAGCGCCTGCAGCGAGCGGCAGGCAGGCGGCATCCAGCGCTTCGCTGCGGGGCTGGACCCGAACACAAACCCTCCGGGGCCCTTAGCTTGCCAGACCCACATCCTCAGCGATGCGAGAGCTCTTCTCTGGACTTAGCTCCTTTCTGGCTGCAAGGTCACGGAGGACTTTAGGTACTATTAAGCTATTTTCCTGGCTCGTCCTGGCAAACGAGCCTTGTTCTAAAGCACCTGGGTGATGGACAAATCTGGATGCGCGCGTCTTGGAAGGGAGGGAGACCTGAAAGGAGAGAGCAGGAGATCTCGGAGGGGCTAACTTTCAAGCACAGCCAACTCAGAAGGAAGCTTTGACACCTTGCATGGGTAAGGAGACCTTCCCAAAAACCTGGAGGCACTCCTTAAATGTGGGCGGCAATCAGCTAGACCCCTGCTTCTCCCTCCGTGGTGCTTTTTGGGGTGACCTTGAGTGTGTGTTGCCCGGACACGGATGCTGACGAGCTGCTTTGCACGCTCCGGCTTCCCTTTCTTGTTTTTACAAGTGCTTCTCTCTTATCCGGTAGTATTTTGCAAAACTTCACAAGCTTTTAGTGGTAAGACTTTTGCTAAGAGGCTGTTGATAAGTCTGGAATAGACGGCAGGAAGGCTTTAGTGCTGTATTCTCTTCCTTTCCATTGGAAAAAGTGGCTTATCTGCTTCGGAGAATACAGGTTCTTCCTCCTTATCCGGGCTGAAATCTTATCTAAACTGGTTCAGGTGGCGGAGTTGAGAGAAGGAAATAATTAAGCAAGAGACAGGTGAAATGCTGACATTATTATTACTTAAATGGTCCAAACCTTTTACCTCATGTGTTATTTCTTTTTATTTTACTTTTTTTTTTTTTTTTTTTT
>RSEF01000024.1:354265-365968 GCA_003993805.1 Himantopus leucocephalus | reverse complement strand
TTTTTTTTTTTTTTTTTTTTTACTGCTGGTGACACATAACAAGGGAGAAATCGGTTTTTCCAGGTTATCTTACCCATCCACACACACGCAACTTGGCTCCCCTCCTCCCCACCCAAAATATAAATCTCGTTTAACTGGTACTGTTGGCAAGACAGAGAAATAATTAAGGCGAAGGTGGCTGAAATGTTGATGTTATTACTGTAATGCAGCAGCCTGTTTAGTTTCTTTGCCGATGAAATGCAACCAGGGGAAAATCAGTTTTAAAGATTACCTCCCAGAGATGCAAATTGAGGAGCGGAAACCATGTAGTCAGGAAGAAATGGTCTCAAACTAGGAAACATTTCAAAGTCTGTGACAGTCTCTTAGGGGCTTTTAAGACCACAATTTACCTTTTGACTGCATTCTATTTTCTCTGAAATCCTTTATTTCCTTCTTATTTATTGACTGGAGAGACAGCACAAAAACGAGAAAGTGATTCTGCAGCCGCTGGTCTTAAAAATCCATAGAAGAAAATTATTCTCAAGAGGGCGGTTTTTTTATTGTTGTTGGGCTCTTTTTTTTTTTTTTTTTCCTCGTCCCTTATTTTTTAGCACTCTCTGTGAACCAGGGCTTAATTGAATCACTTTGCCATAGAGGGGCCTTGAACTGGAAGGTATCAAGGTCAGCGCCGTCTCAGAGCGAGAAGCCTTTGATTAGAGAGGTGGGAACCGTGGCAATAGCGCGGCGGGATGTTCATTGCCTCCAAGATGGCATTGAACATGTCGCGAACCGGCGGCTGGATCGCAGTGACGTGCTCCGGACGAGCTCGCTCTCGTTTCGAGGATGGCACTCCGGATTAAGAAAATGTGCGTCTAGGCTGTTTGGATGAGCAATTGCACTCTTGGATGAGCATCGTGCTCTTGGATGAGCATCGTGCTCTTGGATGAGCATCGCGCTTTTGGATTAGCACCTCTCTGTCGCGGCGACAGGAGGGGATTGATGAGCCTCCATGCCTTGCTTTGCGATCCGTGCTGTTAACATGCACTCCCCTTCCTCCTGCACGCATCTCAGGGTAACGATTGAGTCGCTCGCTCGCTGCCGGAGTGAGAAAGCACTCTGCTTGCAGCGCAGAGGCACGCTTCGCTGTGGGACGGGGAGCCAGGCTGGCCGCCGTGTGGTCCCTTCCCAGCAGGTCGGCTCAGGGATCTGCAAAGCACCGGTTCAGTAAGGGATGCTTCTCAGCAACCCTAGAGGTTACCAGCCAACCACTCTTCACCCGCTCCTTCCCGGCTCTCTCCAAGGCCACCTTCCTCCTAGGAGCACACGCGTCTCCATCCTTGTTTCCCTTCCAGCTGGCTTTAGCTGCAAGCCCAGAGCCTGGTCCCAGTTTGGTCCCAGCACCGCATCCCCTTGGCCTTGCCCCTGCCCTGGTGGCATCCTGCTCCCTCTTGCTCCTCACACGGTGGTTTCCCCCCCCGCCCCTCACACGTGTCGTGCGCATGTTTCTGTCTACGGGTGGTCCCTGCCGGGAATGATACTGAGACATGCAGGAAAAAAAACCCATAAATCATAAAGCTGTCCCGCAGCGCTGGCCTAGTTAGGCTGTACCCAGCTGTGAGCTAACTCTGCTGCCCAAGCGAGCCCCCCGGAGACGGCTCTGCTTGGGAGGAAATAGCTAGATTAAAAACCAGTGCATCAGCTTAGGCTAATATGGGTCAGAATCGGTGCAGCGCAGTAATTAGAACCTAGATTTCAGACATGAAATCCTTTTCGGCCATCCAGTCCGTCTTTCAGCTAGCTGTGTTTAATTACTCCTCTCCCAGCTCCTCTCAGCCCTGCCTTCGCAGGCGGGACCGCGTGAGGACATCTCCCACTCCTCCGTCTCTAAGGTTGCCCGCTTGTCGACACTTTTCCGCTTAGTTTCTGAGCTTGCGCCAAAAAAGATCTGGGCAGATCTACAGGAAAGTCACGCGTGACCGTGCTGCAAGGGTCGAGCTGTGCGTCTCCTCCTTCCTTCCTCCGAAGGACTTTGGGTGGCATCAGGGCTTCGGTCCTCTACAGGCAGCACAAGGATGTCCGCAGCGGGATGGCGGTGGGGTGGGGAAGACAGGGAGCACCCACTGCTCTGGGTGATGCCTCTGGGCGAGCTGCAAAGGGGGTTACAGGCTCAGGAAACCTCCCGTTCGATCTGGAGCAAGGATTTCTGTGCACGGGCTGCTCCATTTTCTGGCTCTGTGGCTTTCTGTCTCAGCTCCCCAGGCAGGACTTGGAGGTACTTTGCTTCCTGGTGCTGCTGTTCAAAGGTACCTTTGACTGGTGCAAAGGCAGCAAGAAGGATGGAAGGGTAAAATTGCAGAGGTTTGATAAGTTTCCCTTTTGGAATGATGGATTTTTCTACAATTGAACTGAAAAAAGTCTGATTTGGGCAAGACGTCCCCCAGAACGAAACCGTTTCTTTCAAGCCCACCTGCCTTGAAAATTGCCACTCTGGGTGCGCGTGTCCCCGTTTGCCTCCCTGGACTTAGACATCGCCTGTGCTGCCGTGTGGCGTCTGCCGTGATGTGCTGCCGTATGTGTGGGTGGCTGGGAGCCCCAGGCTCTCTCCTGGAGGCAGGAGCTGTGTCACAGGAGAGGTTTGAGGGGGGGTTGTGTCCACTAACGCGGCTGAAAAATGAAATCAGAGCCATCTCCATCTTTCTGTGTAGCCTGTCTCCTATTCTTCCCACCTCCTCTACACCTTATCTGGTTTCTGCTGCCGTTTCAGACTCCGTCAGGAGGAGCATCCCTGGGGATGTGGGGCAGGAAGAGCATCCCTGGGCACGTGGGATGAGGCAGCGGGACCCTTCGTCCTGCAAGTTCCCCCCACCCCGCGCCAGGACACCCCGCTTCCCTCCGCCCCTCCATTGCTGCGGCGAGAGCACCCTCTCCTGTCTCAGCCTGCCTCACTGCATTTTTTTTTTTCCCTGCTCCCTTCCCTGGCGTAGAAACCGGCGCTGAGGCTCTCCATCGTGTACCGGAGGGTGAGGACGCGGGTGCGGGGACCCAACAGCCCGAGTGCCGGGCATGGCACCCGCACCTCGTCCCGGCGGCGGTGTGCGAGCCAGGGCGCTCCCAACAGCAGCACTGAAGTCTGTTAGGAGAACCGGGGGAATATTTAAGTAAAAAACAATTTCTGGGAGAGGTCTGTTATAATTACTAATTAGATCTGGTTATAATTATCTCTCGTTGCAGTCCCATACCTGCCACAGAATAGCTCCAGTTCCTCCTAACAATTAACAGAGAAAGTCTTTTATGATACACTGGGTGATTACATTGCAATTGCAGCCTCCGTGGCGAATGCTGCCTTATTAAAGAAGGGCCGATATTTACAGAAGAACATTGTGATCAAATTAGGCTAAAATTAACTGGAGTAAATTAAGAATACCAGTGTTTTTCATCTGCTTCCCTTTCTTTTCTGCCACAGCGTCGCCTGTGGGTTCGTTCATAATGCTCTGTGTTGATTGCGGTACTTGACTGGGCAAAAAGATACAGAAAGCGGCAACAAACCATTTCTCTGGTTTGAAATCTGCGCTCGCATCTCCCTCTCGCTCATCCTCCTCCTCCTCTTACAGCGCTGAGCCACAAAACTGCAGGGCAGGACCCAAACCTCCGGTGTTTGCAGCAATAAACTCGCTAAGGGCTCAAAGTGCTCATCGCACGCTTCCTGTTCAGGGCATGGGTTTTCTCAGAGCAATAGCAAGAGGGCTGGATTTCCCCCAGCGACACTAAACCCAACGCTCGTTTGCACTTAAGGCGCGCCTTAATAAGTCCGAAGTGAAGGCTGGTGCTCAGCGTTCGGAAGAATCACGCAACAAGGAATTCGGAGAGTATTTTTTTTTTAATAGCAATGGGCCAAACAATATAATCATCAGATGGTTTGAGGGTGGTTTTTTTTTTTTCCTTTTTTTTTTTCAGCACAAACGGGATTATTGGTGAGCGGAATGTGATTTCTGGGAGGGTCGACTGNGGTGAGCGGAATGTGATTTCTGGGAGGGTCGACTGTCTGTAGGCAACCAGAAAGTAGCTGATGCAGACGAACTTTTGGCTGTGGCAGTGCGGGGTGGGTTATGTGGAGCGTTGCGTTGCTTCTCCCGAGCATGGGGCTGAATCATCCTAAATAATACTGTAGCAGAGGATGGCGGAGGTAATGAATAATACAGTCTCTGGCCCAAGCCTTTGGATAAATTATCCTTCCAGTTAAAATTCATGAATTTGACAGGCTTTGCAAATTGCGTCTTATTACGGATTCACCAACTTCTCCACCTTTACTTGATTGCCTCGTCCCTAATCCTCCAGATCAAAGTCGCGCCGAACGTGGGGTCCCTTATTGCATCTTTAAGGTTTTCCCCTTAATCCGGGAGCTCCACCCTAGTTCTGGCTTAACGCTACCTAGGCAGTGTCCGCAGGCTGAGCCGCCGTCCTGGCAGCCCCACTTTGAACTTGAATTCCCAGTTGGCCCCTAGATGCGCAAACCCAGGCCAAGTGCAGTGACTGGTAGGACTTCTGCGGTTGGCTAAAGGGGCTGTTAATATAGACCGTGCCGTCAGCGTTTGAGGGAGGTGGACACAGGATGGACTTTGGGGAAGATGCTTTCTAAAGATGCAGTGGTTAGGATGAAAGCTTTTGCAGTGAACAGGTCAGGACGGTTTCTTTTTCCTCCTTTGTTTCACTGGAAAAAGCTTATACGAGGTCTTTGATAAGGCTTTAGGTTTTGTCTTCTTCTTTCCTCCAGAGAGGAATAAAGACGACAAATGAATGAGTCGAAATGAGGGGAAAAAACCTTCCGTTTTTCAGGTTTTTTGTCATTGGAAAACTGAAAAATTCCATATTGTCTGCCCAAAATGAAACGTTGGAGTTTATTGTCCTTTCTCTGAAAGCCTTGATGATTAATTAAAGCGTGATGAGCTCTTTTGCCTGCTTTTTTCGGCGGCTGCGGAGCTGGCAGCCAGCGGGGGTTCCTGCCCCCCGCCCAGGGACGGCGGGGCTGGAAGGGCTGGGGACGGCGGTGCAGGTCGCTTTGCCTCACGGTGGCACCTCGGTAGGAGCCAGGGTGGAGGGACAGGTACTGAGACAGAGTGATGGAAAGGGCAGAACCACCCTCAAAGAGTGCTTGTGCTACTCCCATTCCTGCACCCCAAATATTTCCCTTCCCGTGGCTCCAGCTCTTCGGAGACGGGGCTGGTGGCGGTCGTGTCTGAGGATTTGCCTCCTGCAGGTCCTGCCCTGGGGAATCGGAGGAGGAAAGCGAGTGTTTGCTGTTCACATCACACCTGAATATTCAGGAGAGCTATGAGTTAGCCAGCTATGTCACCCCAGCTGGGCTGGGACGTCTTTCTGGAGTCCTACCTCATTCCTCCAGCAGCCTGGACCCCCCCATGGAGGGGGGGAGTCTAAAAGAGGAGAAATCAAACCCTCTTCAGGCACGGCAGAACCTGTGTGAGGTTTTCTCCCTGCCCTGTTTCTCAGCCTGCCTTTGCATTAGGGCGGCGCAACAAAGAGTTAATTGAATTGCTGAAAAAATAAGCCCAGGGCAGAAGCAGCAGCATCCTTTTCTCCATTGCCACGAGTCGTATGTTTCCTTAACGTATTCCTGCTCCTTTTGCTGCTCTCCTGACCTCTCCGTGTAGCTGCACGCCCCATTCCTGGTTAGGATCTCCAACCGGTCTTTGTAGTGCATTGTCAGCCCTAATTGCTTTCTGCTCGGGCCCGTAACACATACGGTGCAGCAAGGCTGCAAGAATGGAGCAGAGGAGGACAGAGGAATCGGTGTATTAATCCCTGGCTTCGCTGCGATGCTCTCGGCACTGGGCATCCCGACAGAGTTCACTGACACTCGGCCACTCCTTTTGAACAAATGGGGACAGCAAGGAGCGGTGAGGGGACACCAGTCCCTTTCTCTGTGGGGATGCGAGACCACGGTTTAGTCGGAGGCGAAATCACCGGAGAAAGAATTACAAGCCAATTACTGATTCGGGTGAGGTGAGGGTGGCAAATCGCAATGTCACACTGTGGTCCTAATTAGCTCGTGCGAGCCCCTCGGAGAAGGGCTTGGCAGGAGCCGGCGCGGCCAGGGTGAGCCACAGCCTGGGAAACCACGGGGTAATGCTGGGAAGGGGCTGCCAGACAGCTTGCCGGTGGGGGCAACTTGTGTGTTTGGAGGAAAGCCAGAGGCTTAGAAGGATGCTTTTGTGTTTTCTGTGCTGCAAGCTGGCACGCTGCTTGTTTTTTAGGGGGCTGGAGTGCAGTGACCAATATCAGGGCTAAGGTGGCAGGTGGCACTTGCTAATATCTCTCCAGCAAGTAAAAGCGGCACCCGCTGCCTCCGCATGGTCTGAATACATTGGTGACTTGAGACTGGGACCGGGAGTCCATCGTTTCCTTGCTCTCGCGGGACAGCCCTACTCATCTGGACTTGCAGCGTAGTCCTGCCCGTGGCTCCTCCCAGAGTTGCCTTCCCCAAAAACCAGTGGCAGTCCAAAATTTCCTGTGCAGATGCGACTTTTCCTCACTTGCGTGGCTGGAAATGGTGTGAATTCGCCGGCATCACTGCAGCAGGGACGCCGGCACAGGACAGGGGGTGCTCGTCTGGGGTGGGATGCGGTGGGGACAGCGGGTTGAGCAGATGCAGGGACCGTGCGGGCGGTCACATCGGGGACTGCAATGGGGCCGTGTCCTTGGTAGGCACAGAGAAGGAGCATGCCCAAGCCTAGAGCTGAGCAGCCCCAAAATAAAAAGCTCCTTGGTGTTTTTATTCTTTACAAACAATCCTCCAAACAAGCTCTGACGCAAGCGTGGCTGTTTGCAGATGTGTATAACCCTTTTTATTTGAGGCTAGGGTTTGTTTGTGAACCTGCTGCTTCGAGGCACCGAGATGAATGCCGTTGCAGGGAGGCTTAGAAACGGCTGCGATGCACAAGATGTCAGGTCCCCGAAGCCTTGAGACTGCGTGAAGAAGTGGGGGAATTTCTAGTGAAAATAAAAATGCTTTACCTTTGTTATTGGTGGAGCATCCCAGGGTCATGTTCTGAAGCTTTGCAGTGGTGAGGACTAGAAACGTGTTGGTTTTTCTGTGATGAAAGGCTCCGCTCCTCCTCTCTTCGAATGGATTTAGGATCTGGGCTGTAAGGAAAGTGAGAAAAGATGCGACAAGCGCGGTACAGCTGCTGCGGCTTTGGTGACTCTGAGATAGCTGACAGACGTTCGTTGCCCATCCCTTCCACCCTGCAGAAGCCGAGCAAGGCGTTTCCTCTCTCAAAAGCAATCCAAGACCCCTGAGGGCTCTCCTGGCGATGCCATAGACCCCATTTCTAGGAAGGGGACGACTTGCCAGGTGGGCAGCTGTACCCTGAGCTCACTGACCCCTCCCTGGGGTGGGAAGCAGAGCTCGGGACCGAGGGATCTCCTTGTTTGAGGTCGTTTTGCCCAAATCGCAACGCCCAGTGCCTGCCAGCTGCCACCAGCCTGGGACCGGCACAGGGCTCCTGTCCACTGGCAATTCAAGAACCTGTGGTGAGTCAAGCCCCCTTCCCCTCCGCAACCCCTTCCTCTCCATCTGTCCTTCCGTGGTCCCCCTCCTCTGGTGTCAACACGAGCTTAATGAAAAAGCAGCAGATGTTCCTTTGATTTCAGTTTACTCAAGATTTTAACCTAATGCAAATGGTATTTTGCATCCAGCTGTGACGAGGCAGTCTGGGCTGAGTCCCGGCATCCCCGCTTGCAGATATCCTACCTGTCTTGCCGATGACGGCAGCAGCTCACTTCCAAAAGAGCTTCTCCAGGAGATTGTCTCTGCCAGGTGTCGGGAGCAGCTCTGCCCTGATCCAGGCCATGCAAAAGGACTCGCAGCAGCTCTCCTGCACGCTGGCGAGGCACTGGTGGGATCTGCGAGAGAGCATCGTTTTGGCCTGGGTGGAAATTTTTGTGTGTGTTTTGGAGGTTTCTTGTGAAATGAAGTAATAATTGAGAAGGAGAACCATCAATAGCGAGTGATTCATCTGCCAGACTTAGCTTCGCTTTCCCCTCTAGGATTGCAGCAAGCCAACTGCGATTTCCTGACCTTATCTCCTCTCTGAGTGAGTAAACAACAAACAAACTCTTTTGTCGCTGCCTGGAGTGGCTTGAAGATATTCACAAGCAGAGCCGGTTTGTTTGTCACCAGATGGGAAAGATGGGGCTTTCTTCTCTCCCTTCTCCCCAAATTCCTCCGTGTGTGGACGCGGGTCCCGCGGGCTCGCATATGCCCGGTCGTTGCCATTGCACCGTTGGGTCTGTGACCACCGTCCTGCTTCTAGATCATGCAATGCCGTAGTCCCAGCCTGCGTTGCAAGCTGAGTTGGGTCTCTGGGCACGGAGAGCACCCGCAGCTCCCTCCCACCACCGGCTCAGGCGAACCCTCTGCCGCCGGCATCGTTCGCTCAACAGCCCTCCATCTCCTCAAGGACTTTGTACCATCCCCAGCCGTCGGGACCAAAGATCTTCAGCGTGGGAGGTATGAGCCCAGGGAAAGCGCAAACGTATCTCCCCATCCTCACCGCTTTCCACTTCCCTAGGCAAGGCAGGAAGGAGAGACAACCTTTTTTTTTCCCCTGCATAACATGAATATGTGCGCTGCAGAGCCAAAACTATCGTTCGTCTCTGCCTGGGCTACTTTTCAGACCAGTATGGTGGTCCGCAAACCAAAAAAGAAACGGCACACCAGCCTGCAAATTGTGCTAGTCCGGACATCTATTCATGGAGACCCCTGCCTCCCTCCCACCGGCGTCCTGCGAGCCAGTACCGGGATGAGGATGGGCAGGCGGGGAAGGAAAAATCCTCACTCACTGGAAAAACACCCCCCAATTTTGCCCTGGAGCAAAGCGTGGGAGGAAGAAGCGTGGACGGCATGGAGCCCATCAGAAATCTCAGCCTCTCCGTCACTCAGCCTCATTACAAACGGTGATCCCCTGACACGGAGCGGCAATTTACAGGCACCATTAGCCTACGCCGGAGACAGAGAGATGGTGAGAGTGTCCTATTTTCCGCACCTCCTGTATGCCACACGATTCGCGAAGGATAAAAATAATTAGTCGGAGTGTCTCAGGGATGATTGGCAAGTGCCTGGGGGCTGGGAGTTCCCCCAGTGTGCCGTCCTTGGAAAGCGAAGGAGAAAACTTTGCTGAGAGGCCGTCTCTGAGCGGGGAGATGCTGCCGGCTCCGTGGGAGCAGGCTGGGCAGAAGGGAGCTCTGCCCGTCGCTCCTGCCGAGGAACTCGCTGGGCTTTCGCCCGGGGCCCCTGCCTGCGTCTACAGGGCTGTTGTGGGATGCTGTCCCTAAATCTGCTGCTCCCGGGGCGGGCTGGTCCCGCGGGGACAAGCCAGGCTTTGGGTCTCCTTTCCTGCAGCAGGTAGGACTTGGCTCCCGCCGTCTCTTCCCTCCCAAGCCCTCCCTCATTCCGCCTCTGAGCGGCCTCTCTGCTTTTGAACCTCATGAATTTTTCAGTTAATTATTAGGCTTGCTAAATTGCACCGTCGGGCTGGCGTTAATAACGGGTGGGGTTCAGGGACAGGGCTGGGAAGCACCTGCTTGGTGACAGTGCGGTGGTACGGGGACGAGTCGGGAGCGAAGGAAGGAGCTTTGCATCACTCCGCTGCCTCCCGAGCCCACGCGCCCCGCCAGGACCTCATCGTTCCTGGCCGCATTCCCCTCGTGGGTCCCCATTTTCCCAGCTTTCCGCCTCTTCTTGCTCGCTCTCCACCATTTAACCCGCCGTCTTTGGGCCAATGTGCTCTGCTCGTCTCTTTGCTCATTAAGGCACAGCTAGTCTCAAAACGAGAGCTCGTAAAGTGATGGAGCCGGTGGCTTTCCAGCACAGCCCTCTCTGGGTCCAGAGCTGGGTGACTTTTTTCCCATCACCGGTAAGTTCGCTGGGAGTTATTTGTAGCGTGAGACAAAGTTGGCAAAGCATTTTCAGCTGGGAAAGGGCAGTGGAGGGATTTGCATTCCTGAAAGCGTCCGCATGTTTCTCGTGAGCCTTTCCGAAATGAAAGGTTAGGCATGGGAAAACCCGAAATGTCTGTTTTGATAGCTGCCAAACACCCCCTTTTGTGCTAGCTCAGCACTTCTTGTTTAACAAAACTGACCCTAAGAAGCGTTCCCTTCCCATCCGGCACAGCCTGAGCTTCTCTCCTGCCTTCCCCCCCTCAGCCGCGGGGCAGCCATCGCAACAAAACCCTGCACGCCCTCCCCATCGGCTGCCGCCCCTCGGACGAACTGACTTTGTGCTTTCTCATCTCTCTCTTCCCTTTCCCTTTCCTTTTTCCCCGTCATCTGACGGCAGCCGGGACCTGAGTGATTAAAACCTCAGAAGGCAGGAGGAGGACTTTGATGGATGCTTTTGGTAATGCCGGTAGCATCTCTATCTGTACGCCCTGCCGGGGAAATCCATCTTCCACCACGCAAGAGCTGTTGCGGTGTAACACGGGGGCTCCCGGCAGCCCTCGGCACGTGTCCGGCTATAAGAGGGTTGGCGCCGATGGGACGTGCCGAGCATTTTAAGTGACCTCCCCAGTGCGGTGGGAGGCAGGTCCAGCCCTCCCCGCAGCAATGCTGTAATGGGACAGCTCATGTCCCGTCCCACGGGAGCAGCGTGCGCCCGGGGATGTCCCACTGCCAGGGGTCCAGGAACGCATCCCCACCCCTCCGGTTCTATGCTGGGCAGCCTTGGCCACCAGAAAAAAAATAGCTGTGGCCAAAGATGGCCAGGCAGCACCTACGGCAGCTCGTGCTGTCTTTGGCTGTATTGGGAAGAGATCCAAACCAGCTCAGAGTTTCGGGGGGCTGTAGCATCCCGTGAGCATTGTCTTGGGGCCCCGGGCCAGGGCTCTGATGCTTGTGTTTATTTTTCTGGTAGCATTTATGATTTTATTGTGTGCTTTTATTGTATACTTTTATTAATGCCTTTGGGAGCCATTTGCAGGTCAAACTGAATGAGGACTCCTCATGCACTCGGTGGTTTTGGACAGTGGGAATAACGTGAAAGGTCTGATAGAGCCCCTCAAAATAGGTGTCCCCCCCAGGGAATGAAAAGCTGATATGCCATTAACAAAAATAACGTCGCCTCCCAGCTTGTTCTGTGGCCCCTGGGACTCCTCTGCTGTGGCAGACCAGAGTCGTTTCTGCTTGGACTTGTGACAAAACTGGTGAGCAGGTACGGAATATGGTGGGAGTTGAGATGCAGTTAGCGCTGTCCTGGCTGTGATTCTACGTAGGCGTTACGGGGGGATAAATAGTCACATCTCCGGTCTAAGGAGAAGAACAGACTTAGGGGAGTTGCTGCTTTCCGCCCTTGATGTCTCAGAGATGTTAGATGGAGGGAGGATATCTAGGACTGCAAGAAAGGGGAAAAAATAACCAAAAAAATCAGAAGGAGATGCAACTATTTCCACTCCGCCGCGGTAACTCCTGGGAGTTGTCACTGAGACACCTCGCGCTCACTCCCCTTCTCTTTCCTCTCCTCGTTTCCCCGGTCAGGCCAAACCTGCTGGGATGCACCGTCACCCTCGTTCTCCAAGAGGAACGAGAGTCCCTGACCAAAATGTTTCCCCTGTTGACGTGTTGTTGCCTTTTTTGCTATTGATTCCTTAATTAAAAAAGAAGAAAATTCCAGCGAAGCAGATACTTCTCTGAAACACTCCATCAGTCCAAAAA
>RSEF01000024.1:333412-354165 GCA_003993805.1 Himantopus leucocephalus | reverse complement strand
AAAAGAGAGAAAAAAAATCAATATCCTATTTAGGAAAAAAAAACCAAAAAAACCAAAACCAAACATTTGGGAGCAGATTTTGGAGCAGCCCTAGGCAGTAACGGTGAAGAAGGGAAACACGATGTCCTGCAGCGAGCGGAGGGCACCGGTACCTAACGAATTACACATCCTCACCTGACAAGCGCCTCCCCCATCTCACTTATTTTACTATTAACAGTTGCTGAGCTCGTAAAGCAAAGCGTCTTTCAAAATCAATTTATCAGGGGGCGGTAGGAAACCGTAACGTACCATTTTCTTCCGTGAGTGTCCGGGTCCGGCTGGCGGGATGGGCTGGGAGGAGACCACGAGTCGCAGGGAAGATGCAATTAGCTCCGCTCTACTCCTGTCTGCAGTTGCTTTAGCTCAACTTGGTTTGTTAGCTCTTTCTTCCCACGTTCTCCGGTCCCTTTTCTCTTCGCTGTCATCCTTTCATCTGGTCTTCTCCCACCAGTCCAACTATTTCTATTAAGTTTGTCACCATTTTTAGAGGGCTGAAGCTCAGGGAGCCAACCCATTGCTTTTTCACCCTTTTATTTCCCTTCAAATCTCCCATTTGGAGCCTTCGAGGTTTTTTTTTAAGCTACACAGGCATCCCTGTCCCTAAGGGTGGGGTGACACCTGCATCCTTGTGCTCCTCCCAGAGAAAAGCCCTTGCATAAACACCGAGACGTAGCAAAACCCCAAGCTGTCGTTTTCAGGATCCATATGTCGTGGTTTTAAGCAGACGCCGGGAAGGATTCCTGCCATTGCAACCCAATTTTTCCTACTCGTGTGCAATTTGCAGGCTCTCGGGGCGAGCTGTATTGGTGGGGCTGGCTCTGGGGGGACACCCTCAGAGAGGGGACCTGAGGGCCAACAGCAGCCCGGGAGAATTCCCTCTGAACAGAGGTTTAAAGACATGGGTAATTTATCTTAAAAAGGGGATTTGTGCAAGGATGATCTCGGGAAGGGCTGCGGGACTGGAGGGCAGACAAGGGCATTCAGCGTTTGCAAACCGGAGTCAGAGCAGGCCCAGGTAGTGTCAACACTGGGAACGTTGTGATTGATGGTGCTCCCTCCTGGAAGGACTGGTTTCGCTTTCCTCCGAAACATCTGGCCCCGGCCCGCGCCTGAGATAAAGCATTGGCAGCGCATTGATCAAGCCTCATCTGATGGTTGCCAGATTCAGCTGTAACGATTTGCTCAACCCTTATTGCTGCCGTGGCTGAAGGGAAGGTCTGCAGAGCCCATGACCTCTGCGACTTAGGGACACACATCCCTGGCATTTGGCGAGCCCCGCGTGGGACCCATCATCTAAATAACCTCATTAGTGGGTCAGCTTGCTTGATTTTTAAATGCACATCACTTAGATTATAGCTGGGGGGGGAAGAAAGTGTTTCTTGTTTGCTGGAGCAGGATACCTGGCTGCAATTACCCTTTTGCACAAGGAAAGCCGCAGCAGGGCTGACTTAGCAGCCTGTTCCGTGGTGTGCCGCAGGAGTCCTGCGGGTGGGAGCGGGGTTAGGACCTTCTCCAGCACGGCAGCAGGAGGATTCAGGGCTGCAGAAGAGGCTCGGGCCAGTTGGGTCAGGCAAGAAGTGTTTTCTAACCTGCTGGAACCCCCCCGTGCTGGATGCCCCAGTGGTTTTGAGGCCAACTGCTTTGCACGGCCACAGTAGCAGGGAGACGGGAGTGAAGAATAGCTCTGACAGGTCTGGAACGTGGCAGGGGATTAGTCTCTTTCTAAGGCCTTCATTTATTATTTCTGAGGGCATCTCACACGCAGGAGGGTTCAGCTGGTACCCAGATCAAAGCTCTCCACTTCCAGCTAACCCCTGCGTGTGCCGTCCTTGTCTCGGTGCTACCACAAGGCAACCGTTAAGCACCATATTTCCACCTCCCTGGTGTGAGCTGCCCTGAATTCCTCCAGGGATCTGAGTGGGAACCTCCCCAGACAGAAGCTGGGAAGATCAATTGCTCAGGGTGATGCGCAGCCCGTTCCCACCTAGGAAGGAGGGATCTCCAAGAACTTCCTGAAAACAGGAGTATAGCCCTGGCCGGGGCTGATAGATGCTGGAAAGGGAGAGATCAGACATGTTTGTACGTTGTTTCCAGCAGTCACAGCGTAGAGATGAGCTGTGGGCAACACCCCACATCCATCAATCCTCATTTGATCCTACTTTAGCACATCTCCGTCACAGACAGCCATGCTTTAAGGTCCTGGAAGCCTCTCCATCCTTCCAAACTCAATCTGTGCTGAAGTCACTGTGCTCAGCGCTTGGGAGCAAATATCTGTGCCCAAGTCCGGATGGTTGACTCGAGATCTTCTTGTCATTGCTGCCGAGCTGCAAAGGTGAGTCAGGAGCTTTCCCGACAGCCGGCAGGTCTGGTCCAAGGCGTGCATGGAGAGCAGCGTGGGCCTTCTCAGCACACGCAGCAGCCAAAAATCCAGTCTCCCGAAGTTAACAGGGGTCAAACATCTTCGTCCTTTGCTTTGGTTTGATTTGCTCGATGTGCAAACAGCCGGGGGCAGCAGGGAGGGAGAAACGACAGGAAAAAATGAACGGCGTCCACAAACAGCTCACATCCTAGGCACGGGCAGTGCCAGGGGGATTTTTCCCAGCCTGCCCTAAGGTCTTTTTTTTCTCACCCCGCTCCTGTTTCCAGCTTCCTCGGTGACAGATCCAGGTTTTCCGCCTCCTTCTCCAGCCCTGGGCTGGAGCTGAGAAAAGCAGTGATATCCCACTGCTTTGCAGGGGTGGGCATGGTTTAAGGGGGAGCATGTGCTAAAGCTGTAGCCTGTAAGGAAAAGAGGACAAAAAAAGAAAAAGCATCCTTCCTGCCTTTAAAAAAAAAAATAATAGAATCAATATTCCAAGACCTAAAGTAGAAAAAAAAAACCCTTTTCAAATTGCAATCTAGGCCTGACAAGGCACGCCTGCGATTTCTCAATCAAGTGACAGCGTGCCCGGCATCGGTGGGATCAGGCAGGGCTCTTCTCCGTCATCCGAGGCCAGCTCGGCCGGCTGGAACCAGGTACCTGCAAATCCCAGCTGGGCAAGGCTGAGAAATGCCACCCGGAGCGGGGAGGGCAGAGAGCCTCTGGGACTGAGCAATTGCGTCAGCGCCAGGGCCACGGCAGTGAAAATTAGCTACTGAGCTGGAAACACAAGCGCCTTTTTTTTTTTTTTTTGCCCCTGAAAACCAGGCAGGAGCCCGGAGGATTGAGGCTGGAGATGCAGCAAGGCTCAAAAAAAGAAACCTCCCCTTGCTATCCTCAGCCTGCAGGGAGTGGGGAAGGGCTGTGCCCATCCCCAGGGCATCTCCCACCCACCGGCTTCCCTGGACGCCGGCTGAGATAGGGAGTTTTTCCTAGTGCTGAGCTCTGGGAGGTGATGCACTCCCTGCTCACCATAACAGGGGAGAAGGACGACCCCTTCCCCCTTTCCACTCTTTGCCTTACACCTTTCTGCCAGGCTCCCAGCTCAGGATTCAGCCGTGCTGGGTCTGCTGTCCCTCTAAGGGCTCAGCACTTGCCATTAGGATGGTACATACCTGTGGCTAATTAACAGGAGAGATGTTGGCCAACAGAGCTCAAGGCATTTGCAGCCTCAGGATGGATCCAGATCCTCAAGCCCCTGATCTCAACGATTGAATCCCAGTCTCCCATTTCTTCCAGCGGTGCTCTGCGTCACAGAATTTTGACGGTGCCTCCTGGTTTCTTACAGGACCAAGAGCACCCGGGCGCTGGGGACACGCGCCCGGTGAGCACACCGGGACGAGCGCACAGCGGGCGCTTATTTCCAATTCGCTTGAGTGCCATAAATTTGAACAGAGCGCGGCAGGGACCCGGCGCTCTGCAGATGAGACCCGCTCTCCGTAATAGGCAAGCACGCCGCGTGCGGGTGGGAAGCGGCCAACGCGGCGGGGAGGAGGCTGAGGCCTTTGAACCTCGCCGGAGCAGGCAGGATTTCTCCCATCCCATGCCGCAGAAGAGGAGATCTAAGAGCAGCTCCCACCAGCAGCAGCTGGCTGAAGGAGGGGGCCAGCTCACAGGGTTCACTCCGGAGCCTACTTTCTTCCCTTTTTTCTTTTTTTTTTTATTTTTTTTTAATGAATAGTAATAATCTTTTTTTTCCAAACGATTTGAAAATATCTGACATACGGGGAAAAAAAATAATGAATTCCGTTTTTCGCCTGCCTCCTCTGATCTGTCAGTCTGCACCCAGGAGCCGCGCGCAGGGGGAGGAGGAGGAAGAGGAAGAGGCAGCAGGGGGTGCTGGCCTACATTGGCTAGATAATGATCTTCCTGCCTATCCCCACCCTCTTCCAGGAGAAGGTTCGGGCATGTCCTGCAGTTGAGGGGAGGCAGGCTGGGCTACCAGTCCATTTTGCAACCTTTTGCTTTTTAGCGCTTCGTATTTCTATTTGTGGGCGGGTGCCGGAGGTGGTTTGTGGCTGCAGTAGAGAGGGAGGACCTTTCTGCAGTACGGCTCTTCCCTGGTGCCCATGGGACTTGATCCACCGGGTCCCTACTCCTTCTCCGTGCCCGCTGGCTGACAAGCCGAGCAGTGTTTGTTGCCTCCGAGACAGATTAACCCAAGGCTGTTTAGTTTTAGCATCACCCCCAAAAGTGTCTTAAACTATAGCCCACTGTAGGATAACTGAAGGTGCTGCAGCATCCATGGAGTCCCACGTGTCCAAACCGCTGCCCTTCTTCCGAGCTGGATGGGGATCATACCCTGCTCCCCAGCATGGGACTGTCACAGGTCCCAGTGCAGGGCAGCTGGGCAGAGCTGTGGGGCTTGCAGAGGAGTGGGGACAAGAGGCTGATCCAGCTGGGAAAGCCTGGGATTCAGGCTGACTTCAATTCCCGTTAAGCAGACCCCGTAGTCTGTCTGCACCTCAGTTTCCCCTCTTCGAGACTTCCCTGTGCTGGGATGGGTATGGGACAGGGGATCATATTAATGAATTTGATTGTTACAGCAGTAACAAGGCCACTTGGGCAGATAATTCTTCCTCCCTTCCTAGCCCATCCCTCCCGAGACATCTGGGAAGCTCTACCCTGACCCTCCTCCATCCCCCGGAGAGGCAGAATTGGAGCCATTACTCACGGTCACCGCAGGTCACGCATCCGCCTCTTAATCGCCGGCAATCCCCTTCAGTTTAAGGAGAGCCAGGGTGACTTACTGTAGACACCAGCAAAGCAAAACAGCTCCCTCCGAAAACTTCGGGACCCGAGTCAGGGCTTGGCAGTAGCTGTTGACGTGATCCATGCAAACACCGACTCGATGGGGAGAATTAAACGAGGAACTGGCAAATGCAATATGGTTGCTGGGGTTGCGTTTTCCCCTTTCACCTGGAAGAGGAAATTTTAAGTTTCTTAATATTTGCAGTGAAAATATTTTGAGTAAGCGATCAATACCTGGCCAGCTACCTGTCTGCACAGCATCTGGCTGTTTATTAAAGCTTGGAAGGGTTTGCCAAAAACTTCCCCCTTCCTCATATGAAAGGCTTTGCAGTAGAATACAAATGCTCCTTTATCCTGTGTCAGATCTGCTCGCGTTTTCTCCAAAAATGGATGCTGCCCAGAGCTGGGTCTCACCAAGGGTTGCAGAACTTTGAAGTTTTATCTAATTCCAATCCGACGTGAAAATCAAATATTTAAAACGCTCTCTAGGAAAGAGTCTGGGACCAACTGCCCCCTCTCAGCTTGAAAAAGCTGAGAGTATTACAGTGATAGTCCTCCGCGTGACCTGGAGAGGGATTTGGTGGGGCAAGATCAGCCTCTCCCGGACAGAGGGTGGGAAAGCGGAGCTGAGCTGGTGAGTTCAGGCAGAGCTTCGCTGCGATTCAGTGAAGCCATCCCTGCAAAGCTTTCCTGGGTTTGAGGAATCTGCATTCTCCAGCAATGACACCATTCCACTGGAGAAATCCAGCCTGCTGACTCAGAGGGCTCTGGAAAATGTGGGACTTCAAGGAGCTGGATGGGAAAATTAGGGGGGGAAACCAAATGAAAAAAAAAGGTTTTAGGGAATACTAGCAGTTTGTTTCCCACAAGCTTCTTAATGTGAGGAGGGTCCCCGCGTCATGCTCAGCTGCGGAGGCAGCCAGAAGGGAAACAGGGATGCAGGTTGCTTTGGGTGCTGAGCCGTCACCCCCCCCCGGCTGCCAGGGCAGCATCGCTGTGTCCCTTTGGGATGGAGAGGCGGCACCATTGCTGGCAGCCCACCCGCCCAGGCACACACACACACTGAGGTGCCACAAGACAAATAGGACCGAGAAAGAGATGCACTATTTAAACTTTCATCACTATTTTTCTCCCTGCTCCCCTTGTTTCTTTTGATTTATTTTTCAGCGTGTTTTCCCCAGGCTGTGCTGTTTGCCTGCATCTGTTTCCTCTCCTTCTTCACTCGGCGGCAGCCAGGCGCCTTTCCGAGGGCTGCCCTGCATTTTTCAGGCTGTCCAGGCTCAGCTCCCTTGGGTCTGCGAGAAGAACGAGGCAGCAGAGCAACATCAGGCTGGGGTAGACGCAGGCTGGACACTGAGGCACAACAGAGGACCTCTAGATGTGACATCCCCCTTTTGCTATCCATCCCTGGCCAAGCAAGGACTCCGGGGCAGTTCGTTAAGACTTTGCATTGCACGAACCACGCAATTGCTGTACGAGAGCCCCATCCCATCGTCAGCCTTCCCAGAGTGGGTGACCCTGCCAGGGCTTGGCATGGGAGAGATGCGGGAAGGGTGCCAGTCACGCGGGCATCCTCCAAACGCTCGGCCTTCCATCCCACGCCAATCTCAGCAGGACCAGAGGCTGGCAGCCCACGGGTGGGGGGGCTGTAACGCTTTGAAGCTACGCCAGCATTGGCACCGTGGCCTCCGTAAATTGACAGCGCGCAACACGGAGCGAGGGTTTTTTCAGCCTGCCTTATGTAGGGAAGGAGGACACAGGCAGCTTCGCCGATTTGTTTTCCTTGCAGGAGAGCTGAGCCTCATCCTGCTGAGCAGCAGACAGGCATGGTCTCCAGGTTTCAGGTGTGGGATGCAAAGGGAAATGTGGTCGATCGTGCTTGGATGGGGGAATATTCCGAGTTGGAGTCAGGGCTCTCAGCCCTGCGACTGACCCCATTTGCAAACGCAGACCACCTGCTCTGTCCTGTCCCTTTTTCCTTACCTGCCAAAGCTCCTCATCTGCAAAGGGATTGCCATCCTAACGGCATCGGGAAGGGGAGAGGTGGACTGGATGCATGTCAAGATGGTTGAGGGGAAGATGCTGTTGCAGTCCGGGATTAGGTTTCCTCCAGAGCTCAGGTCGCCGAGCCCCGCAGGCTTGCCGTAAGTCTCCAGTTAGCGCTGTCCTGAAAAAACATAACCCGTGACAACACTCTTGACACAGCAAAATCTCAGCCTTCAAAGTGTCGGACAAAACCTAAGAGCCCGTTTATAGCCTTCCTAGCTCTGAAGAGCTGCTGGAAATCTGAATCTTAAATGTGTAAAGTCCTGATAAATGAAAAGCTGAAGGTTTATGTAGTGTAAGCTGCTCTGCAGTGGTTTAGGCCCTCACAATTTGCGGCCTTCAGGCTTGATAATACAGTGAGACCCTAGACAGCCTGCTGGGAAACTACTGCCAGGAACACAATCCCTATAAGGGGATTCTCTTATCCAGCGTAGCGAGCTCCATCCTAAAATCAGTTTTGTTTGAACCCCTTTTCCTCCTCTTGGGAAGCCATCCTAGATACTTGATGAAACAGAGAACCTTCTTCCTTCCCCGGTCTGCAAGTTTTCCTGCTTTTTTCCTTGTATTCTCCCAATTCTTTCACTGCAAGCTTTCATAGTCTCCCGGCCTTCATTTTTATCAAATTAAACAAGCCAATCTTCTGATCCCACCTGGTAGGAGAGCTGCTCTTTTTCCTTTCATCAGCTCCACAGCCTTTCTCTGTGCCCATCCCAAACGGAGTTCAACATCCAGGAGTGCGGCCAAGCCCCGGCTCCCGAGCCCCTTGCAGAGCAACACCACTGGCCTCAGCAAAACACCCCCAGGGCTGGCGGGGAAAGCTGCCATCGGCTTCAAAGAGGAGGCGGTTCCCTGCAGTTATCAAGCAGAGAAAAGGATGTGCCAGTCCCAAGCGGAGCCCAAAAATGATACAGCAGCTAATTAACTCATCATTTTGCTGAACATCATTAACGCCAAGCTTATTGTCAGAGTCACACCCCGCCAGTCTCGCTAGGTTAACCACTTGCGGAGGGCGAGCGCCTGCTCCTTCTTGGATCTTCCTGGGGAGGTAAGGAGACCACAGAGGCTGCAGGTTGAATCCTGCTCCTTTCACGGGCACGTTGCCAGCCAGCAAACCTGGACTGGGGATGCCCCAGTACGGAGCAGAGATTGGATTTGCAAAGGAAAATATTCTTTGCGGGGTATGTATTGGAGAAACTGCCGCACAGCAAGCGGCTGTACGCAGATCAGGGCAGCGCCCGGGTACAGTCACCCAGAGCAAGCGTGCTATGATGCCCTCATAAGCTTGACTTGTCTACAAGAGACAAACATGCCTCTTTGACACGCCTGCGATGCGACGTCTGAATACACAAACACTTCGTCGCACACGGAGCAAAGCTTCCAGATTGATCCTCACTGCACGAGAGGGCCAGCTGAATCCCTCCAGGCCGTCTCCCTGGGGCTCCCTGCGCTTTTCCTTACTGTAGAGACAAACTACAGGAGCAAACATACCCTGGTTCAGCTTGGCTTCATCATCTCCATGGGGCCTCATGTTTGCAGAGAGCTGTCTTGCTGGAAGGCAGCCGGCCCAGCAAGTGCTGTCAGGAACGAGGAGGTTTTTGGGTCTGTGCTTAGACTCAGCTTTGGGGCTGGGAAACACCTCCCAACGGTTTGCAATCACCGAGAGCATCTTCTGGTCACTGTTATTTGTTTTACACGCATGCAACGTGAGCCCAGAGTGCCACAGATCCTCTGGGGAAGATGAGTAATGCATCAGCGATGCCGTACCCAAGGGGTCTCGTTCCTCAGGGGGACACTTGTGCAGTCTCACATCAGCTGAACACGACCTGGAGATCCACGGCTCAGCGCAGTCCTCAGGGACTGGTCCGTATCTGCTTCTCCAGCCCAGCAGCTGGGCGGCCCTTCTCCACTGGTGAGCATTTGGGGTCGAATCTCTTAACGCTGTCCCAAGAAGAGGAGGCTCCTTACACAAACCCAACAAGCGAAGAGGTACCAGCCACAACAACAGGAAAAGAAAAAAAAAAGCAGTCAGCGTTAATTAGGAAGAAGCACTGGTGGCTGGAGGGCTTTTTGCTTTCTCCACTTCCAGGAGCCGACTTCTGCCTGGAGGATCCTGTTATCTCGATAAATATTGCTAATAATTGAGGCTCTGTCTGCTCGCCACAACACCGTCCAGCTGACCGGCTGCCGGGAGCGTTTAGAGACGTCTATGTTCTCTCTGAGTCAAAGCTGCAGTGTTAGCCTGGGGTATTAGTTCAGCGCTGAATAATTCTGCGCGGTCTCATTGATTAAGCATACAGTTAAGGCTCACAGGGCGGGACCATACGCAGGAAAGCCTCTAACTAGCCAACTAATTTAAGAAGTTGCTGAGTGCACAGCCCAAGAGCAACACTCATTTATTTGTATTTCTTTATGCTGATGTGCTGTAAAATGGGCTTTTCCCAAAGCGCACTCCGAAGGGCAAGGAGCAAAGACCCCAAGCTGTCCTTACTTATCCAAGCAGCTCGCAGCTATGGAGAACAGATTAATGCCTGTCCAAGGTTGGTTTAAAAATATTCAGCGAGCCCTGTGTTTTGACAGAACATCAGGGTTTTGATGGGGAGAAGCTTATTGTGGTTTCTTCAGGAAGTTTTATCTGCAGTGAAGAGAAGAGTTCTCCAGCTGAGGTCCCGAGTGCACTGTGAGGAACAGGAGACCTTCTGCTGGGGCGTTTCACCTCCCACCCCAGAAGGTCTCAGTGTAATGTCCATTTGGGGACTGGACTCCCACCTCACAAGCAGCTGCACGTCATCCATTTCTCTGGCTTGTTCCTGCTCTTCTGGAGGGATCTCATGGATCCCTTCTCTTTCATTCTCTTTTTAAACTTTCCAGGCATGTAAAGGTTAACTCCATTTTCTTTGCTGTCAGGAATAAACCCCGACACACAACCCCAAACAACTCTTCCTATTTATATCCTTGTATTAATCAGAAAGGCTCGCACTTCTACCATCTACGTGATTAAAAATTAGGAGACCGGATTCTGTAGTGGTGCCTTGTAATAATAACCAATCCTGGGAGCGCAGTGGATGAATAATGGATCATGGCTCTATGCTACTGGCTTCTTGCTTTACCTTCTCTTCTCTATCTTTCATGCTTCTCTCCCTCCTTTCCCAGGCTGGAGTTTGAGTGTGGAAGGAATACCCCCATCCTTCATTTGGCAGAAGTTAGAGCTGTTGAGAGACATTGCCGATTCCTATTCGTCAGACCCTCTCCTCCCCAACCAGATCCCCTGGTTAGTGAGCCCGGAGACCATCAGTAGTTCACGGCTACATGAATAACCGGGGGATGATAACCACTTACTTGGGAAGACGTAATCAGGACCCATTCTCTCTCCTTCTCCTTAAGCAGCTCCCCAAGTCTTGCTGCTCACCCAATAGAGGGAAACAGGAGCAAAACAGTAGGTTAGAAAACCAGGTTTTCTGGCACAAGGGGAGACAAGTGGTTCCATACATGAGGTTGTCACCCCATCCCATGACATCCCCGAGGTCTCATGGGCAGCTAAGGGACAGGCTGCTTTGAAGGGGTGATGTTAAGCCAGCAACTGCAAAAAAAAAAAACCTTCAGATGTCAGCCAGTGGGAAAGGACACCAGTCAGGAATATTAAACAACCCACCGTAAAAGTCCCTTCATTTCATTCCAAGATGCTCTTCAGAGAAAGGCTTGTGGGTTGGGTTCCCCCCCCCACCCCGCTCCACAAGATGAATTTCCAATATTTTTACAAGCTGAGGTCAAATTCAATTAATAGCTTCAGTGAGGGGGAAAAAAAAACCTACCGAAAAAATATCAGGGTTCTTTTTTAAACAGTGTAAACTCAACCAATGAAGGGATTGTTTTTTAAAGAGTGAAAACAAATACTTTCTTAATAGTTAAATAGCAACAGAATGAAGCAGAATTTTCCACATTTTCATATTTCAGACACTGACGCATTTCAACTAACCCAAACCATAGATTTTCACAGTTTTTTCACTCCTGTAGCCTGAAAAAATGTACATTTTGGATCCATGTAGAAAAGCTTTCCTCCCTGCCCCCCCCCCGAGTCCCTGGGTTCCACCCATTGAGCTGAAAAATCCCATTACTCACAGCGTTTGGCAGATGTGTATGTGACCAGCGTTGTGTGCAACCAGCACATCTGCCTCGCCTACAAATCCTGTGCTGATGCGGGCAGCCACCTTTGAATTGTCGGAGAACATAATCCCTTTCCATTTCCCAAGTTCAGCCCAGCGCTGGAGGAGCCAGCGAGGAGTTTTTTTTGGTATTTCTCGGCCAGCTAAAACGCTGGGGCAGCTCAGGAGCAGACGCAGAGCCATACTTGGGGATTTTTAAAGAGGTCTTTGGCCAACTTTGACATTCACTTTGCATGGCTCAGCCCGGTGCCAGCCAGCTCGAGGAGAGGGAAACAGCACTGACTTGTAACAAAAGCAGCTCCGCTTTGGTGGAAAATTGGCAGGTTTCCCCAGCGAGGATGCTGAAGGGTTAGGAGGCTTTTGCTACCTGGTCCTGAGTTGGGAATGAAGCAGCAATTTCTTCTACGCCCATGGCTAGCATGAGCTCTTCTGCTTGGGCAAGAGGGGCTGCAATGGGGATGCCTTTCCACTGCGTCCTCCACATTTCTGCTGGCTTCCCAATGCTGCGTGGGCCCCAAGAGCTCCCGAGACAGGCCGTGAGGTGGCTGGGCAACGTGTCTATCTGTAGCAAGACCTGCATTTGGTTACCCAAAGGATCTGGTTAGGAGGAGCTAGACTGACAGCTGTACAGACCTCTCCACCTTCAGAGCAGGTCTTGTCTAGAGCAGACCCAATCATTGAGTTGGAAGGGACCCTTTAAAGGTCATCTAGTCCAACCTCCCCTGCAGTGAGCAGGGACATCTTCAACTCAATCAGGTTGCTCAGAGCCCCGTCCAACCTGACCTTGAATGTTTCCAGGGATGGGGCATCCACCACCTCCCTGGGCAACCTGGGCCAGCGTCAGGGTAGCGGAGATGAAAGGGCTCCCCCTTGCTCCAGCTGAATTTCCCATCTCTTACCATGCTGGGGGTGTTTAGAGATGCCAGCCTTCTAGAGCAGGTCACAAAAGAGGAGACAGTGCTCAGGTGCCCCTCATCCCCTGCTTATTTCCATCCCTCCTTGTCTCTGGCATGAAGTGCTTCCCAACACAAGAAACAGAGATGCCCAGGGGCTGTGTGATACCAGCAAAGCCACGTCCTGTAATGAGGACGCAGCCTCACACAGGCTGTCAGGCTGAGGTGGTTTCAAAGGAAAGGTGAGATCTTAAATGTCTCCTTGACACCACCGGCAAAATCTGCTTTCACAGAGGGAGACGCTTAAAAGATTCACCACGGTGAGAGGGAGTCTGACCAAATGAGAGAGTTTCACAACCTTTTGTGCGGCAAGACAGCAGCGCAGACGATGAGCAAAAGCGACAGGGAAATCAAAGCAGGGTGAGGGAGCGCTCAGGGTTCCTCCGTCCCTCCGTGATGGAGGGCTCAGAAGGGAGCCCGCTTCAAAGGCGGGCGGTCTGGAAACCACGCTCCTGATGCCCATAATAAGCTGTTCCCCTCCGCCAAGTGCAATAGGTAACGGTCTAAACCCAGCTCCGCTGCTCTTCTCCTCCAAATCCTGCTCACCTACCTTCCAATCTGCAGTCAGGGGTCAGAGCAAAGACCCTCCGAGCCCCATATCCTGTGTCCAGCAGCAGCCAGTTATAGTTGCCCAGGGAGGAATAGAAAAGCAGGGCCAGCAAGCAGGGCTAGTTCCTTCAAATAGTCTCCATCCTCCCACAGTTTGCAGCTTGGGACATCCTGGGCCAGAGGTGCTTCTAAATATTTAGTAGCCCTCAGTGGATTTCTCTACCTCAGGCTTGATCCTTCATACTACTGCAAAGCTCAGGTGACCACCTGACCCACGTCCCCTCTAAAACTTCAGCCAGTTTCTGCTGCTGTAGTTGAAGTCTGGGGCACGGCTTTTACGCAAGCGGCAAAAAGGCAGGCCAGCTGCAACATGGTGGGATGGGGTTGCATGCTGCCACAGCCCCCAAAGCCAGCTGCAGAGATTTGAGAGGTCACAATGCAGATCCCACCAGTAGCAGCAGGAAGGTTGGGTTAATGCTAGCAAGTGACATTGTCTCCTCTGTGCCATTTCCTTGCAGTTCCTCCAGACGATCCTGTCATTATGGGGGGACCTATCATCAGCCTGAGAGCAGGAGACCCCCTCAACCTGACCTGCCACGCGGACAACGCCAAGCCAGCAGCCTCCATCATCTGGATGCGGAAAGGAGAAGTCATCAATGGAGCCACCTACTCCAAGGTGAGGCAGGATGGGGCTGGGGACAAGGGCTGTGCTCTTCCCTTGCTTCAGAAGGGTGTACCAGACCTGACACCGCTCTTCACACAGCCCCAAAACATCTAGGGCAGCACCTTCAGCTCTGCAGAGCCGAGACTCCCACCCTACATCACCCCATACAACCTCCCCGATGGAGAGGCTGGGAGGCAAACAGGGGGATGCAAGCAAGAAACCACAAACTGTCACCAAAATGGGCTCTGCTTTGAATTTGCCTGGCTTTTTGTCCCCTCTCACAGCTCATAAATTGCCTGGTGTGCCATCTTCTCCCCCCCCCAAAAAAAAATCCCACCTGGGTGTGGTGTTCATATTGTGTAGAGCAACACACAGCCAGCACTGACTTGGCCTTGGCTGTAGCAGAAGGTCCGGAGCAAAAGGCGGTTGCAGTGACATATGTCCCCTCCTCCAACTGCAATTTTCCATGAAGAATTGTCAGGGTTGTTGGCATTTTTTTAATTTAAACAGAAAGCCTTTATTGGGTCATAAAGGGAAACATCAAAGAGCAATCAACAGTGTACTCGGAATGGGTACCCACATGTTCTCCTGTTTATAGATGCCTGATGTCTGGTAAGTGCTAAAGATTCAGTAACACTTGACATTTCTAATGAAAATTTCTAAAGAACAAAATTCGAGACATAAAATGGGTCAGTTTGCAGCCATTTGTAATGCAAGCAAACTTCAAAGTCAGGAGTCAAAGGCATCCCTCTCAAGCTCTTGAAGATCTTTTAATAAACGTTTCACCCTCTGCTACCACTGTGAAGCCTCCGCCCAGCTTTGTTCCAGCTGCATCCCGATGCGCTTGGAAAAGCGGAGGAGCCAAAGCCCCCTCCTCTCCTGCTCCCTGTCACCCTGCAGAGCACACGGATGTCTCAGCTGAAGCTGAGCTCCTTCCTTCTAGCTGATGGGTGTGAAGAGAGGGGGCGAATTGCCCCATCTCCCTGTGTGCAATGCAAGAGGCAGCACTAATTAAAGCCAGAGAGAACTGACCTCTCCCTTTCTCAAATCAAGTGGAATTAATTAAAATCCAGGCCATCGACATGCAGTTGTTTATAACTTATTCTGCTCACCCTAAGCCTTCCTCGCCACTGCAGACTGCTCGGTCCCGGCCCTGGGGAGCCAACACTGAAGCCCTTTCCCTTTCAGACCCACAAGTAGTGTGCAGCAGTGAAGAAACAATCCCCCTCCTTTAATTTTCTTTAAAATAATTCCAACAAAAAAAAAACCTTCTGAAGCAGAGCTTTCAGGCTGCAGCTCCATCTCACATGCGGTACGGAGATATCCGTGGCATTTTAAGCAGCTGTCAGGGACGGGAGTCCTGTTCTGCATGGGAGAAGCATCTTCCTCTTCTCCTGGGGTCAGGAGAACCTCAGTTTCTGAGGCTGAACTTCAGTGTCTCCTGACTTACTAGAGGTTTCCATGAGGCTCTTCCACAAACGCATCACCCCTGCCACGAGCAGGGAAAAGCGATGCTCCGGGGCCAGGCGCGCGCAGGGGTGGCAGCCAGCACCCCTAACGACCATTTTTGTGTCTTAACCTTGTGAGAGGTTAAGACAGACAGACACCCTTCAGAAAAACTAACAGCCAATTTTAGCCTTTTTTTTTTTTTGAACAGGAGGGTTTGATTTTGGGGGTCCGCAAAGCCTGTCCCTTTTGAGATCATGCCTCGTTTTTTCTCTTTCTGCTTTTTCAATAAAACTAAAACCCAACCCAGATTTGCTCCAGATATTCCAGTCAACTAAGAAAAAACACTGTTCAGGTTACTGATTGCCCAAAACTCTTTCTACTGAGGGATAATTTCTTTGTGTCTCTGAATTTCCAATCTACCACCTGATTAGTACACAGCCCCCCTGTACTCACAGCTGACTGGGAACCCCCATACTTACCCTGATCCCCATCAAAGGGGACACAGAGCGGTCCCTATAGCCACAGGGGGTATTGTGGGATCCTGCAGGGTTTGGAGGCTCAGGGGCACCACGGGGGGGAAGGTACTGCACAACCAGGACCCATGGTGCTCAGTTTAGGGGTCACCACATCCTCAGCACCAAAAGTGGGGCTGTTCCACAAGGGAGGGGCCCACAGGGTGACAACAAAGCAAGCAGAGGGCAACATCCTTACTACCAAGGGAGGTACAAGAGGGGCAGCATCCTTACCACCAAGGCACGAGAGGAGCAGAGTAGGCTTGGTAGTCATAGCAGGGTCAACCACAGCAATCTCCAGAAAGTCCATGGTGATGGGGCAGCTCCAAAGTCAAGCCCAGAAACCCAACCCACATCACCACACCTACAGCAGAACCTGAGCTGGAGCTGGAGCTTAAATACAACTCCCAGACCTATGGGTGAAGAGCTCTCGGGTGGAGTCCCCAGATGAGGTTCGTCAGGGAAATTAAGCCCTGTGGGTGCACTCAGGCCCTGGCGATCACGTACTAATAGGTCTTGGTCCCGCTTCTCCCCAACTTCTGGGCTGATTGTGGTGACAATGTCTCAGCATTGTTCCTTGTCTAGCGTGGCTGAGAGGCAGCGACCTGTGCGCGTGAAGGCTGTGTCAGGACCAACCCAGGCGGTGAAAGCATTAGTCTCGCTGCCGTATGGTTATAGTTCAGTAAAGCACTTGTCTTACATTGTGAGGAGGAAACTTGAAGGATGGAGATGTAGAGAGAAGAAGTGCCTGGCAGGGTCCAGAATACGTAGTTATTGGACGGGTATATCCGTGGACATTTACCACTATAACCAACAGGTGGGAAAAGCTGTTTCCGGCGTTTCTGGTCCCCGGAGGATGTTGATAAAGTGGAGAGAGGTCAGAGGAAAGCCCAGAGAATGAGTAAAAGATTGAAAACCGTGCGACGTCTTGAGAGCCTCCAAGGGCTCAATCAGCTTAGTTCACCAAAGGCAGGGCTACAGGGTGACGTGACCACGGTCTGTAAGAACTTGCTGGAGGATTAAGAGTTTGATAACTCCCGGGGCTCGCCGATAAAGGCACGGCAGGGCACCGTGGCTGGAAGTCGAAGTCAGATAAGTCCAAGGAAGAAACAAGGTGCTGAGACCGAGCAGATAGAGCTGGTTAACCACTGCTGTACCAGGCTCAAGGTTTTGGATCTCCGGCATCCTCAGGTCTCCATCACAGCGATCACCAGCACGAGGCGAGCCAGGGCTGAGCTGGGCTGGACCGCTGCGTGGCAGCTGGGGACCTGTGGCCAGGATCAGTCCCGTGCCGCTGCCAGCCGGCGTCACCGCTCATTGCTGTGCAAAGTGACCCAGGCAGGTTTTCGCACTTGCCTGGCATAGGCACAGAAGGTGACAGCAGGGTGAAGAAGCTCGTTCCCCTATCCGTCCCCAGCTCCCTCTTTCCTGGGTGGGTGGGTGACGTGGATCTCGCTGGAACTGTGATTCCCAGGTCTAGGCACGCAGGGCTGGAGGGAAGCAGACGGGAGTTAAGTGCCCAATTCCCAGGGAAGTGCAGTGAAATTTGTCTGTGCTATTCCCCAAAGGCTCCTTGGCAGATTCCAGCCAGAGGAACTGTTACTGCAGAGCGCGCTGCTTGGCTGAGAAACTCGTGGGAGCGAGGGCTGTGTGCGCGCAGAGCCTGGCACGACCCTCGGCCAGGGGAAGGGCCCTCCCCCCCCCTCCTATAGGAAACTGCCTTTTCTCATCTTCATTTCTCTCCCCACAGACGCTTCTCCGTGACGGCAAGAGGGAGAGTATCATGAGCACCCTTTTCATCGCCCCCTCTGACATTGAGAACGGGGAGAGCATCGTCTGCCGTGCCACCAACAAAGCCATTCCCAGCGGGAAGGAGACCTCCGTCACCATTGATATCCAGCGTGAGTACACGGCCGGCCGAGCTAGCTCCGGGGACTGTGTGATCCCAGCCTCCCCACTCTCTCCATCACTGCCCGCATGGGTCTAACTCCAGTCAGGGGCGTGGTGCTGGGGCTTGGGGGTTTCCGCTTACTGGGATTTACTGGTACCTTAATACGGTGGAGTCAGAGACAGGAGTTTTCATCTCCCCTGAACTCCCTGGGGCACCAGACGGACACAAACGCTCACGGGGACGGGCTGCTTCCCAGCTTTTGTGTCTTGTGTCCGTGGTTTTGAGCGAAAGCGGCACCAGCTGCCGTGCTCTGGGTGGCCGGTCGGCGCTGCACGTGGACGGAATGCGTGCCCTGATCCAGACCTCTGGGACCTCTGGAGCAGGGATGGATCCCAAATGGTTTTGACTGAGCAAGCCGCATCCCTGGACACGGCCAGTGGCAGAGATAAGGCCCGTTAAGGTTTCTGGTACAAAAAGACATGTTTCCAGTCTTACAAGCTGTTCAACAGTAAGTTTTTTTCTATTGCTCTCCACTGAGACAGCATGTTGGACACCTAATCGGTGGGAAGTCTCCCTCCCGTGAAATACAGCTCCTGTCAGTCACCATCTGATGGGGGCAGGTGTGGAGAGCCATATCGTTTACCCTTCACTGTAAATCCATGAAGCAACATCTTCCTTCCTCGACAATTCACGTTTCACAGATCTCTTCCCTTCTCCTCTGCGATCGCTGTTGCTCTCGGGCTCATCCTGACCTCCCTCCAGCCGGGCTTCATTTGCACACACAATTCCTGCAGCTGTATTTACCAACAATTTGCAAATGCAGGGTGTTCAATATTAGCATGCCAGCTGCTTTCCAGAGTCCAATTAAAACTGGCTGAACAAACTCAAGCACAGCAGAAAATTCGCCATTTAAGACTTCCAGCTTTTGCTGCCGGAAGATTAACAGGCTCTTGGGTCGCTGGATAGCATGTCCTGACAGAACCGGCCAGATAAAATGAGATAATAGCATGGGTTATTTCACAGCCGGCAAACAGTTACAATAGCTGGAGACGCACACGCGTTCTCACAAACAACGCAAAGCCGGAGACATCATTACGCTGTGCTGTACAGTGCGGGGCAGGAGACGTGAGCTGAATCCCTGAGCCTGATGGAATCTGCTTTGAAAAGAGAAAGACCCAATAAAGAACACCAATTTCCACTCCGAGCCATTAAATACTCCATGCTGTGAAAGTAATAATAATAATATCCTATCCAGCTATTAAAAGTATGTTGTTCTTAATGGGGTCTAATGAGGATATCAATTTCCCAGTGCTGGATGGGTGATGGAGGGATAGAAAAATACCAAGATGGATTAACCAGGCTGCGCTGGGGTGGATTTTGTCCCAGATGCAAGAGCCTGCTCTAGCTGCTGCCATTAGGTTTCCATTAGGTTAGTCCATTAGGTTTCACTCCCAGCCTGGTAGGCAGCTGGCTGCTTTCGCTTTGTGAAGAGCTAAAGGTGCTTTTCTTAAGCAAAAATCATCTGAGCCATTCGTTTCTCCTCGGCGGGCGAGCTGCGAAGGCAAGGTGGGCAGCACAGCCTTCTGCACCGCCCCAGCGATGAAAGGAGGTCCTTCCCGTGGGTCTTCTCCAACCTCTAGCAGAGAAGCAGAACCTTGGTGGTGGGAAAATAAGTGGTTTCTGCAAGGGTGAGGAGGTTGGCAGCAGGTTTGGGCTGGTGAGCTTTCCCCAGCCCGGCACGACCCGCTGGAGCCTGCGCATCTCTGCCTCCGCTGTTCCCACCATAGCAAACGTTGCCCAGCTGCACGGTTCGAAAGAGGCGGCCTTGCAAAATAATCCCAGGGAACCAAAAATAATCCCTCCCAGGAAGCAGCAGCCTGGTAAATCACTCCTCCTGCCTTCGTTTTCGTTTGCAATTCAAAAGAGCATCAAAAATGCTCCCACTCAGCAAAGAAACGCCAGGGTGGGGGTTATTTCCCGCGCCTGGTTGGTGCGAATATCCTCTTTCAGCTGACGGAAAGTTGAGGTTTGGCTCCCATCAATCTCACGTAGGCGCTGCGATGAAATNAAAAAAAAAAAAAAAAAGAAAAAGGCGGGGTGGGGGGGAGGAACTGAAAAAAAAAAGAAACCCAGAGCAGGGTCTGTAATGGAAACACTAAGCGACTCCAGCTGGAACATCTGTTCAATGTGATTTCCGTTCCACCAGCCACATCAAAGTCAGCCTCCTGTGAGTTATGCACCGAACATCACAAGTGGGATTAAAATCATGTTTAATAGTTTGATATGCCATAAACTATTTATACTGCCAGAGCCCGGTGGCTCTATGGAAATGCACATCCAGCGTGCCGGGATGGGGAGGAGCAGGGTTATTGCTTATCCGAAGCCATTTGCTCCGAGCCTCTGCGCACACATATGCAGTTGCTCATTTTTACGCCTTTTTTTTTCACGGCAAGAAGGGATTTGACTGCCTCTGTAGTTTTTGCAGGAGGTAGGAGTCGGAGAAAGAAAGCGGAGGCTCTGTAGAGCAGGGTGGTGAGCAAACCGAGGGCCGCGTCGCTGTGTTGGAGGGTCTCCTGCTGTGTTTATCCTTGTAGCACTGGAGTATTTTCCCTTTTGTGCTTCCCGCTGGGGAGTGTGGAAGCCTAAGATGCTGAAGAGGCATCTTAGTTTGCTTCCAGCTCCTCAATTCCTCCTCATTTGGCCCACAGGCTGCTTTTGGAGTCAAGGGAGAGGTTTGGTAGGGCTTGTCTGGGGCTCTGGAGGGACGAGGAGCACGGAGAGGGCTCTGCATCCGGCCGGGCAGGAGCCAGCCCGGTGCCCACAGCGCCTGGAGCTCAGCCCGTGACCCCAAAGATCATTTCCTAGGGGCTAATTTAAAAGAGCGGGAGCTGAGGGGTTTGCTCGGGTGGCTGCACGGCTGGTGAGGAGCGATGGTGGACCCCGGTTCCAGCGTGCTCGCGGGGATCCGTGGTACCTGGGCTGCGAGCATTTGCATGCACGCTCTCCTCCCGGCTGCCTGTAGGCTGGCTCTATCTGATTCCATCATTCAAATTAATTACAAGAAGCCAGGCAGGAATTATAATTGTAACCGAGTGGAATTACATTCTGATGAGTTACAATTTGTCTCTTTTTTTTTTTCCTCCCCCCTTTAAAATACCCCAAAACACACTCGCGCACACACAAACCCACGCTATCCCCAGCACCCGCCGCCTCGCGGGGAAGCTACCGCAATATTAGAAAGCCCAATCCCATTTGTGAAAGGCGAGATCAAAGACTTTAATTCATTTCCTTTGCTTTTTTTCTTTTCCTTTTTAATCTTC
>RSEF01000024.1:282890-333312 GCA_003993805.1 Himantopus leucocephalus | reverse complement strand
TTTTTTTTATTTTGCGTGCAGGCGGAAGCCGGGCTCATTTTAATACAAAGAGGCTCCTCTGTAAATCGTAGGCATAGCTACTAAACCATCAAACAATGGGGAAGCTACTAAAGAGAAGTGTGATTCATACTTAACAAAGGAAGGTGATTAGCTGTTGTTGTATAACAATAGGGAAGTGTCAGGATGCCTGCAAATGAATTAGGAGCCCACTATATATCTCTGGGCTGTTATGTTAGGGAAGCTCATTTATATTCCCAACTGCGCCCATCTTTATTGTCATTTGAATTGCACATTTTAAAATGAGATTAGGGTAAATTGAAAATACCTATAATTTCCCCGTCATAATTTCCCATCGAGAAGGCAGGTGGCTTTGCTCGCAACAAAGCTGGGCTCTGGCTGGGTAAATACCACGGGGCCTAATGAGGTGGGGACGCGGCGGAGGAGGAGGAGGAGGCACTGCAGCACAACGCCGACCCGCTGCCTTTCCCTCTCCCAGCCAAAATCGCTGCCCAGGCCACCTCGGAGACTCCCCTTTCGTCCCCAGCTGGTGGCCTTGCTGCGAGAATGATCCCAACCCAACCCACGCCGGGCAGGGAGAGACAGGCTGGAATGACGCAGGGTTGCTTTGGATGCTGTCCTGCTCTCCGGGCACACGGAGAGACTTTCTGCTTTCCGCTCCTCCCCTGCAGCTCTGCCCGTGCCATCCCTTCCCGTGCCTTTGCGGACAGCATCGCTTTTTCCTCCGCAGCTCCTCAGATGTGTGAGATTTCCCCCCATGCCATTACCTTTGCAAAGTGGTACCCAGAAGAGAGGTGGCGGCCAAGCTGTCGTCACATCAATATGCCCCGTTAGAGCCCGTACCCTCGAGCAAAGGCGCTGAGCAGTTCCCAGAGAGCCAGGTCTCTCCAGCAGGCCCCTGCTCCGTGTATGGCGGAGGAAGCTGGTGGAGGGAGAAGCCGGCAAGGAAGCTTTCATCTCCTTGAGCTTGCATTAGAGCCATGGCTTCATGACTTCACAGCATCCGAGCAGCAAACTGAGCGTCGTAGGAATCATGGAAGTATTCAGGTTAAGATCAAGTCCAACAGTTAACCTAGCACTGCCAAGTCCGCCACTAAACCATGTCCCTAAGGCACTAAACGATGTCCCTTGTGCCACCTTCAGCCCTGCGACGCTGAGCCCCTTCTCCAGCGCTGGGCTCCGGCGTGCCCACCCGCACGTGATGCTAAGGGACGTCCCCTGGGCCAGTGGGTACCAACCAGCTTCGCTTCCCTCAGGCCAGCAGGGCTGACCCCCAGCCTCATCCGCTTGGGTGCCGAGCGTGAGGGTGACTGCTCAGCTGCGGCCTTTCCCCATGTTCCAGCTGGGAAGGATGTTGCTGAGATACTTAGGAAGAGGAGAGAGCGAGCAGGTAGAGGTGAACACCTAGCACATCCTATTTTAGGATTTATTTTTGCGTATGCTGCATCAGACTCCTACTTTAAGGCCCCTTAGCTGGATCGATGACCTGGCCTCAGCTCCTCTCCTCAGCCACAATGTGGTCTCCAGCGGGACACCTGGTTCTTCAGGCACTCTCTGCGAGGCCATTTCTTTCTGCTTTTTCCCTCACGTGAGGTCCCAGCCTTAAAACCTGAAGCTGGAGGTCTGGCACCTCCTCTCAGACATCACGAAAAATAAAAACAACTCTGGATATTCTTATTCCCCATCTAAACGTCGCACCCTTTTCTCTTCTCGCTTGCTTTCTTCGGTTCTCTCCCAAGTTTTGTTTGCTGCTAAAGCGTTTAGATGCTTATCATGTAAAGAAGAAGAGAAACCGAGCACCAGTTGGAAGAACCGAAAGGCCTGTGACACCCGTAAGTGCTTGGCAGAGATGATTAGGCTGATGAAAGAGCAGAAATGCCACTTTCAAGTCAGCGGATAGACAAAAGATCATCATTACGCAGCGCGATATTAAATGGGAGCTTTTCAAAGAGGCAAGTTTATTTCCTTAAACGGGAATCAGAGCCGGCGTTAACATTTTTGAAGTGAAATGCCACATCGGATGGTGTACGTGGCTCCCCTTTCTGTCTTATTTAGCGAAGCCCTCCAAGACAAGAGCCGTGTGCGTGACATGAGCCTGTCTTACAAAGCCCTAAATAATTCTGTCACAGCGTCAAGGAGTCGCAAGGCTTTTGCCATGTTTTCTCACAACCGAGTTTTGCTTTCCAGGCTCAGAAGCCTGGCAGGCAGCGGGCAAGGGGATGGATGCTGTGCCACGTCTTCGGCTCGCTCATGGGCTTGTCGCTGTCTCTTTGCAGACCCACCCCTGGTGAACTTGTCCGTGGAGCCGCAGCCGGTCCTAGAGGATAACACTGTCAAGTTCCACTGCTCCGCCAAGGCCAACCCTGCTGTTACCCAGTACAGGTAAGGCGGCTGCCCCGCTCGCTGGCACCGTGCGTCTCACTCCAGTCCCCCACTGAGAGCTTCTCGCGTTCCCCACCATGCAAAGTTATTTCCTCCAGGTGACCCAAGAGCTCTCAGCAGCTCTGGCTGCAGTTTCTTGTGGCTGTTCCACTTACTCCCATGTTTATCGCTGCTTGGTGGTCGTTCTAGCTCATCCCCGTGGTCTCTGCTGTCCTCGGGCTGGGCGGTGGTTGGAGCCAGACTGATCCCTGAAGAGCAGCAGAGACCTGCTGTGGCACGGTCCTCTTCCCAGCATCCCCGCTCCGATGGCTCCCTGATGCCGCTCTTGCCTTGATGATGTTGTTACATGCTGAGAGGCTCCAATTGCCTCCGCGTTAGGCCGTCTGCTACGTTTTGCTGCATGCAGCAAGTCCTCGGTCAGAGATTCATTGGCGCTTTGGAGTGGATTAAGAGGCCTGGCACCGAGCTGGTGGAGCCATCTGTTTGGGGACATAACAAGCAAAGCGCGCCGAGTGAAAAGTCTATTATGGGAAAATTCCTTTTTTTTTTTGCATACTCTTTTATGCTTTGAATAATACAACTCCACTGCCGTCTCTGCGTAACCCTTAAGCAACCGCCGTAAGCCTCTCTAACCCCAGCAACGTGGAGCAGAGCGCAGAAGGCGCCAGAGCAAAGGTGCCTGAGCTGGAGACATGAGGGGACATAGGGGATGGGCTCTTCTCAAGTGGGACATTCTCCTGGAGTGGGTAGGGTCGTCGTTACCACCTGGGATCTTCATTAAGTGCTCCGCTGAGCTTGGAGCGGGGTGCGAGCAGTTGAGGGGCTCAGTTTGGCACTGATGAGGCTGTTGCGGGCGGAGAAATTGCATCACTTGCAACTGCAAGTTGCAACGTCGGTTGGACTCGATGATCTTAAAGGTCTCTTCCAACCAAAACGATGCTATGGTTTCTAAGCAGTAGGTCTGGGATGAAGGCAGTGCGTGGGGCTCCCTGTCGGCACCCCTACACCGAGGTGGTCCCAACCTTCCCTTGATCGCTAGTCATGGAGATACTGCAGGGTTGGATGAACGGGACTGCAAGCATGGCCATACCCTGCAGCCGCGAGGCTCATTGCTCACTGTGTTGCATTCAGTCGGTCTCGTTCGCTGCCGAAGGTGAGCGGATGGCTCTGCACCAAGCAGGGTCGCTGCTGTGAGCTCTTGGGTGTATGGGTATGGTTATGGGTGCTGCTGGCAGTAGAAAACACCCCTTCTCTCGTTGTTTGTCGGTCTAAGCAGACAAAAATATGGGTATGGAAAGTGGAGTGGGTTGTCATCACCCTTAGGGAGAAGAAAGCATCGTGCTCAGCCTCCTGGCTCCAGCTCTTGGCCAGGAGGGCCCATGTCTGAGCCAACGCGGAGACATTTCACAGCAAGCAGGTGGACCCCCGTCCCACCGCTGCAATCAGCCGCTCGTCACTCCTGCCTGGAAGTTATGAGCATGCACACGCAGGCATGCAATCAGTTCTGTTTTTGCAACAGCGTCAGTTGATAATAACAGAGGAGGCACCTCCGGGGACAGGTTACCATGACCCGCCTCCTGTTAGGCTCGTACAGCTTAATTAGTACAATCGAGTTTGCTGGTAGGAACGATTCCTTCCGGCTGGATATGCGCTATCAGCACAACAAAGCAATAATTGCGTTCCTAGTTACACAGAAGAGTTATTAATTTGAAAAGTCAATTAATGTCAAAGATACAAATAGCCCTGCTTTCATATTTACAGTTAGAAGGAAAACGGAGTGCGTGACAATCTGGGGAAGGATCTGGGCGAACATCCCACGTGGGTCTTACACCGTGATTGATTCCGGTACAGTCGAAGGCAAAACAACCGCCTTTGGCCAAGGAACCAGACGGTGGCAAGAGGCTGGCAAAATTTCTGCGCCGAAGACAGAGCGCCCTGGCCTGATCCTCAGCAATCGGGGCTTTCACATCATCCCTGAACCCACCCTGGGCTGATGCCCCGTACGGTGCAGCAGCCTTGAAGGCTCCCGTCTGGGTTTTCTCCTTCCTCTTGGGTGTTTCCACCCTCTGAGTAACGTGATTCTCCCTGGCCAAAACGATGATGCTGGATTGCTTTTCTCCACCAAATAGCGGATGGACCCATCACTCTTTTCCCGTCTTTGGTGCCCTCTCGTTCGCGCAGGGTTTTTGCTGTCCCCTGGAGTGGCAAATGCTGCCCGCAGCCCTCTTCTTTCCTTCTCGCCCATCCCAAGGCCACGTGTCTCGTCACCCGCCCTGTTGCCTGAGCATTGGGATTTCTGCTTTGCTGCAAAGTGCTTCGTGATTCGCTTCATGATAGACTTTGCTGTCAAAACTAATTTCACTTTTTTTTTAGGTTATGCTTTCTCATAAAGGGGATTTTTTTGGGGGGGGGGAGGGGAGGAAGAGGCGTGACAAATCCAAGCACTTTGGGTTTCTCATTTCTTAAGTTCCCTTACCATGTTAACAACACATAAGGCTTTTTCCCTACCACTGGGAGAAGCAAACAGGATTCAGCAGCGCTCGGCGGGACTTCCTTCCACTTAATGGCTCTGATTGATTGAGGGGGGATTCATTTCCCTTCCAAAAGATCCCAAAGCTCTTCACTAACTATAGAAAGGCGGCAGATGTTTCGGCACCGAAGCTTGGAGTCCTCTGGACTCCCTGCACCTCGCCACTGACTAGGAGGGAAGGTGGGTAAAGGGGTGAGACGTGTAAAACCCCAGGACTGAGATACCTGGAGGCGTGAAAAGGCAGAACGTGAGCTCGGTGTCATCCCCAGGGCCACTCGGGACCCGGTCACTAATGAAAATGAACTTATTCTGCCTTAAAACCAAACAACAGAGAAAAAGTGTGGGGTTTTTTTTTATTCTCCGCTGGGAGAGAACCGCTCTAATATATCTCCTATGGCTTCCCTCATCCTCAGATAGAGATACCAGATCTTGGTCTTCAGCCGACATTTATTTTTAATACCTCCCAATATGTTTGTCGGTAAGCAGTTCTGAACACAAAGGAAAAATGTCTAAACAACATAAATCCCCTTTTCTGGGCATAAATCCACCGGCAGCTCCGCAGGGCCGTCCCTGCTTTGAATACAGGAGCGAGCCGTCACCTTCCTTGGATTTGCAAGGGGTGGTAAGTTTTGCACGGGGTTTGCACCCCGGGTTTTTCTGGCTGGGAAAAGCAAGCGAGGTCGAGCACCTCACCCAAAGATGCTCGGCTGGCAAGCGTCCGTGAACCGCGCTGCTCGTTAGCAATAAGCCGCTTAGCCAGTCCTGGGCTTTTAAGCACAGACCCCTTGCTCTCTTCGTTAGGGTGGTAAGAAGCAAAATTCAGCAAAATTTCCCAGGAGACGAAAATCGCCCTTCTGCCCCCACCCAACTCCCCCCGCCCCGTAGAGAATGTAGCTTTGATGAAATCAAGGCAGCTGCTTTTTCCTTGAGAGGTTTTCTTCCTGCTCTCTTATATAATACATCACATAGGTGTGGGTTTTAATGCAAGGAAAACCCGGTTAGAAAGGAGCCCTTGGAGCGATCTGCTCCCAGAGCCAGAGCGGAAAGTTACAGCCTGCGCCACACCTTCTCTTCTGGGGGGGGGATTTTATGACATTTTGTCAAAATTGTCAGGTTTCCGCGAAATGTTTGGCCTCGGTGGTGTTTTCTAACGGGAGGAAAAGCCAGAACCCCTCTGCCTTAAAATTCGCTGGCGCCTCGTGATGTTGGGGGGCAGGCAGGGCTGGGGCGGGGGGGTCCTCTGCAGGAGACACGGTTCCTCTGCTCCTTTTCTTAGCTGAGGACACCCGGCAGCTGGAGCTGAAATCCCAATCCTCCTCCCTCGCTGGCAGCAGCGATTCCTTGACGTGGAGCATCTTTTTTCCCCGGGGGCTTTTGTTCGCCCACGATGTCACCTGGGCTGTCACTCGTTTTTGGTCGCGGGACAGGCTGGTGTCACCAAAAGCAAGCGGGGGGAGTCGGGCAGAGGGCTGGCGAGGTGTCGCAGTGAGGCGTGAGTGGGGTGGTTTTGGCGTAGGGATGAATTAACCCTGGCAGCAAGGTTTTTGCTCGTTTGCATGTTTTCCCTCTCACCATACAGAGCACAGACGTATCCTCTGGCCTCTATAGGGTCTTACACCCCATCTGGCCTGGGTTTACGCCATCTCCACCAGGGATCGCGTTCCGTTTGCAGCTAAAGAGCAGCTCAGCCCACCGAAACGCTGGTCCGCAGCTCCTCGCTGCAGCCTCTTCGGCTCGAGAAAGGCTCAAGGGGACCTGGGCTGCTTGGCAGCACCTCCGCGGATGTGTCCCCGGCTGCTTCAGCGCCGCGGCCATCGGGCGGGAAGCCCAGAGAGGCTCCCTGGTGTCCCAGCGATGGTGGGGGATATCTATCCCTTCCTCTCCCCTTGCCCGGAGCCGCTGCCTGCCTCTGCCAGCTCGTTTGCAGGCGGAGCGTCACGTAGCCCCGGTGCCAGGCTGGAGGAGCAGCGGCAGCAAACGGCTCCACCAGGCAGCGAGCATATGTGCGGGCAAATTGCACCGCCTCGTCTTCCTCTAGTAACGCGCTTCCCACGCGCCTGTGCCTCTCGGTGGACGATTCTGGGATGGGGGGGGGGGCGGAATTTGGGAATTTACTGACTTTCTTTTGCTGCAAGCAAACGGGCAAGAAAGGGAAAGCGAGAGAGAGTAATTAGCTGTCGCCGTTGCTCTGCCACCTGTGATGGCGGGTAAAATTAATGGAAAGCAACAGAAGTCGGGGCTACGTGAACCGACTCACAACCAGGCGTCCTCTTTGCTCACTTCAGATCTCTCTATTTGCCAATCTTCTCTTGGCTTTTGATGTCTGTTGTGTGTCTGTGGGGTGTTTTTTTGCTGTTATTATTTATCACTCGCAGTAAGAAAGAGAATCTTTAAAGTGGCAGAAGAAAATGGGAAAGTTTAATATTGCAAGAGGCAGAGTCCCTCAGCCTTTTGGGCTCCTCCGATGATGATTATTTTTGCAGAGCGATGGGGAGTTGGTACAGGCAGGGCAATCATACATATCTCACTCTGGCGCAGTGATACAGTGCTCTCACCCCCAAGGCTAGCAGAGACCTTTGCAAATAATGTCTTTGTAGTCACGGGGTGGTGGAGGGGGACATTTCGAGCCACCCTCCAGCATCAGCTGCGGTTCTAGGGACCACTGCACTTCCAAAACAAGGCGTGGGACTGGCGGACGGACAGACAGACACAGAGGGAAAGACAGAACTATCCCTCCCCAGCTGCTGCAAGGCGTCTGGCTCGGACGTTGAGTACGGCAGCTGCGAACAACACGCACAACTCTCAGTAATTGTGTGGGACATGGCAGAAGATCCAGCTGATGCCGCAGCAGAAGCAGAGGTCGGAGGAGCTGGGAAGTATTTATTTAACAACCACCCAGGGGATGGTGCTACACCGCTTCTTCCCCCTCCTACAGCAGAAGGGGGATCGCATTTTGTGCGGTCAAAGCAAGATCCACCTACCCTTGTTGGGCTGAAGCCGAAGGTGCCGCCTGCCCAAATACTGGTGATGTTCCTGCATCAACCAGCTTGGTGAACTGCAGCCGCAGGTCAGGGCTTGAGCCACACCATCTTCCCAGATCACAGGGTGCCCGGTCAGGCCGTGCCGGAGCTCCGAGCCAGCTCACGGCATCCCTCTGTCCTCAGCCCCACCATCATCACCGACACACCGCGTGGCTTGGCTTGCGGCAGGAGCGTTGTGTGTTCGCTCAGTGGGCTCTGGTCTGTAGAAAAGACCTTCTTGTTTGGTAAACACTGTTTTATCTTTGAACCAACAGCATGCTGTCGCTCATCAAATATTAATCCAAACTCAACAGCTTCTTAAAGAGGTTTTCATTAGAGGTGGTGGGGCTCGAATGCAACTGATGGGAGACAGCGTCCTCACCTCCCTCTGCCTTTGCGCAGGGGAAAACAAAAAGATGTGACTTGTTGCTGTTGCAAAGGGGCAACAACAGGGAAGACATCCAGCGACGGGCCCGTTCCTCCAGCCTGCTCCGCGCGGTCCTGGCTCTGGTTGGTACGCAGGGTGGGCATTTCCCACCCAGCCTCAGGGAGACGTGTGGATGAAGAGCCCAAGCGCCTGCGGTAGATCTGCTGCCTCCAAGAATCGTATGTCACGTCTAAGTCCAGGTCTGTGAGTGTTTTGGCAGCTGGTCTTGAGGGAGAAAGTGGCAGGTTTGTTGGGGTTCAGGTATATATGGAAAAACTGCACCTGATATCAAAGAGCTCTGAGAAGAGAAGGAGAAAATAACACTACGCATCAGCTGTGCTTTGGCCTGTCTGCCTTACACTGTGCCATCTCGGAGGCGTTCGTTCCCTGGAGACGCATTCCCACATTTTGTTTTAACAAACCTAGAGCAGAAGTTAAAACTCCACGGGGCATTGCTGCTCTTCTTAGTTTGGGTCTCGTCTGCCCAGTTCTGGGACCTGCTGGTATCTTATCAGACTTATTCATGAGACGCTTCAGGCTGCCACGGAGAAGGCAAGTTCTCCGAGAGTACGTGCCTATGTCCAGGCAGTGAGCAGAGCCGGGCTGATAGATGGATGCGTCTTATTTCATCTGATCATAATGAAGCCACATACCTCATCTACAGAGCCGAGGAATTCAGGTCTTAGGGAAGGAAGAGCCTTGGGAATTGTTGCCTGCTGCCAGGACCATTGAGCAGAAGGCTAAATCACCCCAGGCACCGGGAGCAGATCTCTCTTCCAGCTAGCTCTCCGTAGTTCCTTCACTTGGTCATCTGGGCTTCTGGACATGCACAGCGTCGCTGGTCCCAGGAAAAGGCACGTTTGAAGTTTAATGCTCTTTCCATGACACCAAAGCTGTCCCTGCCTCTTCCATTTAGCTGCTGCGGAATACGTTCACAGATCCGTAGGCTGTAAAGGCCAGAAGGGATTATTGGATCGTGGGGAAGCTGATGCAGAGATTCAGGGCGATGCATTTCATTGGCAACTTTTGATGGAGAAGTGGCAAATGACCCATTTCATGGGCACGCCTGGCGCTCCCTGCAGCCAAGCCACAGCAGCAGCCGTTTTCCCTATTCTGGCACTATAAGACCTGAATATATTTCGATGTGAAATTCAGATGGCTTTGAAAAATGTCTCCGAGGAGTTGGCGTGTTTGGTATGTTGCTTACTTTCTTCTGCCCATCCGTGAAAGGCCCAGAATAAAAGTGAACGTCCCCCCTGTAGCCTGCATCCCCCAGAGCTTCTGGTCCCTGAGACCACTGCCTAATTGGCACAATTTTTTGTCTCCCCAGCAGACTCTGCCAAGGAAGGGGGATCTGCAGTATTAAGCTCTTGTTAAATGACAATCACATCTCTATTAATATTTAAAAGGGACTGTCAAGGATTTGAAACACACTGCAGAGCAGCCAGTGACCGCAGACGAGGTGTGAAGTCTGTGGGCGCATGGCCACGCTCCCCCACGTCCATCAGGCTCGGTGTCACGCTCACAGGGGAAAAGTACCCGAACCACCTCCGCTGGGGACTGCACGGGGACCCGGGGCAGCCCCGCACGGTCCTGCAGAGCCTCGGGGGTCCCTGCTGACCAGGAGGCTGCAGAGAGGGGATGTGGGAAGCAGCTCACCAGGCGTCTGGTCCAGGCGAGAAGCATCTCAGCATCTTCGGGTGGAACGGTCACTCTGGTTTTGCAGCCATTTCTTGGCACGCTTAGGACCTTCTCCCCCTGAACCAGCTCCCTCCTTCAGTCCAGCTTGGGAAAAGCGCTCATTTACACCACTGTGCAGGCTCTCCTTGGTTTCCTTGCCTTCCTCCCCCCTGCTCCCATCTGCTCCCGCCTCCTCCGATGGCCGAGGCTGCCGTCTGTCCAGCGGCAGGACGCTGCGAGTCCATATGCCGTCCCTCTGCAGGGCTGTCACCTCTCCCGCTGCCTCCCACAGCCAAACTCGGCAAGGGAGGCAAGAGAAGCCGGAGCGGCGAAGGGGCCTGCAGGCATTTCACAGCAGCAACGGAATAAATCTAATTTATAGACATAACAAAATGCGGCTAAAGCGGGAGTTGAAATGAATGCAAAGCACACAGAGGTCTCAAGTTATCGGCACTGTAACATTTTTCCTGACTATCTCTGTTTTCCTGCCCGGGTTTGTCTTTGTAGTTTCCTCCCAGACAACTGGACCTTTGCTCTGAAGTGAAAATGAAAGCTGGGGAAAGAAAAAAATAACGGGAAATGAATTCTTCAGATCTCCTTCGTGATGCATCAGCCCCATCTGCCAGCTCCCTCTGACAGGGAGCAAAGCGTGGCTGGGTGGCAGGCGGAGAGGGAAAGGCAGGCTTTTAAAAAAAAAAAAGAAGAAGAAGTAAAATAAAAAGGCGCAACTATCCCTGCAGCCGGGAAGCGAGGCTGGGCTGCCGGGGGGGGCTCCGCCAAGGCACGCGGCTCCAGGTGAGACCGGGGAGATGAGGTTGGGAGAGCCTCCCTTCGCTCACGGAGGTGTGAGGATGGGGAGATTTGTCTTCCCGTTCCCTGGCTTGTCAGGGTAATGGGAACAAGCGGGTGGGAGATGTTCGGAGGCAGCTCCAACTAATTAGGAGAGAGCGTAGAGGAGAGTCAGATGGCTGGAAAGGGAAAAAAGAAAAGGGGGGAGGGGAAGGAAAGCGCTTTGTACTCTGGAGCAGCGCTCCCCGCTGTAGAACTGATTAAAGGTACCAAATGAAATGGGTGATGAAGCAGCCAGCCGACACCGCTGCGTTGGATGGAGGCTCTCCAACGGGAGGGGATGGCGGAGGGGGTTTGCTGGCGTGACTGAGAGCTCACTGAAACATGGGGATGACCGTGGTGGTGGCCGTCCCCATCCCGGTCAGGAGCACCAGCATCCCCTTGGGCAGGAGTTGGCACCCTCACATGCCTTACGGACTTTGCTCGTGCGCTGCAGAAAACTGCGGTTTCCCAACGTTGGATTGAACCCGTCCCCAAAACCTCTCATTTCCAGCAAACTTTGCGCCCAGATCCCTGGGCGTTAGCAAAGATCTGACGGTTTGCTACCAAGCAAAGCTGCTAACGCTTCTTTCAAACATCCGTAGGGCTCAACGGAGATCTGAGGGTTGTGTTTTCCCAGACTCGTTGGTCACCTTTCCTTCAAGGCAGGCTCGTGGTGAGTGGGAAGGTGACCGGGAAGGGAGCATCGTCTAGCCAGATCTCCTCTGCCTTTGCAAGGAAAGGTGGCAGCTTCTCAAGCCTAATTTAGCAGTCTTTAATCTGAGTTATTCCAAACCACACTTGCCACTTCCTTCATGCGTTCCCGCAGGATGATGGGCTGATTTCACAGAACGAAAAGCCTTAAGCAAATCTTGTCACACAAGAAAATTGATTTTTCAAAACTGACTTTTACAAGATTACTGGCGTTTTTTTCCCCCTCATCTTTCTTCTATATCGTTCCCTTCCAGTCTCACGAGGTGGCTTCAGATCTAAGGAAATTAGAGATGCTGTGACTAAATTGAAAATGTAAAAAAGGGGGAGAAGGAGGGGAAAAAAAAAAAAGACACCCAGCACTCAGCACCTCCTCTCCTGCTGCCTCTGAAGGATGTGGCCGCGTGTCCTTGTACTTGAGAAGCAGCAGAGATGCCTCCTTCACCTCTCCTCCTGCCACGCGATGTCAGGAAGGAGTCTGTCTAAGGGTTACGCCACCTCACGGGTGTTCCTTGGTGATCCCAAAGCTGGATCACAGGGGTTTTTTCTTTCTCTCCCTCAACCCCTCCATTTTATTTTCTCTTTTGGAAGAAAAAGAGAGTTTCCTCCTGCTGCTCGATTTGGAGACATCTCAATGTATTTAGTCAAAAAAAAAAAAAAGAAGAGAGAAGAACAGTTGCCTTGAAGTCGTTTCAGTCAGCTTAAAATATGCTAAGCTTTTGTGTTTCTGCGATATAAATAATGAATCCTCTTACAGCTTCCGAGCTGGGAAAGACGTTGATTTAAGAGGCCTTCAGCTCTGTTGGAGGTTTTTCTGCTTTCGTGCCAGAGGGTGCGGACTGTGGCTGGGGACAAGCGAGGTGTGAACGAGCGAGGAGGCAGGGCGTGCGAGGAGCGCCCCGGACCGGGACAGGGCTTGCACCCACCTCAGCCCTTCAGGTGCTTTGCTAAAGGATTTCATTTCTTGATTCCTTCTTTGCTCCTTTATTGTGCTTTTCAGGGGTCAGAGAGGGGGTTTAAATGGAGGACGAAGCTGTTAGCATCTACCATCACCGTCTCTGCTCCGGTAAACCGCTGGTGACTTGGTAATTGCAGTCGGTCTCAGTTATTGTTCATGTGACTAATTCCCCAAGCAGCATCCTTGGAAATGTCTCTGCTTAAAAGAGCTGTCAGGATAGCTACCAAATGTAGGCCAACATGCACGGCATGAGTATAAGAAAACCTGGTGGACGCTGGCATCCCAAAATAAACCCACTGGGGCCTGCTCGCCCCCCAGGAACACGCGTCCCAGTAATTTCCCAGTACGTGACTGGTCTTGGCCACTGGCGATCGGAGGGCTCATCCTGCCGTTATGTAGGTTTTTGGCGTGCGGATCCGCTGCTGAGCTTGGGCAAATGTCGCACAGGCTTCCTCGGCTGGGAAGTCAGGCAGGGGTTGTTGGGAAACAACAAATCCAGGGGAAAGCAAGCGAAAAGCTGGCACAAGCTGAGCTGGGGCAGTTTCCAGCAGGAGAGCCTTTCCTCCCCAAACCTGGCTGATGTTGGTAGCTGCGAGGACGTGCTGTGCATCCCGCTCTCCGCCTGGCATGAAGTTGTGCTGGCGTGCTTGTTTGCTGTAGACAGCACCTAGCCTTGCAAAGCCCATCCCAGAAAGACCCAAAAAGGGATTCTGGTCTCATCCAGTGTCAGATCATGGACTAACTCTCTTAACTCCAGGTCACGAAGTTATCCCTGGGGTTGCGTTCCTATGCAAACTCTCTCTGGAAGCTGTTGGCAAATATTAAAGCAAAGGAAGAACGCAAACTGTTGGCTCTGGATTAGAAGACCATTTGTCTGTAAAGCATCAAGCAATGCTTATTGCTCAGCTCTGCTTTGCTATTGAAGTGTGTAATTAAGGACTTAATGGTTTTTACTTTTGGAGACTTTTTTTTTTTTTTTAAATGCCGTTTCTTGTTGTTTTATACAGAAGTCGATAAATAATCACATAGCTCTTACGGGTCAGTCTGTTGTAGCAGTACGCAACCGCGTTTGATTATTTTCTCGGGACATGGCTGAGAAGAGCAGCGTTGTTACCAGGATGGTCTAAGGGGATTCAAGAGGCTTGGCCAAGAATAGTGACTTGGGCATAAGTTTGGGGATGGAGGGAGGGATGGATGGATGGATGGATGGATGGATGGATGGATGGATGGACGGACGGATGGATTTATGAATTTCATAGTGAAAAGATGAACAGATCTTTTGGTGAGCTTGCAACTTTATTCTACTTCTCTACCGGTATGTTGCCTGTACGTTTGCATTAGCACAACGGGAATGCATTTCTGGCTATGTCATTTATTATTCCTCCTTATGAATTGCCAGATCCCCAAGTTACTCGCAGTTCAGCCAGTGGGAGCCCATGTTGGATTACAAAGAAATTGCTGCCTTTGGCATCTTCTGCGAGAAGATTCCTACGTAATTAGGACTCAGCCCATCTTCACCTGGGGTGCGCGCCTCTGAGCGCAGTTGCCTCTGTTGATAATCCTAACTTGAATCATTTGATCTAGACACAGTTCAGCCCTGAATAATTAACTGTTCTGGCAGGACCGGCCAAGGAACCTGCCAGAGAAGGAGCTGTGCCTCACACCAACCTGAGGACGTGCCAAAATTCAGACAGATAGAGCCTAAAACGCGAGCCTGAATGATGGGATGGCAACAGCAGCTGTCATGGGGAAGGAGGGGCTTTAGGGGGACCCGGTGAGTTTGCTCGGAGCTGGGGCTGGAAAGTCAGAGGGAGCTGGGTGAGGCTGGTGGGCACCGTGTCCAAAGCAGGGTTGGTCACCCTCCTTGAAGACTTAATATAAACCTGTCCTGAGGTCTGTCTCCTCTCTCCATGCCAGCGAGAGGTCAACCTGGTACGTGCTGAAGCCCTCTCGCACTACAGTGATCAAATCACAAAGCCCTTGAAAACATCCCGAACTCAAGCCCAGATCAAAACCTCGGAGGAGCTTTAGGAGTGAGCCAAGAAAGAGAAAACCCTTTGAAAAGCCTCAGCTACCCAACAGGTCTCTGGCCATGCATGAATCCGGTGTTCAGGAAGGCAGGAGCCGTTCCTGCCTGTGTGCCCATCACTTCTGCCCTGAAGCATGCGGATTAGGTAGCTTCAGTGATCCGAAACGTGCGGTTTCAGCCCAGCGCCGGCTCCGAGAAACCCCTGGCAGCGGATTTCTCATGCTGATGAAGGGCTGGGATTTTCTGTCTCCATTTACCGCTGGGTTGGGTTTTTTTTCCGCAAAACCCAAAGGGATTCCACGGCAAGGTGTAAAGTTGTAAGGGCCACAAGCACGGGTGATGTTTTTTAAGTGAAAAATAAGAGCTGTAGTAGAGGGAAAGGCGAGTTTGAACAGTTTCACAGCACAGATTCACTTTGCGCTAAGCAGGAGGATAAACACGGCGGCGAATTAGCGCTTCGACGTGCCAGCTTCCATAAATCTGGCTAAAGAAATTCTGCTACGGGGGTGGAGTGGGGTAGGAAGACCCCAGAAAGGACTAATCCCGTTAAACGACTTGAGGAAACACAAACCACGTGATGAAATTGGATTACCCGCTCCATGCAAGAAATAATAGTTAAGCTATTAGTCATGTCTATTGTGTGGTGGGATAAGTCAAGACGATGTAGGCAGGAGAAATGAAATGCATCATCGCTGCCGAAGGGGTGAAATCCCCCCCAGGAGAGGTGACACCTCCAAGCTCATCCAGGACGAGGGGGTGACTCACATCCCCAGTATTTCCCCAGGATAAGCAGTTTTGGCAGCTGGCTGTCATAGCCTGCTTCTTCAAACCCATCTGAATGGTTTCAAACTTTCTCTGCACCTAGAAAAAACAGGGAATTGATGTTAATAATTTAACTCGGGGAAAAAAAGTACGATTTTCATATGATCCCGTGACCCTGGGGCGAAGGGGAGAGGAGTTATCGCAAAAGAGGGTGGACCTGTGAAAGGGGAGGGGAAGAAAAGCATCTGTCATGGCAAGAGAAGCACCAAAAGAGGGATTAATGGGGACAGGATTGGTGTACAGCCCTCTCGTGTGAGGGGGTGGAGGAGGAGGGGGGATTTTAAACAGCGGGATTAAAAGAACGCCAGATCTAAAGCGTCTGCATTTTGTTTTGATCTGTCAAGGAAACAGCTCGATTTACAGAAGGAATCACCCAGCCAGGGAAGTTTTGTGCTTTTCTTTTGAAATAGTAATAGCTTTTCCACCAGCGCACCTCCGGTTTCCTTCCAGAGGGGATGAGCATCCCTACCAGCCCCTTGCGCTGGCAAAGGAGTCGGAGGAGCACGACGGAACGTGCTTTGGCCAACACCTCCCTGCTGCAAAAACCAGTGTTTGTAATCCTCTATGGTCTGCGCCGCAGTGCTGCGAATATCGGGGGCTCAGGCACGTGGTCCAGCACGGGATGCACGTGCACTGGGAGGGTATTATTTCTTGCTGTCCCCCGGCCAGGCCCCCCATGGGGTCCATGGCGTCAGCAGAGGTCCATGTGGCACGCTCCCGGCTGGATCTTCTGCAGCTCCAGCTGCAAACCCCGGTCGTGCCCGGTCCTGGTGCATAGCGTTACGCCATTGATTATCTGCACGGCTCATCAGCTGGCTTTAACTATTTAAAACGGTTGATCAGTCAAGTCATTGACAAGTTAACAGCTTTGTTTACTTCTTCCCCTCCACTTCTGCGGCCAATTTGTTCTGATCACTGTGCTAAGCGAAAGGCTATTTCGATTGTTTTCTCACCAAAATGAACCTCGGCTTGTACAGGCTGTGCCGGTGACACAGCTTTAATTGTGCCGTTTGGGAGAGAGAAACCTTCTCACTCTGGTTTCTCCAGGCTCCCGTGCCATCGGGTGGTCCTGCCCGTCTCTGCTCCCGTACCCTGACGCTCTCTGCAGAGCTGGACTCTCATTGCACATCTTCAGGCATGATTTGGGGAACTCTAAGGAGCCTCTCACTGATTTTTCCCACTCTCAAGACCTGCTGATGCGCAAAACCCGGGCACCGATGACAGGCACCTCCCTTAAAGACTGCGGTTTGATGAGCAATCAGGCTCATCGCCGGCCTCCTGGCTTGGCAGGAGGGGCAACGCCGAAGCTGAGATTAGATAGGAAATCAAGCCAGAGGTTTCTTCTGCACAGCGAGGTGTTATTATTATCATCAAAACCCCAGAGTGTTTAAAAACAATCAAACCCCAGTAGCGGCAACTGGTGGATCACAGCGAGCGCAATCAGACACCAAACATGACCTTGTCTGGGATTCAAGTCTGAATTCTTGAAATTCCGGAAAAGGTTGCAGTCTTTCTCTCTGTTTATTTGTTTCGGAAGAAAAGCCGCATGGGAAAAAAAAAAAATAGGCAGAAGGAGATTAGCAAGGCTGGCATGCTCCGAGGTGCAGCATCTCCACCGTTAGGACCTGGGGTTCACTTCGCGGTAGAGCCAATGCCACATCGGGGACAGAGAGGTTTGGGAAGAGGCCTTTGTTGCAGCAGCCATCCATGGATGGAGGTTCATCAGGACAGGGGCCGGAGGCTTGGAAGCCTCTCCTTGAGCGTCCCATCTCCTGGGTGGGGGGTAACCACCGGTGGCCTCCCCCAGCAGCGTGGCTCCCCGGTGGGTGCCATCACCTTTGCTCCCCCAACCCACGTGCTCAAGGACTGGCCAGCCATCGGCAAGGATGCTCAGCGCTTTGCTCAAGGCTCTGCCCTCCTGAACTTGATAAAAGCCCAAGCTGGAAGACCCAGCCTTGTAATTTAGATGGCGGAGAGATTACCTATCGCCTGCGCCGGCTGATAAATGAACCCGCTGCATCAGCGTGGAGGGAGGACGGCAGACATGCGGCTGAGGAACCGCACAGGGCCCACACGTCTTCATTAGGGAAGGAGCAGGCAGGAGAAGAGGAATAACCCCATAGATCACCATTATGGAAATTTAGTCTTAATAAAGAAATAATTTGCGCGATGCATCACGCCGGAGCTATGCAGGGGGGTAGCGTGACACCGCTCAGGCTGTGTTCCTCACTCAATCATTTCTCACAAGACTGTCACTCACGGGAGATGCTCTCCAAACATGGAGCCGCCAACATGAGCCGTCCGCTGTCTTTGCCTTGGACCTCCGAGGGATGCCGGCACATCGTCCATGAAACACCATCCTCCTCCATCAACTCCCCATGGGGGACGCCGGGGCTATGGGGTAACCCCCCACCGGCAGCGGAGGGATGCAGGGTGGTGCTCGCAGCATCCCGCTGGCAGCCATCGCGTACGGGGACGGCTCTCGTCTGAGGATGAGAGGGGACTGCCACATTCCGGCGCTAGGAATTGAAGGTACTGCTGGCAATAAAGCAACAAAACCCATTCTCCGAGCAATTTGTAGCAATTAATAGCCATTCCCAGGAATGAAATGTTAATTAATTCATTCCGTGAGCCATGCATTTATTTAAGGTATTTGTGGGTGTTCTTGGTACTTTTATTGAGCAATTAAAATGCGTCCAAGAAAATATTTATCTATTTTAAGTCATTCTTAGTAAACACAATTTATATGGCAAGCAACTGCTTTATTTTGCATTGTTAATTAAAAATTACGATACACTCCACTTCCCCGGGTTGTACGCCATCAGAGCAGCCGATCTGCCGGGAGGTCTGGTTCAAGGAGCGCGCGTGCTGCTGGCAGCCGCAAAAAAACCCTCCCTAGGAGCCTGCAGTGTGGATGTAAGTAGTGCTTGGTGGGGCATTATAGAGTTCAGAGAGCCCCAGCATCCCTGTGCTGCGGGGCGGGCGCTAGTGATGCCCTCCAGTTGTTCCTGCACTGCCGGAGACAGCCGTGGCCTGATGAGGAGCTTTATAAGGAAGAGTACGTACGAGTCCTACAGCCTTCCCAGGGCTGTAAAGTAAATAGCTCGTTCGCGCAAGCTGTTTGTTGAAGAATTACAAGTCCTTGTGCCTCAGACAGAGGAATTTATTTGTTACGGCGAGCTTGGGTAGCGCTCAGGCAGATGAAGTGCCCGCTGGTGATGCTCCTCTATGTACCGACACTCTACAGGGCATGTCATGCTCTTGTTGCGAACGCGGTTAGGTCTTTAGGGGCTCCACGTGCCTGGAAGCCCAGCCAGAAATGGGATCCCTGGGGATGAGTGATGGGGTAAAAACCCCTCGTGCAGAAGAAAACTCAGCTGGGCATCTTCCACTGAGACCCTGGGAGGAAGCACGGGTGCTTCGTCCTGGCTTTCGGCAGGATTCCTTCAGAAACCAGAGCAGGCCGCTGAAGAAACGCTGACTTATGAAAACAGAAACAAAGCCACGGCATTGCTTGTGAGCTAACATATCCCAAACTGTCCTTTCTTATTTGTTTGTGTGCACTCTTGGCTGGGAAGCGATCGATGGAGTCAGAAAAATGCTATTTCCTTGGAGAATGTCTCCTTAGAAAAGTCCCCCTCCCTCCTATCTTTAAGTGTTAAAAGGACCCAGTACAGGTGTGGGGGTTTTTTTATTCTTTAATCACTGTTTTTTCATTGCTGTCTGTAATAATCCCTTTGAAGCTTGGATCGAAATATTTGTTTCCTGGTTGAAATTTGTTTTCCTCCATCACCTGGGCCGATTCAATTTCCAGAAGATACTGAATTGGGAGGCACTGGGCATTCCCTCCGGAGAGGCCAGAGAAAAACAAATGCAGGTTAAAAATACGGGGAAGGAAATAAGAAAATAAAACTCAGCCTGGAGGGGAAGAAACGCCCAGCTGGGGAAACAGGCTGAGCTGGTGCTTGGCGAAGGGAAAGGAAGACGAGAAAATGTGCAAAGCCCAAGGGGATGAGGGACAGCGGCAGATAGGACGCGTTGGCCATAGGACATGGGATACTGGGGAGATGCGGTGAATTTGGAGCTGGGTCCTCGAAAGGGTCCTGTCGGTGGTAGAGAGCGGGCAGTGAAGGCATCTCACGGTGATGCTGCCACTGTCACCCTGTGGGGACCACCCGAGAAGCACGGGGAGACTGGGATGGATCCCATGGTGTCCCCTCTGCTGTGCCAACCTTTGAGTCCTTCCCTGCGGCGTGGCAAGCCCAAGCAAATCGTGGGAACAGTCCTTTGGGCAGGATCCCCGAGGGCAGACCCTCGCCGCTCTCCTGCGGCAATATCGGCACGGGGGGGGGACACAACGATGCTGTGCTCCCCCTGCGCAGACCTGTCCCTACAGCCCCTGCAATACGGTTTGGCTTAGGAAGAAAAGCAGCGGCAAAAAAAAATGACAGGTGAGTTAGCGGCTAAGTCATACGAGAAGAGACGAAAGGAGGTAAATTTATATAGTCTGGAAAAGACCCTGGGCGACACGTTTGCAATCTATAAATACCTTCGAGGTAACAATATAAATGAAAGAAACCCCTGCTCTCAAGGGTGGTAGGACAAGGAGCGCTGGCTGGGAGCCAGGCTCGATGTAATAAGGCTGGTGAGACATTAGGAAGAAATCGTGAAGAGCCAAAGCGGTGGAGGTGGTGGATGGGGCTGCTGGAGCATCCTCCGCATCTTCTCGGCTCCGTTTTATTCAGATTCTATTTATAAATAATTACTGAGAGGTTAGTAGGTGAGTAAGGCGTGTTATGGGCTCGTCAAAAACATGCGTAACTTGCCTTCTGGCTGTCCACGAGCGCATCACGGGATGCTTTACAAGAGGGTTATCAGCTGTCGTTATTAAAAACCAATTTGACATTATAAAAGATCTATACTGCTTGTTCAGCCACATTGATTTAGCAGTGTTAAGCCTTGGAAAACTGGAGCAAGAACCTTGATCTCTGCTGAAGCACGAAAAATTGCTGTTTGTGACACGTCTCCGCTCTCGGGAAATGCAGTTTTGCGGAAGCGATCGGTTTTTGAACAAATAGATAAAGCACCGTGCCACGGGTGTTGGCGTGTGCAAGCCGCTGCAAAGTCAACCAACTCTTGGAAACCTTGCCCTCCATTTTGCTTTCTTTGGCAACGTCCGGGAGGATCTCACCTGAAGTCTGCCCAGCTCCGACCCCCCTCCTGACACTTCTCCGTCTGGTTTCCAAGCCCCGGTGCCCTCCTTGTCTCTGCTGGGAGGAGGATATGCAGGCAGGCTGCGAGGACGTGACTCGGAGAGCTCACAAGTCGCTTTTATCCTCATCTTGAAACTTCCTTCTTCTCCTTGGGAAGATGGTTTTGTTCAAAATAACCGGGCAAGTGCCAGGCGCAAGAGAAGCGCCGGGTTCCCCCACGGGTTTGGTGCCACACTCGCCCCATCCCATCGACTGCTGCAAGGAAATGGCTTCGTGTACCTGGTGCCTCCCTTGAGCACCTGAGTAGCAGAAGAGGACCCTTCAGAGGCTGGAAATCCGCTCGCGGCTGGGAGCCTCTGTGGGGACGAATTGTAAAAGGAGCTTAACGGAGCAGAAATACTCCTGACAAAAAGCACGGGGTATTTCCGTGTTCCCCAGCTGAAGTTTCCCTGTCCTTCTAGCTTTCTACCTTCCTTCCTCGCTTGCTTTCATCAAAAGTTGCTGAGATGTGGCTTCAGGCCTTTTTGACCAGCAAACCAAACAGAAGGCAATGAGGACGTGTCTCTTCTCCACCCCACAACCTGTGCAAAGCTTCAGGGCTGAGATATTGGGGCTCCGGCAGATCCCCCCGGCTCTGCCCTGCCGCAGCCCAGGGAGGAGGAGCATCCCCAAGGGACAAGCTGCTGCCGCAGCGCTGGCAGATGCTGGGCAGCGTCGTTCCTGCGGCAGGGAGGCAGCAGGGCAAGGCAGATCCCATCAGGAGGCAGGGAAGCGTGACGCTGCAATCAGCCTTGCTGGCTGAGCCCTCGCAAGCCCCTTGGCTTGGGTTGGCGTTCCCTCTGGAAGGAGAAAGGCATCACCAAAGCATCGTTGGACCATTCAAACCGTTGGAGCAGCACCTGGACGGTGTCGCTTGTGCTGGTTTTTCCATACAAGGAACCACCCTCATTAACGCACGAAGCGCAGCCTTAGAAATAAAAGCGGCGTCTCCTGATTAATTATTGAAGGGGGAGTCCGGGGGGGAAGGGAGGGTAGGGAAGCTGAAGTGGCCAGTCAGCATCTGTTAGAGGTGCAAAGATAAATGAAATGAGAGAGCAGATAAGTGCATACAAATCAGCTCACATCTGTACCGCTAATACATCTCTTTCAAAACGCTTGTGTCATCAGATGGTGGGTGAAGCCTTGCAGGTCAGCTGTCCTGATTCAATTAGGTTCACGTTAGCAGGCGCCGGGGGAATTTGCTCTAGCAGCACTGGCGGAGCGTTTTCCAGCCCGCTGCGGACCAGCGTTTCGCTCGCTCCAGCCCCGCGGAGGCACTTGGGGAATCCATCTGTGCCTACAGCCCCTCTGTGTGAGTTCACTGGAGCTCCAGTTGTACCTGGTTGTCTTTGGGGCAGCACGAGTCTGGCATTAAAGCGAGGCGAACTCATAGCAGAGCAGTGGGGATGAGCAGAGGAGAGCAGGAAAGGCAGGAGCAGGAGACCCACGGGAGGACCACGAGCAGATGCTGTTCACCTGGAAGGGGGCAGCTTCTCCCAAACCACCCCACTGGCCCTGCGTGGGAAGCAGCATCCGTGGCTCATCCCTCCAGCGCCTGATGGGGCAAGTCCAGCTCCCAGCGCCTGCATCTTTCCCCAACCCGAACATCCCAATCCATCCAGTGCAACCAGAGGAGGGCAGCCCCGAGACAACAGGGGGAGAGGTTCCTCGGGGAGACGTTCCTCAGGGAAATCCTCTTCCCTCTAATTTACCTGTCAGTTGTTTTGGGAGGATTATTATTATTTTTTTCGCCCAGGCTGCTGCCTGCGCTTTCTTTCCCTGCCCCCAAAGGGCGAGCGGAGTTTCACACCGCCTGACAGCGTCTCCTGTATTTCCCACCCGCTCCAGAGTGGCAGGTTGCCAGATGGTGCCCCATTAGGTCACATTTGCTCATTGTTTGGCAAACAGCGGCTTAATTCAAGTGCTGAGTTGACAGCTTGTTCTCCAAGACAATTTGCAAGTTGCAGTGTTGCAAATGCCAGCTTGGCTTTTCAGGGTAATGTTATTTCAGCTGCCTTAAAGGGATAAAGTTCCCTTTGATTGGAAAAAAAAAAAATAAGAAGAGGGTGAAAGTGGGGGGAAGCTGAAAAGGTTTTTAGTGGTTTTGATGTAGAAGGACCAGCGGTGCTGCTTGGCAAGCGTTGAGAAAGGCACTGCTCTCCTGGCACTGTGGTTCTCCATCAGAGGCTCTCCATGTCCCATCCCTCCTATCATTGAGGTCTTCCACCCATGCCCCACGATCCTAAGGAATGAGGTGTATTTCCAGGGATACAGGCTTTTGCAGGGAAAGTAGGGATATACGTATACATTGCTTTGGTGTCACCTCCAGAACCTGCAATTATAACCCATACATCCTGGGGTATGACGTAAAGATGATGCGAACGATGCCGGGGACAAGTGCGTGTCCCTCCTAAAGTCAAGGGCAGCAGCAGACACCCTATGGCCCGCTGCTCCTCAGCTCTACGAGCTGTGTGCTGGGCGAGCGAGTCCACCATCACACACGTGGGAATGGCAGGTGACACCAAACAGCACCACCACGATGATCTTTCTTCTTCAACAGGTGGGCAAAAAAAGGCCAGGTTATAAAGGAAGCATCCGGTGACTTCTACGAAACCATCGTGGACCACACCTTCTTCTTCGAGCCCGTCTCCTGCGAGGTCACCAACGCGCTGGGCAGCACAAACATCAGCAGGACCGTGGACGTCTACTGTGAGTAATCTGTCAGCTTGAGACTGGCTTCCCAGGGCTAAGCAGGGCCAGCAGAGCTGCTAAAAATTAACGGGAAGGGGACACAGCTAGATCTGACTTGCCCGGGATGACCACGACTTGCTGGGCTCTCCTGCAGCTCAGACTTTGTAAATATTTTGGTGGTGGGACCCGTGATTTCCTCCTGCCTTACAAGCAGGAGCGTTTTGGTGGTGGTCTTTGGGGAGCTGGTCATTCTGGGGTTGCAGCAGGCACCTGTCTCAGGCTCTTTGCTTTATTTGGGGGTCTTACGTGGCTGTGACCCATAGGTCCATCAAGACCTACCACCGCTTCCTCTGACACAGTGGACTCTCTGGTTTGAGGGTTGCTGGTTGACACAGCCCGTCACTGGGAATAATTCCAGTCTCCTCTGTGCAGTTGGGCCCAGGATGGCGACAGAACCGCAGTCCCTCCTCGTTGACCTGGGCTCGGACGCGGTCTTCAACTGTGCCTGGACTGGGAACCCATCTCTCACCATCGTCTGGATGAAGCGAGGCTCAGGCGTGGTAAGAATCGCCGCTGGGGCGGTGGGGAATGGCACGTTTGGGGCATGAAACACTACGTGAAGCTCCCCATCTGGGAGCAAAGCCCATACCTATGGGCTGGGAGCTCCTGGCTGGACAAACTCTGGACCTACGAGGCTCCTCCAAATTCAGGGGACAACATGGCGTTGCAGAGCAGTGACTCCCACGCTGTGTGGGTCTACAAGGCTGCGGTGAGTGTCCCCAGTTAGTCCAGAGAAGTGCATTAAGCAATAAAGGCTTTAATGCTTTTTTAGTATTTTGGATGAAAGCGTGTGTGAATCCGCAAGGCATTTGGATGGCAAGGTGGGAACGTCGGGTCTGGAGTCCCCTTTCGGGGAGGCAAAGGGAAAACCAGACTCCTGAAAATCAGTGCCATCGCTGCCGCAGAGGAATGGAGGCAGCGAGTTGTCTCTGACCCTGCCCCATCACGTCCTAGCGGAGCCACCTTCCAGAGCGCATGCAGCTCTAGCCCGCAGGAGATGTTTCCAAGGGAGTCCTAATAGAAGGAGAATCGGTTCCCATGATGATGAGCAGAAGGGTTGAACAGAGGCCAGAGCATCGCTTAACCTCTTGCTGACGGGTAGCGCTTCTGCAAATCGCCTGCGTGTGGTCCTTTCTGGGACGGTCCTTTTTGACCTCCGGAGCTGTGAGCTCCCATCCGAACGCGTTCATCCCAGCTCCCCCTCCGCTGTGGGCTGGAGGCTGCTCAAGGTGGGGGAAGGCTGGATCTGGCCCCGCAGACATCTCCACATCTCTTTTGTCCTGAAAAGCGTAAAGGAGCTTTGCAAATATTAATCATGGCTCAGTCAGCCCAGGGAGGCGCGAGACACTCTGATCCCCCCTTTACAGACAGGAGGGCTGAGCAAAGCCACGTTAAGAAGCTAAAGGAGGGCTGAGACGTGAAACTCTCAGGTTTGAGTTCGAAAAGCATCTTTCAGCTTCATGTGGGCAGATGCGTCCTGAAATCAATGAGGCAACACTGACTTACGCGGCTCAAGACGAGTTGTCATCAGAGGGCTGGGCTCACACGGGAGTGAGATGAACGGGCCGAGAGGCTCTCCTCGCCTCCGCTCCCCGGGCACGGACCGAGGAGGGGAGCGGACATCGAGGCATTAACTGCTGGGGTATTTTTTCCACACCATAATGACCTCAGCGAAGGCCGTCTCCTGGGAAGTAATTATAGACTTGGGAGAGCTGATGGCTCGAATCAGCTAAGGAATCCCAGTGGGTCAATAATCCCTGGGTGATTTCCCATCCCGCAGCTGCAGTTGTTGTTTCTTTGGGACGTTATCATTAGAGGCAACGCTCTCACACCGTAGACTGCGATTTCATTTTCTCAAAGCCGCTGGAGCGTGCAGGGTGGCTGAAAGGAGCCGTGCACAGCGAGGACGAGGGCTTCCAGACCCTTGCGGTCCAGCCCAAGCCAGCGTCAAGGTTTGCCTTCCCTAACCGGCAGCACGCAGGCAGAGCAGCCTTCTCCCTTTTTATTTGGCTCCCTCTAGCTGACTTAGAGCATCTCAGGGCTCAGGACAGTCCCACCGGCTGGTTTAACCCAGCGGAGATGCTTGTGCTGGCCAGCAGAGCCACCTCCGTCTGCCCCGAAGGGTGCTGGCAGGGGATGCTGCTTTGTAAAGCCCCTCAGCGCCAAGCCGTGGCAGTGGGATGTGGGATCAAGGCTTGCTTTTTTTCCCAGTCCCTCTGCTTTCAGAGCCAGGTCAGGCTCCCACAAAGATTACCTTCTTTCCTCCTACTTTCCCGGAAGGAAACAAATCAGACACAAGAGAGGGCGAGGCCAAGTAAGCAAAGGCATTTGCATGGAAATCTTCGCAATCGATGCTAAAACAGTGGGTTTAAAAGGGATCTGAAGCTTGCTGTCTCTGCCTCATGCCAGGTTAGGGGGGAGACCCCCATCTTCTTGCTATAGAGAGACCCAAATCCACGTCCAACCACCGCTCAGGGCTTTGCATGAGCGCTAGTTCCCGGAGGCAGCAGCTGTGGGAGCAGCGATCAGCAGAGCCGGGGGGGCTCACCGAGCAAGCGGGTGCCGGGAGGAAGGAGCGGCGATGGACTGGCCCCTGCCTGCAGAGTCCTGGGAGAGGGAGGGCAAGGGCAAGCGGGAGGGATTAGCCACCAGGCAGGAGGTTGCGGCAGGGAAACGCATTGCTCCGAAAGCCACTATTTGTTTTTAGGCCGGCCACGTTTTTTTTTATATACCACCAGTGCTGGGATTCTGCTGACAGCCTCAGCCGGATCCCTCTGCTTCAGCAATTTTCAAGGTTTAATAAAGCTGCTAATTGCACTGCCGGGGCAGGAGGGCAGCGTGGCTGATAGCCACGTTGCAGCCCGTCCATAGGGAGGGCTTGCCAAAAGCAGCTGAGATTTCCCTGGCTATCCAGACCCGGTTCCCAGGGGGTTGCCAGCTCTCCCGCTTGGTCTCCCACCACCTCTGGGTTTGAAATCCCCGAGTCAATCCTGGCAGCCTCCCCTGCACCCACGAAGGTGGAAATGCAAGTGTGGAGTGTGGTTCTCTCGAAGGCTTTTCTGCTCCGGGTTACAAGGCTGTTGTGTCACTATTTTTCTCTTGTATCTTGAATTTCTTGCAAAACTGCAGTTTGTAAAAATTCAAATGAATAGGAATAGGTCTTATATCCCACCCCCCCACCCAAAAAAGGGTCATTTCTTTATTCCTTGGCCAACAGCAATAAGTGATACTTCCATGCCACGTAAGACTTCGGGCTCGTCCACTTGTAACTCAAGTCTCTTGTTCTACTTCGCATCGCCCCCCCCTGAAAACAACCCCCTCCTCTCTTCCAGGTCCTGAGCAATGAGAACAAATTGACCCTGAAATCCGTCCGCCAGGAAGACGCTGGGAAATATGTGTGCCGAGCCGTGGTTCCGCGGGTCGGCGCGGGAGAACGGGAGGTGACGCTCACCGTCAACGGTACCTCTTGCTTTCCTTTTGCTGTTCTGTCCTGCCGTCATACTGCTTTGTTCCTGTTGCTCTGACAGCCCGCGTTGCCGAATTATCCCCTCGGATATTTGCTTTCAGAGCAAATCCCACCCACAGCTGGATCAGGGAGGCTCCTGCCCTGCAGACAATAGGAGTAAATTGGATTTTACATTCATTCGCTTGGAGACGCATGGGTTAAAGCAAAAAAAACCCAAACCAACATTATCTAAGTCCTTATTATCAACAGGGGTTTATTGAGTAGTTGGGAGCTGACGTCTTTAAATCTTTAATAGATTTATCTTGCAAAACCCTTGCAAGGTCGGAGAGCACTGTTGTCTCTGTTGTACAGCCAGAGAGCTGGGAATTGAGCCTGGATCCGAGACCGGCAGCCTAATCACTCTCGCAGAGCCCACGTGAGGATACCTGTGAGAGACACCAGTGCTATATAGCTCCTCCACGGCTGCTCAGCGCTCATCCAGGACGGTGTCAGGATGTGGCCCGGACCCTAACTCACACACAGGAGCTGGGAAGCACTCCAGAGCCCTGGAGTTCAGCGATGACCTGGCCAGGACCCCGCAGCAGCCGATAATGAATTTCAGCCTAAATACGGAAGGGAAAGAGCCAGGCAGGCTGCAAGTGGTATAAATAGAGTATGAGTTTTGTATTGTCTCTCACCTGTGTGACAAACTGGCAGGCTTCAGTCACCACTCACTGTCACAAAGAGAAGAAAACGAGCCGGGAAGCAGCACAGGCAGCAGCAAGCGTTAATTTTAAATGCAGATAACGCTAGAAAGGGAAGCCAAGGGCAACGCAGCAGGGGACTGAAAACCAACCACTCCCTTGACTTCAGCTCGGCTCCTCGGCGCCTACATACTCCTTCCCCGGCGACTGCTGGGTTTTAATTACAATTAAACTAGCTCGTGGAAAAACAAAGCAACAAATTAGCACAAACAAAGAACCTGCTCCTTTCCTGACACCTACCAGGCACGCGGCCGCCTTGAACGCAGAGCAAAGGGCTCAGCAGGCTCAGGGCCGTTCAGAGCGTGCAGCATGGAAAAGCTTCTCTCGAGAGCTTTGCAGCTTCCGCCGCCGCGGAGCTTTTCGCCTTGCAGAGCTGCCGGGGGAGCAAATGAAATCCATGCCGTAAGGTTCTCCGCTCAGCTTTGAGCGTCTCCCGGGAGCCGACTGCCTGCATCATCCCATCCCGCTAGGATGTGCTGCTGGGGGATCCGCAACCCCAAGGTGACAACGGTGGGACACGCCATCACGAGCGTTGGACCCTACACCAAGGGAGAATCCCACACCTCCAGGTCGAGATGGTCTTCTGGCTCTCCAAGCTAGGAGAACCAAGGTGGACAAGCCGCAGAGCAGCGTCCCCAGGCCTGACATCCACCAGGCACCAGGGCTTGGCATCCCATCCTGCAGCTGGAGCAGCTCTCCAGCTCCGGGAGCACGGCACGGTGTGGCTAATGCAGCTAATGAATTCTGCTGAAAGTCTTTTCTGCTGTAATTTGAGAGGGAAGTTGAACGCCTCATATTTTCGAGTGATTTTAAATCCAGAGGGTGATACAATTGTCTTGGTATTACCAGGTGCCTTTTGCCATGGGCTGGGATTCGTCACAGTAAAATTAGGCATTTAAGTGTCTGTTCTGGGCTAGCGGCACAGACTCTGATCAGCGCACACGGGCTTCGGGCTGCTCATCCGTCCCACCGAAAGCACAGAGACCCCGACTGAGGGATCTTCCTCTGACCCGGTCTGAGCCTGCAATCCCACCTGTAGCAGCCCATCCGCTCTCAAAACGGTCAGAAATCGCAGCAGCGTGATGCTGGGGTGGGAGAGCATCCTCCTGCCCTCACTGCCATCGGGTCTCGCTGCCCTCCCCACCGGCAGCCTCGCCGGCCAGCTCTGCGGTTGCAGAGAGCAGCCCATCCCCGTGCCGGAGCACGAGGCCACCAGCCTGAAAGGAAGCAGATATGATTCAGAGTCTCGTTAATGGGAAGGAGGATTATGCAAACGAGCAGCGTTTGGCAGGAGCGGAGCAGCAGAGGCAAGGAGGAAGCGAGGAACCGTTGGTGCCATCGTAAATCGGCAGCAGTCGGATTTACGGCCCCTGCACGAGCCAAAGCTCCTCTCGATGCTCCTGACTGCACACAAGCCTGGCTGAAGCTCCCACGCCGGTAGGAGAAGCATCCCAAGATCACCTTCACAGCAGGATTGCCTGCGGTATGGTCTGTCGGTGCATCGTCCGGGCTTGGCAGGGGCTGCTGAGCAGGGACCACCACCCCTGCCCGTCTTGATGTGCAGGAAAAGGTGTGTTAGAAGGGCTGGACAACCCCGGGCGGCTAATTCAGGATTTAATTTGGCTGGGATTCACCCCCACAAGCAAGGCCAGCCTGCTGGAGAGCTGGGAGCAGAGCAGGGGCTGACCTGCTTGGGTCAGGAGAACTTCAACGGTGTCCCCTCAGCTCACGCCTGCAGCAGCCCATTGAGGGCTTCACCAAGCGTGTCTCCACCACTGCTGGAGATGGAGACCTCGGGATGGTCCCTTGCAAATACTGGACAGCACGAGCCAGCCCAGGGCTTCTGCAGGAAGCAAGGAGTTAAACCAAACTCTCTTGCCAAACCATTTCCAACTTGGGAGGAAAGGTTCAGCTGGCCTCAAGCAGCCCGGAGAAGTCGAGGCCATCCTTTCATTCCTCCAAGGCTCCCGAGTCAGCAAGCTGCCTTCTCTTTTGTGCGAGCCGCCAGGACCGCACAAATAAATTGGCACCGGCATGCTAAAAATAACCGCAACCAATAGCTCCATCATTTATATCCATAGCAACATTGTTTAAAGCCTTTTTCCTGCCCGTGGGCTGTCTCACACTTAGCGCTGAATGCCAAGCCGGAGATTGGCAGCTTTCATAAGGAGCCAGAGCCTGGTGGAGAATCAAACGCCGGCCCCAAATGTGAAGAGGCTGCAACTTCATGCTATTATTTCTGAGCATGTTCATCTCACAAATGGTCTTTAGTCATAGGCTATTATCATGATGATAAGCCTTCGACTCTGAACTCCTAAAGCAATAATAAAACCCAAAGCCGTTGGCATTTGTGCCATTTAAAATCCACTCTCCTTGGGGAAAATGATCCTTTTAATGATTATTAAGCCATTTTTCTCGAGCGTCACCCAGTCTTGGAGCGCTTCCAGAATTTATAAGTAACATACAACCGTTGAAATAGAAAGAAGATGGCTTTTTTTATATTTATTATTTAGACCTGGCCTACAGATCCCATCGCTGCTCTTGCCTCTGTTGGCTTTGGGTTCATCAGTGATGAGGGCAGGTGAGCAGGAGGATCACCTAGCAGATGTTTAGCTAGCCAAGAAGCTCATCCCGCGTGCCTTCTTGCCACCCTTGGAGGATGACAGGACCAAACGGGTCCCCATCGCGTCTCCCATCCAGCAGGAAAAAGCCCCAACACACGTTTAGGGCCATTGCTATCACGCTTGGCTGTCGGCGCTGTTCTGCTCCTGCAGCACACATGGGGAAGGAAGGCCAAGGCTAGCTGACGTTGCCACCTTGGGCATGCTTGGAAAGAGCTATTTCACGAAGGCAAAGTGCCGTTTGCATCCTCCTGAGGGGAGGCAAACCAAGGAATCAGCCAAACTCTCCTGAGATCCCGGCCAGCGCTTGTGAAAGATGGGTGTTCAGAGATGGATAAATGAGAACGCACGCCGTGGGAGCATCTTGAAGAAGAGTGTTTGGGCAGCAAACCACAACAAAACGTCTTTTTTTTTTTTTTTTTTTTTTNATAAAAAGGGGCACAAAAGTTTCCACTAACATACAGCTATGACCGTTACATCAAAACAAGTCCTGACCTTCTCCTTCACACACAGCTCCTGCTATTACCAATTTGGACGGTGGCTCACTTTCAGCAGTAATTTCCTGAGCTGCCAGAACCGTGTTTCTGGTCACTGGTCAGTGAAGTGCACTTCACTGAGCCAGTTTTCCGAGCATCTCACCTCGGAGCATCGTGGGGAAGGAAGGATAGGGCTGTAGCGCAGTGGGAAGTATTTGGAGAGTGAGAAGGTTTGGTGCAGGAAGGTGTTAATGGGGTAATTGCGATTGTATGAACGCACCAGAGCGAAGAATTTAGCATTTTGGTACATTTTTATGCGTTCTGCAAATTCATAAATGGGTGATTTGGATGCGAATCAGTCAGTGCGAACCTGTTTCTCCCCACTTTACCCCATATCCCTGCTACTTTTCTTAGAGGAACACCTCAGCTGCAGGGGGGAAAGGAAGAAAAAATGGGAGAAGTTTTGCAAATCCACAAAGGATGGATGGATGGGAGGGAGGATGAGCCCAGCAAGCTCTCCCACTCTGACCATCCTAGAGACCTGGGCTCAAGACCCGACTGCTTTTTGTCCCCAGCAGTGTGTTGGCCTCTTGTGGCAACTCCTGTTGCAGCTTTCCCACTTTGCATGGCCGGTACGGAGCCCGGCGGTGATTGCAGTGTGTTTGCGCATCGCTCCGCACACATGTGCGTGGGTGGACATGCCGACGAGGCAGCGACAGGCTCAAAACCAGGAGCGACAACCCAGAGTGAACATCCGAAACAGCTGAGCTGGGGTGAGGGGACATCTTTCAGCCCCTGCCTCCTCCCTCTCCCTGCTCCGCGCTGCCTGCCTGCATCCCGCTGCCTGCCTGCAGCCCGGCTTATTGCTGTTTTCTTCCCTGCCAGCAGCAAGCCACTCACAGAAATGCAAATCTGCTTTAATTAAGGAGGCTAATAAACAGCAATTAGGATCCCAGCTCTTGTGCTGCTCCCTTGGGGTGGTCCCCTCTTCAGGGGGAGGTCCCCCCCCCCGCAGGACTGTCGGAAGAGTGGGGGATACGCTGATCCCACCAAGCCATGCTCTCCTCTCCCACCTCTTTTCTCCCCGCTGTGTCTTCAGGATGTCCGTCAAGGCAGGACAAGGACATTTCCCTTCAGAAGGCAGCTCAGCCGGTGCGTTCGGCCTCATACCGCTCAGGGAGAGCCTTTCCCAGCCAGGCTGGGCTCCTTCGGCATCCGAATGGTGCAAGAGAGCCCAGCTGATGGGGGTCCCAAGGTTTTTCCAGCAGAAGTTTCTCCACCAGATCAGGCAGGCTGATTGCAGGTCACTGATGGTGCCTTGCAGGTAGAAGCTGCCCATCAGTGCCTCCCTCTGCCCTCCTACCGCTTCCTCAAGCCCCTGGGGAGCAATTAGTGTAATGGTTGCTTAACAAACCTGGGAGAGCTCAGAAGAGGAGCGCCAGGTGGGCTGGGCTCTTGCTTTGCTTCTGGAGGAAACAGCCCATCTCAGAGGCCAGGCTCACCAAGGAGATTTCCGCAGGGTGATTTAATCGCCGTGCGAGGCCAGGGATGCGGGAGCAGAGACGGGGAGACCCCGGTGCTTTGTGGGGGCTTTGCAGAAAACCAGCGGAGCCTTCAAGCAAAGCCCCATCTCTGCGTCCTTCTGCACCACAGGAGGCGAGGGAGCTGTTGTCCCTCTGATGGACTCTGATGTCCCTCCGTGGCTCTGCGAACACGCCCCTGCATTGCCACCGGTATTGCAGGTACCCGTGCGAGATGCCAGCAACCCTCTCCTCTCTCTTGCAGGACCACCCATCATCTCCAGCACCCAGACGCAGCACGCCTTGCACGGCCAGAAAGGGCAGATCAAGTGCTTCATCCGCAGCACCCCGCCGCCAGACCGAATTGTGAGTAGCATCCCACGGGGCACGGTGGGTGCCCCGCACACCTCAGGGTGCCCCAAAGTGGGCAAATCTGCCCCCCAAGCTGACCCCTCTCTTGCTTGACAGGCTTGGTCCTGGAAGGAGAACGTCCTGGAGTCTGGGACCTCTGGGCGCTACACGGTGGAGACGGTCAGCACGGACGAAGGCGTCATCTCCACGCTGACCATCAGCAACATCGTCCGGGCTGATTTCCAAACCATTTACAACTGCACCGCCTGGAACAGCTTCGGCTCCGACACGGAGATCATCCGGCTCAAAGAGCAAGGTGGGCATCGCTGAGGAGCCGGTGGGGGCTGTCAGGCAGCGGGAATTAGCACCTGGCTGGGCTGTAAGAGCGGGGAGATGCCATGAGAGGCAGGAGATGCCTAGAAAAGCTCTTGGGATGTCAAAGAGGAAACTAGGAAGAACAGTGAAAATGCTCCAGCTGTGCTAGCTGTAGGATTGCATCCTTGGGGTACCTGGTCCTGGCAGAGGGTCGGGATGTGGGACGAGCCCTGCAAAGTCTCTGCTTGATATGGTATTGCCCCATTTTGCCTGTCCTGCTGTCATTGGAGGGCACGGGCCGATCCTGCACCCCTCGCTCCCTGCCCCACGGCGCAAGGTGATGCCACTGCCACAGGCTGGAGGATCATTTATAACCTTAGAGAAGCAGGAACGGCTGCTCCTACCAGACCCCACTGCTCCACGATGATAGGAGCGAGTGGGAGGAAGGTGTTTGGGCTGGTGGCAACCCTCCACCCCGGTCACCAGCCACGATGCCGGCACGTGTTTTGCAGGGCTGGGCTTACGCACCCAGCCTCAAAGGCACCTCGAGCCATTCTCAGGGGATGGCCAGGGGATTTCCACCCTCAGGGCTCTCCATAGCAAGGGAGGGAGATGGCTTTTGTGAGGAATGCTTAGCTTCTGGAGGGACTCCAGTTCTCTTCTATTTTATTAAATGCCAGGGCAGGCAGGTGGATTGTTCTCATTAAGCCGTGATTTATAGGCAAGGCTGCCGTCCAGATTAAATCAGAGCTAAATGAACCCCTTAAAATTAGCCTTGGGCTTCTTCCAATGCAAACAGAGCCAGTGGTTTTTCCAGGTCGTCTGCCAGTCAGCGGGAGCGCTCAGCGGCAAGCCTGGGTCCCGGCAGAGGGTGGCCGGGCAGCCGAGTCGGGTTGGAGCTGGCAACTCAGCATCCAAGTCCACAGCCAGCTCCGCATCCGAGATCCGAGCATCCCTGCTAGGCGATGCAAGGGGACATCCCTGCCCTGGGCAGGGGGACGCCGTAGGGTGGCTGAGGATGCCGTAGGGTGGCAGAGGACACCCCCTTCACGGGGACATCCCTGTGCTCGGAGCAGAAAGCGGAGCAGAGGGCTGAGCGCTCAGGAAGACTGGCGTGTGCGCTTGGGCTGTGCAAGGCTGTGGACACTTGCTTTATTTTCAAACAGGTACGGAAATGAAATCAGGAGCTGGTATTCAAGCAGGTATGGAAATCATGAGCTGACGGTGAATGTGAATTGTCCCCAGCCATTACCGCACCTGAGGACTCGACGTCCTCCTCCTGGCCTGGCAGCTTTCCGGCAGGGCAGGCAGGGCTGGGCAGGGCAGGAAGGGGCGTAGGAAAGCCACAGGGCAGTGACTGGGGCACGGACTGGGAAGCTGGAGCGGTCCGGTCTCCGCTCTGCCACTGACCCGCTCTGCAAACCAACGCCGCCTTTCTGTGCCTCAGCTCCCCAGCCAGAGAGGGGGCTAATATTGCGCAGCCGCGGTTTAAAGTGCTGCGAAAGGGACCACTTAAGTACCATTATGGGGCAAAAAAGAGGGAGAAGTAGAAGTTTCCAGGGTCATTCGCAGGCACCAGCTTGTCTCAGCATCCTGGGAGAGTGCTAGCCAACATCCATCGCAGCCAGAGCAGCGCTTAAGGGATATTTGGGCAGATGCTGCAGGATGCGCTGCCCTTGTGCCTGCTTCATCCTCTGTGCCCGAGCAGGGTTCATGGAGGAAAGCGTAGCCAGCAAACCGCTCCTCGTCAGCTTGCCCTTGTCTTCAGGACATGATTTACCACCCCAGCCGCTGGTCCCTGTCACTGCCCCTTTGCAGTCATCTTTTTTTTGCAGCCCAGGAGAGCCCCAGGCACTTTCCCCACCCCGTTCCCTGCATGATCCTCCATCATCTTCAAGCAGCGCCATTCACCATCGCTACCTGCTTCTCGCTCATCTCTGCAGCGCAGATCCCACTCCCCCAAAGCGGAGAGCCAGCAAGCACTCCCAGGGACCTCAGTCTCCTGTCTCCTCACCTTTTTGCTCCATGGTCTCCTGGGAGATCCAAGCACTTGCAAAAATCCCACAGTGAGTTACCACCATCGGCAGGAGCACTGCCTAGCAGGTGGCTCAGCCTACCCGCACAAGAAAATCCCAGTTTCTTCTTGCTGTGGCTCAGCTGGTGTGTTGGAGGATGCTGGTTTTAGGATGAGCTCCCTGGTGCAGCTGGAACCAGCTCCAGCATCTGCTACCTGAGCTCCAGCTCGAGGCTGCAGAGCACTGGAGGGTCTTGCCTTTTCACTGGGGGCCCCAGGGGAATTCCTGCACCGCTGTGGCGAGCGCTCTCGACGGGTTTGGTGGTCTGCTCAGTGGTGACTCATGTCACCAGTGGCCCAGCTTGAGCGATAAGTGACACATCAAGGGACCAGCAGGCCCAGGCAGAAAATTCATGAGCAAGCCCGAAACCGAAAAGCATCAGCATAAACCACCAACCGAATCATTTGAAACAACAAGCTAAGCAGGGAAGATTAAAGGCTCTTTTTAGATCAAATGTGAGCCGACGAGGCTAAACTCAACCATTTTTTTTTATCACCCTGCAGTTCTCAAAGTAGGGCTCAGCACCCGTGAGGCCCCGTGGTCACCGCTAAAGGGTAACATGAATTGGCTTTATAACTCCCCTGCCCCAGCTGGGATTAGATAGCAGTGAAGAAACCCTTTGCTGACTGCACGGGAAGGATGCTGGTGGAATTATGACTCCTCCCAGTCCCACCAGTAAGGAGGCGTGCCCCTTACGAAAGCTGAAAGGCACAGGCAGGCGCTGTGATCTCAGGTCCGGGATGAAATTCACGATCGACGCCAGCTCCACGCCAGTGGACAAGGAGAAATCCTTCTCACCCCGTCAAGCGTCAGCCATCAGGCTGCCGGGCTGCGCTTCTCAGCTAGATCACCCGTGTGTCCCCATGGTCCGGCAGCATTCACGTCCCCCACCTGCACAGGCGAGGAGGAAAGAGGACCGCCTCTCTGCATCCATTGTTCCCTAAATTCATCCCATGCTTTTCCAAGGCAGGGCCCCCAAGGAGAAAACCCGCGCTGGAGGTGTGCAGGAAGGCGGTGAGGACGCACTCACCTGGCTTAGCCGGCCATCCTGGAAAGGGTTACCCCTCTTTTGGCCCGCTGTGGGTTCACGAGAGCCCACGGGGTGCTTAGAAAGAACAGGAATGGGGACCTATAGATACCTACTGCTTTTGGGGAGACGGTCTTCGGGATGCGGTTTATCATCCCAGCCGACGAAGGCAATTTGTGGTACCCGCAGCTTCGGTGTCCTGCGAGTGGGATTGCTGCCTGTCACCGCCTGGCAACAATCCAGAGAGCCGGCACCAACCCAACACTCGCCGTTAAGTAGGAGCTGGGTTTTGAGGGAGCGGAGGAACTGGGCAGGGAGATAACAAGGTTCTCGGGCTGCAAATCTGACCCTCTCACCATAAATGTGATTTCATAGTCCACCCTCCCCGCACCTCGCAAGCTGCTGCCCGGACCTGCGCGAATAAATCGGCTTTGGTCCGAAAGCCCCGCCGGGAACCCAGCTGTAAAGTTATTGTAGGCAGAAGGATGCGAGCGCGTAACCTGTGCTCTGCGGCAAGCTCTGCTCCTCCGGGCTGCCTCCGCAGACCCCTGCCCGCACATCCCCACCCCGCAGCGCTCACCCGCCGCAGCCGCCTGGCCTCTGCTCATCCCAGGCCATCCCTCCTGTCCCAGCCCCTGGAGCACCCTCAGGGGTTGATAAACCAAGGGCGAAGGCAGGAGATGGGGATATAAAACAGGCAGAGGCTGTGAATGATGGCTCTTGGGTTAATTCATCCATATATGCGTCACAGCGCCTGCTAAGACAGCTGAGCTACCACCTCGCAGGGAGGCTCGGTGCCCCACTCCATCCCTCCATCCCAGCTCTAACCTTTCTCCCAGCCTGCTCTGATGCCATTTCTCTTTCTTAATAATATTAACCCGCCGTCTTCTTTTGCGCTTTTCATCTTTTAGAGGTACTCATTCATTAACCATCAGGGTGCTATCGAGAGCAGTTGTTAGCCCGCTCTTCTGGCTCCCTCCTCTTCTCTCCATCCCAGGGGAAACTGAGGCACAGAGAGGTCAGGGCTTGCACAAATTGCAGCATGCGCCAGTGTCCCACGGGCAGCCTGTGCTGGCGTCACCTGTGCAGGGACGAGGGAGCGGGGAAGGAGGTCCACTTGGCCCCAAAACCCTCCCCAGGCTCATCACCGAGCCGCTTTCCAGTAGCCGGGGGTGGGTCCCTTTGGGGAAAGCCGCCTCTCCGACCTTCATCCCGGCTTCATTCTCCCTCTCCTTCCTCTTGCAGAGTCAGTGCCGATGGCGGTGATCATCGGAGTGGCCGTGGGGGCTGGCGTGGCGTTCCTGGTGTTGATGGCCACCATCGTCGCCTTCTGCTGTGCCCGCTCCCAGAGGAGTAAGTGTCTCCCCCGGCCCCGCTGCATCCCTTCGGGCAGGGCTGGGGTGGGAACCCGGATGGGGGGTGGACGGAGCGGGCTGCAAAGAAATTAGAGGTTGAATTTACTGACGTAGCACCAGCGCAATCTGCTCCTCGTGTCGGTCTTCCAAATGGTCAGCGCCACTCGGCTGCTAACGGCAAGCCCTGCGGGAAAAGGAAAGGGTTTCGGAGCCTGTGGAAAAATACGTCACCGTAAACACTAATCCCCGTTAACGACACAGGCAGCTCGGGAGGCGTGCAGGGGTGTCCTGGGGGCGAAGGGATTGCAAAGGGACCTGCTTTTAATCCCTCCCTTGGAGACATCCTGATGTCCAAGAGCGAGAAGCATCCTCACCGTGCCGCGTCGGTGCTTAAAAACCCTCCTCGGTTCGCGCTCTCTGCTCTGCTTCTGGTTCAAGTCCATTTTCTCGAGGTAAAATGCCTATTTCCAAGTGGGAAATTAGAGCCAGCTGAGGGGTTTTACGTGGGACATGCGGGTTTTAAAGCCTGGCTGCGGTGGGAATACAAGTTAAAGCGACATTAGAGATGCAGGTAGAGGAGAAGGAGGGGTAAACAGCGTGGCATCGTGTTGCTTCATTAAAAAAAACCACCGGGAAATAAAAGGAGGATTGTTGGCTAAATGAAAAGGCATCAAACCAGCGTGATTGTCTGGAGCATCTCGGGCCGCGGGGGAGAAGAAGAGATACTCGACGGTGCTCCGGGCTCGGGGGACGCACGGTACGGATGCTGCGGTGCCAAGCTCTCTGTGCGTGTGCCAGCAAACCCAGTCACTTCTCTTTTCTGCTTATTTTCCCCCCGTTTCTCTTGATCGTTTGCACAGCAATCAAAGACGCCGGGCTCCTCCCGGATTTGGGTATGAACGTACGGCGTCCCGCGGCAGAAATGTGTTTAATTTTAAGAGCGATAATGACGCCTTTCCCCGTTTTTTTTGAACTCTTGCAGCCTCCATTAGCAAGGATTAACAAATTAAATGGGGGGCAGTCATTAATCTTGCTTTTTGGGGAATGATTGCTGATGGACGGGACCCAAGATCAGGGCAATTCAATGTTGGGAAGATCAATCAGCAGTTATGGGCGACTCCTGAAGCACCTGAAGAAAGCAGGGGCCAAGCCGCGTTACCGTGTCAGTGGCGGGCCATAACTGGCCGTGTTTTCCCCCACGCCGCGTCATTTGGAGCAGGGGGAGAGCATGTGGTTCGTTACCTTCCTCTTACTTGATGTAACGAGGTGGTGCGGGGTTCTTTACAGGACATAACGATTTAACGCTAATGCCGTGACAACAGATCAAAGTCGTGGCGCGAGTCCCAGGTTCTAGAGCCCCTCACAAGCTGGAAGCTTGCAGAGGATGGAGAGGACTTCAGGGAAAAAGTAAGGCTTGTTCTTCCAAGAGGGGACAACCCCGTCCCACCCAAATGCCTCGTGTGATTCATCCCTTGGATTCCCAGGGGTAAATCAGGAATAAGAGGCCTTTCCTTTCCTAGGGATGGGAGGATACGTACTGCGAAGAGGGTGCTGGGGACGTGGTGGCATGGCAGTGTTTGAAGTCCCTTTTCTCTGCTGTGTTTCCAGTGCTGTCCCACTTAGAAAGGACTTCTTAGTTTCTTACATGCAACGACCTGCTGGATCTGGGCATCTTCCCAACGTGCTCCCAGCACCGCTGCTGTTCTTCGGCACCTCCCGCAGTGTGGGATGCTGCAGAGTCCCTGGTTGCCGCGTCCTGGGGAAAAGTGTACAGCATCCCTGGAGCGGAGCGCGGGTCCCTGTGCTTCCCACAGGGCTGCTTTGCTACTTTGCTTTGGGATCAGAGCAAGCAAGCTGGAAAAGATCATCCAAGAGATCGGCTAAGATGCCCTCCCCAGTCTCCCTTCCCTCCCCAAAGTGAAACAGAAGGAGGAACAGCTCAACCTTTCCCAGGGAGCTGGACCCAACTGGGGACGCCAGCTGGGTACCAGACGCTTTGCTGGGTGCTCGCCGGGGCTGATGCTCGAGAGGAGGAGGATGCCGTGATGGTAACGAAGCGAATCCTGGGTGCAGGTGGGGGTGCTGGTGGCGGCGGGGCCACTTGGTCCCCCATCACATGGCTCCAAAAGCCACTTGGAGCTGCCAAAACAGGGTCCCTCCCTGGTTTTGGGAGGAGCTGGGAGCATCAGCAGCTAAACCAGCCCCCAGATGACACTCAGGGTGCCAAACCCTGCAGGGGACGACTTGGCTGTCCCCGGGGGAAAGGGCTTTTATCCCAGTTTTGCAGGTGCTAATGCAAACTGGATGCTGTGGCAGCTATCTCCAGCGGCAGGTAGGTAGAAACACCGGGCTGAGAAGGTGAGGAAAGGACTTTGATCATGGTTAGCGGTGTGAGATCAGCAGAGGTATTCCAGAGATCAGCTCAGGAGTGATGGAACCAGCAGAGCACTTGGATATCAGGAGGGACTCATTTCCTACCAGGATGACTTCAGATTCCTCTCCCAAGACAAATACCGGAGCGTTGTTGCATCATTTAAAACAACAGCCTGCAAACAAAACCCGCCGGCAGGCTGCAGGGACGGCTCGGCACGGCTCCCGGCAGAGGGGACAAGGTGACCCAGCGGTAACTCTGGAGAAGGCATCTCCTGATGGCTGCAACCGGCCACCGGCCGCAGCTAATGGCACTGGGGGAGGCAATTCCTAGCCTTGCTTGGGGGAAATGCAAGCCACAGCCAGCGCTGGGCGCAGACGCACTGATCCCGGAGGCTGTTTCTTACCTGGAAAAGGGGAAAAAAAAAAAAAAAAGACGACTTTACTGCACATCTGTTGTTGTATCTTCGGTGACTTAACGGCCCAGAGTTATTTAAGGGGGAATGCTCCTGGGAGAGGATGTGCAAGACAGTAATTAGCTTCTCCTTATGATTAAAGACGGAGGCTCCAGCACCGGCAACGTGGTCCCAGCAGTAAAAAAAATAAGAAAAATTAGAAGTAACTTCCCAGCGAAACCCTTTGCCTTGCACCCTGAGACTTGGAGGTGTCTGTGGGTGACAGCAGGGCTGCAGATATCGAGGGCAGGGGACGCTGAGACAGATTAATTCAAGGATGGAGCTTCAAGCCGGTCTCTGTTGCGTGATTCAGTTTGGTTTACAGATAAAATCACCGTCTTCCAGCGTGGTCCAGCCTTTGCTGGACTGAGTTGGTGCAGGACGCCGTCTGTTCCTTCGGCTGGAGGTAGATCTGACGAGCCCAGCGGTTCAAGGCGGTTTTGGGTCCGGGAGGGTTGGCGCAGCCATCCAGGGAGGTGAGAGCCAGATCGTGGGCTGGAGCCCGGCTTCAAAGCTGGGAACTGTTTAGATCTCGCTGTTCAGATTTGCATCCGTCTCTGCTTTTCATCTCGGATTCGCCTGGCCGTTTCTGCTCCTGCTGCTCGGTGTCTTTGGTTTAATTTTGCTAAAATGATTTCTTCAAAGCACGCCTGACACCTTCAGGGAAGGCAGAGAGTCTCTCCAGAGATGTTTCTCTCCACCCTGCGTGAAAACAGGCTGCTTGGAGCAGCAGCCAGGGATGATTTTGTCATTCCCAAAGCCCTGACTACGGCTTTGTTCATTGCTCGGCCTTTTGCATATGTATCTGCACCCCAAACCTGGGGAAGGCTTTTCTCAGGGGCTTCCCAGTGCCAGGGAAGAGCTGGTACGTCCCTCAGGAGCGGTATTTCATGTGCTCCCTGAGCATACGCCGTAGATCAGCAGTCTGGACAAAGAGCCCACCATCTGTTCGAGCAGTCCTGCTGCAGCCCGGCCCCTGTTAACAGCGCCGTGAGGACAGCAGAGACTAACCAAGCTCCCCAAGGAATTAAAATAGAAACCTGAGCTTCCCCAGAGGTGAAGGTTTACCACGCCGATACCTTATGGCAATGTAAATATTGCTCCCCCAATTCTCGGATGCGCTTGCTGAGCCTGGGTTAATTTTCCCCGGTGGTGCTGGCCGTCCTGGGCAATCAGTCCCTGAGGACATTCCACGATTGCCTTTGACTAACCCTTTCTCCGTCTCGCTCTTTGCCCAGATCTGAAAGGTGTGGTTTCTGCCAAGAACGATATCCGCGTGGAGATCGTACACAAGGAGCCGGCCTCGGGCAGGGAGACGGAGGAGCACCCAACCATCAAGCAGCTGATGGTAAGGATTTACTTCTTCTCCCCGTAAGCAATTACTCTGGGTAAGTGTTTGATGGTAATGAGCCCAGGCACATGTAGTTCAGCGCTGTAATCCCCACTCAAGGCAAGGATGCTCTTCCAAAAATCTTGGCTCTTGAGATACACATTCTCCTGCCGTAAAACCTCCTCGAGTGAAACTTTGTTAATGAGGAGGGAGAGCTGGGAGAGGTTTATTGCGGGAGCCCAGCTGCCCGCCGGGCTAATTGCAAAGCAAATTTGCCACCTCACGTGGTGCAAACTCCAAGTAGACACGCAATAGGTGAGCACGATATAATAATAAGCTAATTAGCCAGCGAGAACTGCGCTCTCCTGGACGCACTTGAGAGAGTTATATGTGCAAAAATAACGTGTGTGCACACAGTTGGTTGCAGATTGGTAACGCCGGGGGTGTGGGGCCAGCCGGGACCTGGGTCTGTAATAACCTGGGAGGTGTCACCTTCCTTTGCCTGAGGGGACCGAAAGACACGGGCAGGGCAAGACGCTGACGGGTGAGAGCCCGGGAAATGCAGCTTCAGCCGGTGGACCGACGCATCCTTGCAGCCTGGCCGCAGTTCTGCTCCTCTGGCTGGTGCCACCGCTGTTCGCCGTGTCTCAGCCCTAATTTGCCTCTGCTTTTGCTTGCTGGTGTCATGTCGCAGGTGACAAATACAAGCCGAACAAATGGCAAGGAAAAGCGAGCCGCAGAAAGCTGCGCGGCCGTAAAAGGTGAGAAAAAAGCCGATAGGAAAGAAGAAGGGATTGAAGAGGCTGGAGGCTGCTGGGTGCTCTAACCCTTCGATTTTTGGGCAGCGCTTGTAAGCATCGGTATGCTCTGCCTGCAAAAGCCGGTCGGTGAATTACCGGTGGAAAGACAAGGCTGAGCATCGTAGGGTGGGCAGAACCGATGTCTGCCGGTGCACGTGTACAGCAAGGGAGCCTCGAAACACGAAGGCAGGAGGAGGTGGAGACGTGGCATGTTATCCCAGCACCGCTGAGGTTTCTGGGCAAGACCCTTCGTTGCCAGCAGGGCTTTGCCCCCGAGGGGTCTGCACATCCACGGCGGGATTGGCGAGGCTTTACTCGGTGGAAGGATGGAGGAGGCTGGGACTCTGGCTCGGAGCTTCCTCACCATAGGATCCTGTCCCACCATCTGTACAGACAGTGATCAACAGCGCCAAGCCCAGATCTGGCTTCCAAAGGAGGGGCTGAGATCAGCCCAAATGCCACTCAAGACCGTCCCCACCAAGCTGGAAGCACACACGAAGCCTCAGCAGCGAAGACACGTAAGGAACATACACCACTGACAAGTAGCTGAGGAAGAGGATGGTTGTGGGAGGCCAGGCACAGGATCTTGCAAGACATCGTGGGGACTTTCTTAGATTATTTGCCAGAGCCAGAAGGTGATTTCACATCAACCTGTGCCCTCGATGAGCCGGCGCGGAGCTGCAGTGTGCACGTTTCAATAAGGACGCTGGCAGGATGGAAATGGTGCAAAAAAAAAAAAAAAAAAAAAAAAAAATTCCTGATCCAAAGACACANCTTACGGGAAGAGCTTTACAGAGCTCATGTGTTTTAGCTTATCAGCAAGACTTCCGAGAGGTGGTTCTGTTACAGCACGGTATAAAGTGTGAACAGGGTAGGCAAAGTCGAGCACTTTTGGATACTGCATGACAGAGCGTAAGAGCCTGGCTGCTGGACCAAGAGAAGGCGATTCTTCCCCTCTCCTGGCCAAATCCAGGCGCTTTTCCTGAAGATACATCAGCTGGAAATAACGCTGTTGGATCAAAGCTGTCCAAGAGGTTGGACAAGATGATCCATAGTCTCTGACCCTGATGCTGGGCGGACTTGGCACCGGTTGGGACATCCTCCCTGGCAGGGGGAAGATATGAAAGCCCCCTTCCCTGCTTGGACCAGAGCCTCCCCATTCTCATTTGCCCATCACAAGAGCGTTCCCAGTAACTACTTCCCAATTTCTTCTCTCCTCGGAACCCCCAGGGGCCCCCGCTCTCCCTCATCCCCCTCCTCGCTGTTTCCAACAGCCGGTGTGAGCGTCCTTCTCTGGCCATTGGAGACCCAGGCTTCGGCTGCCGAACAGATTCCTAACGACAGGCTCCGAGTTTGGCAATGAAATGACGGCCCAAGTTAAAAAAATTCATCCTTGGGTGAATGGGGTGATGAGACCTCTCCAGCAGGAGCAGGGGGGACAATGCACGGCACCCCTTGCTTGCTCCCTGCCCTCACCCCAAGACTTTCCTGCTCTCCCTCCTCCCCGTACCAGCTTTATTTCCCCCACCGCTTCTTCGTTTGCCTTCCCTATGCTGCTTGTGATATTTCCAGCCCGGGTTCAACCTCGACTGCATCCTTTGAAATGATCTCCTTGCCCTCAACAATGTTCATAACACCTTGCAGTTTAATATCAACTGCGAATTTCATTAACATGCTGGGTGCTCGCGCGGAGAGATCATTAATGCAGATGTTAACGAAAAGCAGGCCACGCTTGCAAACAGCTCCCCTCCGCTCAACACCTTGCTGCTTCGCATCAGCCTTTTCGCTCCCCAGCCCGGACCCTCAGCCAAGCCCCTGAGGTTCGGCATGGCCCAAACTGCTCCTGCCAAGCTCCGGGAACGGAGATCCACCCTCTGCACCACGGATGGTGCCTTTGCTCCTCCGTTTCCCACCGTGTCTCTGCTTTGCCGGAGCGTTTCTGGCTGCAGAGTGCCGGCATGACTCTTCTTTCCCCCCCCCCAAATGCTATTGCATTTGTTATTCTCCAGCCATCTGTGACCTCCGCGGCTCTCCGTGCTTTTCACAAATAATTATTCATGCATCTATAAATTCATTAACACCTTAGGATACACGTCATGCTGTCTGATTTGCATATGTTCACATTGTCTCAGCGCCGTCTCCCCGTTAGCTGTTCTGCCAGGCGCTGCCTACGGGCAGGGGAAAGGCTGCCAGCCCGCGGGGGCCAGAGAGCAAACAGCAGCCAGTGACTGGAGGCGAAAGAGCCCATTAAAGGGTCTGATCCTGGAAAAAAATAAATCACAACAGCGGCTTTCTCTCTCCTGCCAGGGTGCATCGCATCAGCACGCCGATTCGGCCGAGCCTGATCTGTGATTAGGGGGTTGGAGAGCATCGTGAGCTCCGCCGTGGCGTAAGCTCCTCTGTTATCATGGCTGGGTGACCGGGGTTTATTCCTGCCTGATTGGACTCCGTGCCTCGGTTTCCCCATCTGTGAAACGGTGATCCTAAAGGAGCCATCCCCGCTGCCAGGAGCAATCGTGATAGAGATGGTCCCAAAGTGAGCGGCAGGCAAGAGCATCCCAGGTCGAAGGGGGTCCAGTGCGGCCAGGCGGACCCAGGCATCACCTCTGGCTCATATTTGGGGCAGAACAATCAAAATCATCCAGTAGACAAGCTGATGGTCTTTTCCTTGCTCACCTTTCTTTCCTGTCCCTATCCCAAAACCCATCCCTCTGCTCTGAGGGTTGTTCCCGGTTTGTTCACAGCCCGCAGATCCGACACCAGCCACATTTTCCGCTCAGGAGCTCGGCTCAGATCCCCACGGAAGAGGAAAAAATCCAAAAAGCAGAGGTGAAATTCAGGGCGAGCCTCATTTCTGCCCGCAGCCCAGCTGCCGCGGCATCATTTCCTCTGCCCTTCTCCCCGGGAAACGCTCCAAGTGACCACACATCCTCCAGTCAGGGAGAATCATAGAATCATTTTGGTTTGAAGAGCCCTTCAAGATCGAGTCCAACCATTAACCCAACACTGCCAAGTTACCGCTAATCCACATCCCTCAGCACCACATCTACATGTCCCTTAAATACCCCCAGGGATGGTGACTCAACCCCTTCCCTGGGCAGCCTGTTCCAAGGCTTGACAACCCTTTCCGGGAAGAAATTTTTCCTAATATCCAATCTAAACCTCCCCTGGGGCAACTTGAGGCCATTTCCTCTTGTCCTATCACATGAAGAAGACCCGCCATGTAAAAAATGGCTGTGAAAACGCTGGGGACGTTTGCAGCTCATGGCTCGGGCTTTTTGGGGCTCACAGCAGAGCTGGGCCACCACGAGGTTTGGACATCTACCGTGGACATCGCCCAGGACTGAGCTAGCTCAAGGCAGGCAACACCCTTAGGGGTAATTGGTGTTGGGGGTCCGTCGAGCCAGGCGCTGTACGAGCACGGAGAAGCTGGTGTCTGCCCCAGCAAGCTCCCAAGAAAGGAAGAAGGATGCGAGAAGTACGGCAGGACATACCTCCACCACCGCCTGCGCCCAGCCGAAACCCAACGTTTTGCGGGGACGAGGTGGGACGAGGCGATGCAGCTTCACCCGGAGGCGCCGGGGTGGGCAGCGCAGGCGCTCGGTGGGAGCTCACATCGCCGGGCGGTCGAGGCAGGAGGCGGCGTTTGAGGGTGATAAACCCTCGGCCGGCTGGGAAATCCCAGCGGGGGGGTTATATTTGTGTGCTTGTTTCCTCGCCTGCAGCCAGAGCAGGGGATGACGCCGTCTCGGGAATCTATTAAACCCCATCCCTCACCCCTGGTAGGGTTTGACCCACACGAGTTTCAAAGTGCTGCTGAGCGGCATTCAATTACCCAACAAGCGGGAAAAGTTATAATTAAACAGTGTGCGAGGGAGGGGGGAGGCACGTCCCCGGAGCGAGAGGCTCACCCTCGAGCCTGCCAGGTCTGGATGGATGCGCAGGGACCCGGCCGGGGACTCCGGAGGGAGCAGCGTTTTAAAAAAACATATTGTCTCCGCTAATGAAAGCAAAGAATTTAATATCCGGTGTGTCGGATTCGACATCCCAGCTGAAAGCGGCTTCATTTGGCGGCGTTAAACGAGGGAGTGCTCCAGCGGGCAGAGGATTAGGAGGCACAGCGCTGGAGCTGGCCGCTCTTTTCATAATTTAAGTGCCGTTTCCCTGCTTTGAGACATCACTTTGCTTCCTAGGGACGCTCTCCCTTGGCGGTCGGAGCCGGTCCAGCAAAGCTGAGGTGATGCTTCGTACCAGGGAGGTGATGCTTCGTAACAACATTAACTTCACTCTGTTGCAGCAGGGGAAACTGAGGCAAGAAGTTTTGGCGATTAGGGATGCAGTTCAGCGCATCCCCGAGCCGTGTCGGTCCAGGAGGGACTGGCGAGGTTTAGGCATGGGAAATGGGAACGGTTTTACACCCCAACTGGGATGCCCGGCCACAACGCGCACTGGTCTTGGGATGGCAAAGGCTGCCGGCGCCAAGCAGGCTTAAATCCTGGCACGACGTTCCCGGGATCGAGCTGTGCCCTTGGATTCGGCGGCGCTGGCAGGAAAGGGGAATGGTGGGCAGGCGGCTCTAACGGGCGGCTTTATCACCAGCCATCTGCATGGCAGCAACGCGGCCGAAGGACTAAAGCATATTGGCGGTGTAGCCCAGCTGGAGAAAACCACGGCTCCGGAAAAAAAGCCTGTGCGTGATGCTGGAGCATCCCGTGCCCGTGCCAGCATCCGCGAGCACATTGCCGGCTCGTTGCCGCGCGCTCAGACATTCCTGGTCTCTTTTTTTCATGTATTTCCCTCTCCTCCCTCTCCCCTGCTGCCTCCACATTCGTAATCCCCATTAATATTGGTAACGGAGTTAACTTTTGTTAACTTTGTTATCTCGCTCCTGTTTGCCCAGCGATGGCAAAGAGAGGAAGGCAAGCTAACGAGCGTCCCCCCCGCCTGCTAATTAACCGCGTGAGATCGCATCGGGGCTAAGCCGCCGCGCAAACTTTAATAAAGGTCACGTTAATGACCGGCTGTAACGCGGGAATTGGAAATTAAGTGATGCGACGGCGCGTTATGGCCTGCGCTCTCGGCTTGCGCGGGGGCTCGGTGCCCTCTGACGGCGCGGGGGCTCACTGCAAGCCCCAGCGTGGGGACCACAATCGCAGCCCCCAAATCCACAGGGTGCAGCCGAACCTGCGGCATCCTGCCGGCCCCGGGAAACGGCGGGATCCCCACGGGGCTCGAGGAGCAGCCCCGTGCCTGGATCGCTCCCATCGTCATCGCAAAAGACGCCTTAAAATGGCTTAAAACGCCCCGTCAAACCCAAGTTATTAATTCTAGGAAGGTTTTGCCGCTAGTGGGACTGTTCCCTCTCCATCTCCGGGTCCAGCCCTGCCCGCCTGAGTTACCCACGCCGAAAACCGGCCGAATCCAAGGAGGGGGAACGTGGTTTTTTTGCCTTTTCTTTCGCTGGGTTTCATACGGCTGCGTGCATCCCCACCCCGTGCCTTGGCAGCGATGCTTTAGGGGATTTTAGGGTGTCGCTGGGGCTGGCGTGCGGCCGGCAGAGAGAAATAAAACCCCTCCGTGCACCATTTTCGCTACCCTGAATTTAATCCTCAGCGACACTTGTATTTACCCTGGTAAATCAATGGCTGTTACAGGGTTTTTTTCCTAGGAAAACTCAGGTACTTTAATTTATTGCATTTAATGGCCATATCAAAGGCTTTCAGGAGATGAACAGAAAGTGCTGCAGGGTGAATTTCCACAACCGCTTACCATTTTAAAAAGGAGGAGAAAAGTTGGGCAATAAAAGAGGATTTTTGGGCTGATTTGGGGCTGCGATCAGAGCGGTTGCAATCCCAGCACCGGGGCGGACAAAACCGGGCTGGAGGCGCACGATCAATATGGGAGAAGATAAAAAAAAAAAAAAAGGCAGCCAAGAAATTGGTTGATAATTATTCCGCTTCTGCANGGTAATTAAAGCTGTGGTCTAATTAATGTGTACCTTGCCCCCCCCACCAATCGCGGTCAGCCTTCAAAGGAAAACTAATAAGGCGGAGAGAGAGAGAGGGGTGAAGGCAGCACGTCGGGGCGGCAGCATCCTTCTCCAGGGGTCTGCGAAGGGGCAACGGGAGTAAAAATTGACTCAAATTAAACCAAAAGGAGCTTCTCCAGCCCCTCCTGACCCACTGGGCCGGCACAAGTCCCCACCGCCAGCGTCGGGGAGGAAAAAAAAAAAATAAATAAAATTAAGGCTTTCATGTTAATTACAGCATCGTGGTAACGGCAGAACCTCGCTGGGATTTTGAGATGTTAGCCGCCAAGTTCAGCTTAGGAGGAAAGAGTGAAAAGGAAAAAGGGGGGGGAAAAAAGAAAAACCACCACAAAAAAGGCAATTTGGGGGTTTGTTTTGGGCAGGTGTGGCGCAGCTCCAGCACTCACCGCAGTAGATTTTTAAATAATTCACTTTGCACATCAGCCCGGCCCTTTTAGTTATAAACAGAGGGGGAAAAAAAACGAGCAACAACGTGTAACCCAGGGAATCGCGTGGCTTTTGGGCAGCCACCCGGCTCCGCTGCCCTCCGCCACTGCCCTGCGGGAGTGTCCCCTTTGATCCGGGTTGTGGCTGCCAATGTCTCTACGCCGTGGGGCTGATGGCAGGCGTGGGGGCTCACCCCACGCGGCGTGGGGCCACGCAGCCACATGGGTGGGGGGGACAGCAGGGGGACAGCGGGTGCTTGGGGACGCTGACACCCACCTGCATCCTTTCCTAGATGGACCGGGGCGAGTTTCAGCAGGACTCGGTGCTAAAGCAGCTCGAGGTGCTCAAGGAGGAGGAGAAGGAGTTTCAAAACCTGAAGGTGAGCCAGACCCTGGGGACGTGGCCACCCCTCTGTCCCCATCCCCGTGGGCAGATGTGCCTCAAAGCCCACCCAGGTCACTCCTGCAAGAGGCGGGGGCTGCAGCATGTGGCCAAGGCGGTGGCACGCTGGACTAGCCTGTCCCTTGCCCAGCATTGCTTCTTCCAGGCTTTCTGTCCTTGTGCCATGTCACCATGTCACACGTCACCACAGGTGGCACGCACCGGAGGGCTGTCCCTACGCAGGGAGGGAGGTTCTGGTAACCCCCCGGTGCTGTTTTCTTGTCCCAGCACAGGTGCGCGCCAGGAGAGCGGAGTACAAGTGGCACCCATGCCACCCTCTGCCACAGTTTGGGATGCGTTGGTGACATGTGACACTGCGGGCAGGAGGGATGGGGTGGTTGAGGGCGTCCTCTCGCACATCGTGGGTGGGTGGCACATGTGGAGGGTGGGCACAGATGGCGGGTGGGCACCACCAACCCATTCTCCCTCCCGTTTCCCACCCTACAGGACCCCACCAATGGCTACTACAGCGTGAACACCTTCAAGGAGCACCACTCCACCCCCACCATCTCGCTGTCGGGCTGCCCGGCGGACCTGCGCCCCGCCAGCAAGCAACGGGTGCCCACCGGCATGTCCTTCACCAACATCTACAGCACCTTGAGCGGGCAGAGCCGCCTCTACGACTACAGCCAACGCTTCGTGCTGGGCATGGGCAGCAGCTCCATCGAGCTGTGCGAGCGCGAGTTCCAGCGCGGCTCCATGAGCGACAGCAGCTCCTTCCTCGACACCCAGTGCGACAGCAGCATCAGCAGCAGCGGCAAGCAGGACGGCTACGTGCAGTTCGACAAGGCCAGCAAGGCCTCCGCCTCCTCCTCCCATCATTCCCAGTCTTCTTCCCAAAACTCGGACCCCAGCCGGCCCCTGCAGAGGCGGATGCAGACGCACGTTTGAGCCCCTCCGGGGATGCTCGGGACCCTCCGCGCGGGCGCCATGGCTTCGTGCTAGGACAGTCGTGCCCGCCGGGAGCTGCGGTGGGAAGAGGCCGGATCCAGTCCCCCCCACACACACCCCCCCACAAGAGCGGGGCTGCGGGGTGGGGGGGAACCAGCTGAGCATCATCACCCTCCCCCCCTCCTCGGTACAACGCTAAGCACAACGCCGCCGAGGACACGCCGAGCCCCGGGGAGGCGTCCCCTCCGCGGGGCTGGGGACACCCCCGGCCCAACCGCGCACCCCTGCGCCCCCCCCCCCCCC
>RSEF01000024.1:265924-282870 GCA_003993805.1 Himantopus leucocephalus | reverse complement strand
CCGCTGCCCTCTCCCCCTCCTCCGGCTCCTTCCCTTCCTCCTTGGTGTTCGGTGTCCATACTTATAGAGTCCGTTTCGGGGGGGGTTGGGGGGGTCCTGCAGCGTGGGATGGGGTTTTGAGGGCGGGAGGGGGGACATGGTGGGATGGGGACAACCCCCCCAGGAAGGGCCTCTCCACGCTGTATCGCGGGAGCGCAGCGCCGCGGTCAATACAAGAGGTGTTTCTCGTGGCACGCCTGGGCTGGTGGCCGCCCTGCGAGGACGCCGGCTCTTCTGGTGACGCTTTGCCCCCGGCCTGGAGCATCAGGGGTGCTGTGGCTTCACGGTGGGGTCCCCAGGGTGGGGAGGCAGTGAGGGGAAGGGTCCCCACCTTGGGGACAGCGGGTGCCTGGTGGCAGAGGGAAACTGAGGCACAGGGTAGCCCGGGGGCCTGTGACCCCAACAGCGGGAGCCAGGAGATGGGGCGGCACGTCGGGGACACAGCAGGTAAGGGCCACGTGCGGGGACACGTAGGCACAGGGACGTGGGCTGAGGACACAGGGGACCTGGGCACAGGCTCACATGGGGACGGGGTCTCCAGATTGGTGGGGCATTTGGGGACGTGGTGGGACAGGGACACCTGGTGTGGACAACCGGGCTGTCCCCACTCTCGCCCCAGCAGCACCCAGCCAGCCCAGCCTCACCAGGACCTTTATTGGGTCCCCCCCCCTTCCAGCCCCAGGGGGAGAAGACATCGGTCAACCCCTCCTCGGGAGGGGGGGGACAGTACACCCCGAAACCCCTCATCCACCCCAAGCACCCCACTGACTCCCCCCCCCCCCCCCCCCNCCCCAACACTAGTGGCACACGCACCCTGGGGGAGGCTCCATGATAAATAAGTGTTTAAATTAATTAAATTAACTCCCCCCCCCCAAAAAAGGGCCCCAAGGCCAAGCACCCTGGGGTGCCCCCGCTCGGGGGGTGTGTGACGAGCCACCACGCCAGCGCTAAGGCACAGGACAGGGCCCCTGAATAAAAAGAAAATTAAAAAACAACAAAAAAAGAGGGGAATTAAATACTGGGGGGGGGGGCGGGGGCAAGGGCAGGGAGGAGGCAGCGTGAGCCCCCAAAGGCTCCTGCTCCCTGGGGGGGGGCTCAGGACCCCCAAGATCAGCCCCTCGGTGGGGCCCTCGTCCAAATACGAAGGAGTTAACGGAAAGAGAAAAGCCAGGGTGAGGGCTCCTGAACATCCCCCCCCCCCCCNNCCCCCCCCCCCCACGCCCCAAAAATCCCCTCCAGGTCCTCAGTGCGTCGGTAGGAAAAGGCGGCGGCCGCGCTGCCTCGGCACGGCCCCGCGGGGCTCCCTGCGCCCCCCCCAAATCCCCGGGGGACCCGCGGTCCAGCGCGGCCCCCCCAGCCCCGCTGGCTCCAAGAGTCCCGGGGCGAGGTGGCGGTGGTGGCGGCTGTGACGTTCTGCCCTCGCACGGCTACGGGCGTGCTGGCGCGGTGTCCCCACTCCGTGGCAGGGGACGCTGTCCCTGCGCAGCCCCGGTGCCCTCAGAAGTAGGTGAGGTTCTTGACGAGACCCAGATCCAACATCCGCTTGATGGCCACCGCCTCGTGCGAGACGTTGTGCTCCGACGCCTGCGGGACGGGGAATGGGGGGAGGTGACACCACAGCCCAGTGGGAGGGGGTGTCACACATTTTCCTTCTGCCCAGCCCCCAGCCTGCCACCTCGTCCACCCCACCAGTTTGGAGTTGACCCTACACCTTCACCTGAAGTGAGGAGCCCCTCAAGAGAAGGGACGTGACCCTGAGCCCTTCTGCTCACACATAAACCACAGCCAACTCCCCCATGACCACAAAGATGTTGGGCTACAGCTGGGTGACGACCATCCAAAGGTGGACTTCAACACCCATTGTGGAAAGGGAGTGAGCTGTGACCATGGGGACAGCCTCCCACGCCGCCCAGCATCACCGACGGGAGCAGGGCGCTGCTCTCCTGGGCTGCCATCCCCCATCCCAGGGGAAAAATTGAGGGGGGTAATATGGACAAAAAGTAGAGGTAGATACTTACCGCCATGGACTTGAGCGTGATCTGCTCGTAGTAGTGAATGGTCTGCTTCTTGTTGGACGAATCGGGGTAGCCGAAGCCCGCGATGTGCACCAGGTCGCAGAAGTGCAGTGCCAAAGTGATGGCCAACAACCCCGTGGTGGGCTTCTGGAGGGAGAGGGGGGGAGGAGAAGACGTGCAAAGAGCCATGGGCCTTCAGCGAGCTGCATGGGGAAGGCAGGGGGACCAGGGGGAAGGACATCAGCCCTCAGGGGGGATGCCAGCCATCCCCACCCCTTACCTGTTTGACCTTCCGTGGTTGCTTCATGGGGAGGTTGAGCAGTTTAGCAGCAGTTACTTCCATGTAGTAAGGGTTGAGGATGCGCACTCGCTCAGGGTTGGCGTCCCAGATCAACGGGGGCTGTTTCCAAAACCCTTTCCGAACCTACAAGGGGACAGAGACGTCCAGTGGTGTCTCACTAAGACAGGTAGGTCCCCAGGGTGGGGTGGGATGAGGGTCAGACCCCGCAGCAGTCCGGGAGGGGTTGGACCTGGTTCCCCACCACGCTTACCCTCTTCTTGTCATTGAGGATGGCCTCCATCCACTGGAAGTCCATGGGCTTGAAGGGCACCAGCACCAGCAACGTGTCGGGGTTGTTCTCCGTCCTGGGGTTGAAGTGAGCCGACTCCGGGTAGAAGAGGCGCATGGTGGTCTTGGAGCCCACGTCCTGCTCGTAACCGTGGACCGGGGCGTTGTTCAACCTTGGCAGGGAGGGACATGGGGACATCAAAGGTGTGAACCCCATCTGCAGGTGGCACCGGGGAGGGATCAGTGGGACGGACCCAGGGCCGTACCTGATCACAACGTCGTACGTGTTGATGGTCTCCCCCATGGAGCTGTTGCGGAGGCGGTGGCCGTTGCCCACCACCGCACACCTCCGGCACTTCAGGCTGCAAGAGAAAAGCCCCGTCTCAACCAGACCTGCTCTAAACCAAGGTGGGTTTAAGCCCCAAGGGGGTTTCTAACCCCGCGTTGGCCACTCTACAAAGCTTCCCATGCTCTGTCCACCGTCCCTGGGTAGCAGAGGTTCAGTCCGCCAAATCCTGGGCCCACAACGTGCAAATTTCCACCCCTCCCCAAAGGAGCAACGATGAAGAGAAAGAGAAAAGCCCCAAAACCCACCCCGGCGTTACCTCTGGATGCTCTCGGGCAGGGAGTAGTGAGTGATCGACAGCAAGCGCAGGAGGACGTCTTCTGCAAAGCAAGGACGAGGAGAAGGTGAGGAAGGGCAGCTCCTGCCTGCTACAACGCCCTGGGTCCTGCCCCATCCCTGCCAGGTCTCCTCCTGCCGTTAATCCCAGCTCCGGGCAGATAATCCTCGGCTGGAACCCACCCCTAAACCCTTCTGTAGGGACCACGCGCAGCCATGGCAAGTAGATACATGGCGCAAAGTCTGAAAATCATTAAAACAACTTGCTAGGGAGGAGGCAAAAAGAAAATAGTCGTCCCCCCCACCAAAAAAATAAAAAAAATTAAAAAAAAAAATCAACCTGCAGATGTTTTTAATAAGAGGGAAGCTGAAACCCCCGGGGAGCGGCAGCAGGACAGACGGATGGATGGAAACCCATGGCCAGCGCTGCCGAGGCTTACCGCTTCCTTTCGTGCCGTAGGGCAGCTCGTAGAGCGACGGGGTCTTCACCCAAAAATAGTCCTTCAGCTGCAAGAAGAGTGGGTGGTCCCTCGTGTAGCTGCCAAGGAGCAAAGGGCCAGTGAGAGCGGGATGGAGGGATGGCAAAGCGGGGAACCTGGCTCCGCGTCCCTCCTTCCTTGCTCCCAACCCCGATACTCACTTCCCGATGAGCTGCGCCGCTTTCTTTTCCACCTCCCCGAGGGGACACGTCGTCTTGTTTTCTTGCACGGGGAAATAAAAGCTGTGAGGGAAAAGGTTAAAAAAGAAAAAACACACACTTACGCTTGCTTCTCTGCATCCCCTTTCGGCAAAGGGGGCTCCGGCACCGCCACGGCGCGATTCAAGCCATGCCGGCAGTGCCGGGGAATATCGCGAGCCAGATTTAAGGTCAGCTCTGCTTTGGGTATTTATTTGCTGGGCTTGCAGCCTCGCATCAGAAGAGGTCTCTCTTGCCCTGCTCATAGACCTCACGCTCTCCGCTTTCCCCGTCTCCATCAGCATCTCCGGGACTGGGAAGAGAGCGAGGTTTTCCCTTTCTCCCGCGCTCGGAAAAACACCAGCACTTGCCGAAAACCCCGCAGAGCCCCGCTGCCAACACGCACCGAGGGGGAACCTCACATCGTGTCAACCCTCCTCCGGCAGCAGCCGAGGATGCTGCCACCTCCCTGGTCCCCCAGGATCCAGCGAGACGATGCTCCGGCATCCCTGTGTGGGACGGGTGGGAGGACGTCACCTCCCGAGAGCGAAGGAAAGGGCAGGAGGTCCTTTAAACTTTAATAAAAGCCACTCACAGCTGTATGTACCTGTCTTCCCGGTAGATCGAGTACCAAACCATCACCAGAAACAGCGCCAGCACCCCGAGTATCTTCCCTCCTGCGTGCCCAGAGAGCAGAGGGAGGAAAGAAAAACACCGTCAGGCCGGTACCCAGGGTTTGGATGATCAGATGTTGGGGACCTGCAGCCCCCTGGGGATACCCTGGTAGATCCAGGATTGCGGAGCCGTGTCCGGCAAATCCTTCTCCCCAGGGAGCAGCGGGGGCCTGGCTGGCATGGTCCGCTCCGAGATGGAGCCAGGTTGGTTTTGTCCCGGCTCCAAAAGCAGCCGTGCCGTTTCCTCCTACCCACCTTGCGTCAAAGGCCGCACAAACGCGTTTCCTCTTTCCGGGTGCCTCCAACCCGTTTTTCTACCACAAAGCCCGAGGGCTACGGGGTGCCCGAGCCCGGAGGATCGAGGACCCCAAAAATCACCCTCCCCTCCCGTGACTTCGCCCGTGATGCTCCAACGCTGCATCACCTGGCTGGAGTCACGGCAAAGCAGCATCCTACCCCCAAAGGGAAATTTTCCAAACGCAAATCCCCCAGGACAGCTTGGAAAAAGGGAGACAGGACACCAGCCCCCTTCCCCCCCCCCTTCCCCGGCCCCGTGGGACTCACGAGACTTGTTGATCATTTTTATCAGCAGGAGAGGCATCAGGCGAGGGCCGGAGCTCTCATCGCGGCTGCCACCGGTCACCTGGAGTGGGAAAAAGAGGGAAAGGCATCCAATTAGGTCAAAACTCATGGGAGCCATCCCCAAAAACCCCATCCGAGAGGCATCACCACCCACTTGCCCCATCCGCACCTGCGGACAAGCGGGTACGAGGGTTCCCCGAGGGATTTATTTTCATTTAAATCCACATTTCTCTGCCCCGCAGCTGCCAAAGGTTTGATTTACACAGAGTTTATAAAAGCCAGGCAAGCAGCCGCGGTTCCCAAGGAGCCTCGGCCGTACAGGTTAAACGCCAAAATTCCAAAGGAAAAAAATAAATTAAAGAGGAAAAATGAGCCCCCGGTGGGTTTTCAACTGCAAAACCCCAAAGCGCCCAGATTGATGCCCGTGGCAATGACCTGGGGGGAGATTTTAAGCCCAGCCCTGGCTCAAGCATCCAACCGGCACCAGCCACCACAGGTACAAAGCCAGACGCGCCACCACCGCCACCGAGCCAGGCAGAAAGGACTGGAGCAGCCGAGCGGGATCAAAGCAAAGAACGTCACGTACTTGGGGAACCTCCAACACCTTCGATTCAACCATCCCGGCCCCGGGAAAGGGGGATGCCGCAAGCTTAATGCATGCGCGAACGCCGGCTGGGGAAGCGGGGCGACTTTTTTCTTCCTCCGAAACCTCTCGCTCCTGGAATAAGGCAGCAAAGAGCTGTGGTCGGAGCTACCCCGGGACCAGCTCAGCCCTGTCCCGTCACGACACGGCAAAGGTGGAAAATTAACTTACCGGGTGGGAGAAGCTTTGGGGTATGTGGGAGATTTTGCTCCCCAAGGATGAGTCCTACCCTAAGCCCGGCTCAGAGTTGGGCTCCCCGTAACGGAGCTGCTCCCCGCTCCGGCCCGGCCACGTCTCGGAAGAAGAGAGGGCGAGGAGGTGTTAAACACCCAGCCAAGAGGAAAGGTACACGCCTGGGCTGGGCGATGGAAATCCTGGTCTTGAGGGATTAGTCACCTTGTTGGAGGGGGGGGGGAAGGGATGTCACCCATCTCAGCACCCCACCCTGCCTAACGAAGCACCGTTAATGAACCCAGCACCTGCCACGGCCACGGCCACGTCCTCGCCCAGTCAAGAATAAGTCAAGAGCAAGTCAAGACTAGCAGCTTTTGGGGCAAAACATATCAAGAAAGAGGAGAAACGGGACCAAAGAGGGTCCCACAAGAACCAGGTTCTTCCCTTCCTCATCACCGGTTCCTGAAATTATAAGGGTACTAAGGGCAATTAATTAAAAAGGGCAGGAAGGGCAATTAAAAGGGAGTTAAGGACAATTAAACAATGCTACAAGCAACGGGATGGGATATGAAGCAAAAAAAATAATCTGTGTCCGTTTGACAGCAAAGCAGAGGGACAGGCGAGGTGGTACCCCTGGAAAGCGCCTGTCTCCCCTTAACCACTTCTCCTCCGTAAAACACGGATATCAACCCCCTTCCCAGCAAGTCGTGCCCGGGCACAGCCCCGCCATGGCCTGGGGATCCCAGGAAGGGGAAGCAAAAGCTCTCCCCGTCCCCAGTTTACACCCTGGCTCTCATCCCGCATCGGTGTTTCTGGCTCTACGAGTCCCCCCTGGCTTGGGAAGGAAAGGGAAGATTAAACCCACGATTGCACGGGTCGGAGCAAGCAGGGATGAGGCGCTGGAGGGGGTATCGCCCCTTTATACGTTACATTTGCTTGAAAAAAAAGACAAAATTAGGGGAAAGCAGAAAGCAGCTTGCATTTTCTTGGGGACCTTTTTCCTAGCAAAACTGGCCACAAAAGTCCCCAAGGGGAAATCTGCCGCCGCAGCTGGAGGCTCACGACGCTCCTTTGGGGCCCGAGAGCCCCCATTCGCCCAGGGCTGGGGTGCTGCCGGGCATCGGGATGCGAATTTAGCACCAAATTCGCCCCCCAGCTCTCTTCTTCGGTGCCAAATCGCCCAGCTGAGCTTCCCACCGAGCGCGCTTCACCCCTCCCGGTGGCTTAAGACACTGGGAAAATCCCTTCTCACCCCTGGTGTTTGCTTTTACATACCAGCTTTTTTTAAATATCTTTTTTTTTTTTTTTTTTGAAGGCTTTATGATCTTTTCCCAGGCTTGTACGCACAAGCTGGGCCCGATGCAAAACTTATCTAAGACAAACACAGTTAATAATACCGCTGTTTAGTGAAGCGTTCAGGGAACGTGGAGCAAAACAGAGCACACCCAGGCTGCCCCCACGCCCAGGCCAAGGTGGAGGTGCTTTTGGAACAAATTCAAGCTCCCCCCGGCCTTGTGCTACCAGATCCGCATCCCAAACCACAGTGGCTGCTTAAAGCTGGAAGGTGTGAACACCCCGAGCCAGCTCCCTCCATCCTTGTAGAGCTGGTGGAGGGAGCGATGCTAAAGGGTCCTGCTGGAACCCACAGCATCCCTAGTTCCCCGGCAAACTCAGACCCCGCAGCATCCCTGGTCCCTCGCAGCATCCTCAGACTCCGCAGCATCCCTGGTCCTCCCAAAAACTTTGACCCCGTAGCATCCCTGGTTTCTCGCAGCATCCTCAGACCCCGCAGCATTCCTGGTCCCCCCACAGCATCCTCAGACCCCGCAGCATCTGTGGTCCCCCAGAAAACTCAGACCCTGCAGCATCCCTGGTTTCTCGCAGCATCCCTTCCCCCTGACAGCATCCTCAGATCCCACAGCATCCCTGGTCCTCCCGAAAACTTTGACCCCGCAGCATCCCTGGTCCCTCACAGCATCCCTAGACCCCGCAGCATCTCTGGCCCTCCCAAAACTCAGACCCTGCAGCATCCCTGGTCCCTCACAGCATCCCCAGACCCCGCAGCATCCCTGTCCCTCCCAAAAACTTAGACCCCGCAGCATCCCTGGTCCCTCACAGCATCCTCAGACCCTGCAGCATCCCTGGCCCTCCCAAAACTCAGACCCCACAGCATCCCTGGTCCCCTGCAGCATCCGCCACTACAGCATCCCTCCAGGTCCCCCAACGCAGCATCCCTCATCACAGCATCCCCTCCGGTTCCCCCCCCCCAACACAGCATCCCCGCCCCGTGAGGCGAGTTTCGGTGCTCACCCCTCTCACGGAAGGGATGCATGCGTTCCTCGACCACCGCTCCCACAGGGTTCAGTCCAGGGCATCGCCTCCCCCACCAAGCCCCGGAGCTGGGGGGAAAGTCCCGGGTGGATTCGGCTCCCCACGTTTAGAAGCGGCACCCAAAAAAGCCCCTCTCTTTGATGTCTGAGCAACGCACCTCCAAAGCGCCCCCGGGCTGAATATTATCGCTGCATAAATTACTTAAAAGCCCCACCGCCGCTCCATCTTCACAGCCAGGTCTCCCCTTCCCGAGCCTGGCATCACGGGAAAGCCCCATCCCTGGGATGCTGTGAAGCTCCTCGCCAAGTTTCCCCGTCTCCCTCAGATCTGGAGCAGGGGTTTTTGCCTCCCAATTTCACCATGTCCCAGGAAAACCCCTGGGGGATGCCAGCAACGACCCTCCTGCCGCATGGGTGACCTCGCGGTGTTCCTCCCTATATCTCCACCCACCCGGATCTCCCCCCATGGCCTCAACGGCTCCGGCATCTCGAGATTGAAGTCATGTTAATCCATAAAGTGCCAGCGGACACCGGCCAAGCTGCTCCCATCCACTTTTGTGTTTCCATGGTAACCCACGGATTAGGAAAACGACGCGTGACACGAGGCGAGGACACCTCTCCCATGCTCCCACCATCCCATCCCGCACATCCACAGGGCACGAAGCCGTCCGCCGCCCGGTCCAGCTCCCCTGGGCGAGAAGGATGGTCCTCGGAGGACGAGCATCTCCAACAGTTCACCCCAAAAATACATGTGTTTATTTTTAACTGGAGCAGAGCTGGATTTGAAGGGATCCCGCCCGAGGAAGGGATGCACCAGCAATCCCTAGGGATTCACTCCCATTGGCGGGAACCAAAGGGAGACAGACAGACTGCCAGGACAGCACAGACCCCTTCACCAGGCGGACTCTCCCAAGCCTTCAAGGCACACGGGGCTTTGCGGGGGACCAGCAGGATGGATCCTGCACTCCAGTTTGAGGACAAGAACCAGGATCGCCCCCCCAAGGAAGCAGTTTACAGCCCCGGGATCTTCCAAGCCCCCATCCCACAGGTTTGCTCCACGCGGTAGGGCTGGGATTGCCGGAGGAGCCTGGCAGATGCCGGCTTACCCCCCGCACCGGCTCAGCCGCATCCTGCCTCGGCAAAACCATCGCGTGCCGGAGCCTGAACGCAACGTGGGAGGCGGCCGGGGGGCGATCCTCCGGGGAAAGGATCCGGTCAACTCGAGGCGCTGCCTGGGCTTGGCAGAGCATCAAAGGTACCCAAATCCTCAGCCTGGCATCCCAAAGCTTCCTCGCCCCGGCTGCTGCCAGCTCCAGGTGCTCGGGGATTTATTTATTATTTTTTTTTCCAAGCTGGGAAGGAAAAGGTGACCCATGGTGAGGAGAAAAACCTCGTGGGATTGCAAACAGCCACCGTCGCAAGCCCAAAAGGCAGCGGGGTCTGGATCCGATCCTCCTCTAAGGGATGCTGTGGTGGGATGGGGATGCTGCGGGGGGGACCGGGGATGCTGCCCTGCCAGAAAACAGCAGGGCAGAGCAGTTGCAAGAGCGCGACGCGCAACCGCAGTGGGCCAGGGGATGCAGGAGGTCATTCGGACGCGGCACCGCAAAAATCAATCCCGTGCAACACCGGACGTCGCCCCATCGAGGGCGCAGAGCACCAACTCATGCCTCCGATACCCACACTTATCCTATTTTTAAGAGCCCTGCGAGTCACTTCAAAGGAATTTTAATTGCCTGTTAATAGGAAAGGTACCACTGTTTCCTTAGCCCGTGGTATCCTAGGCATACCATAACCCAGCCAAAAATTTATGATATGGGGAAAAAAAAAACCCCCTCGTTGGCCCGTAAGCCTTAACAAAACATTTACCCGTGACGAGGGTGCAATTTTAGAGGCGGCAACAGCAACTAAGCTCAGGTAGGACAAGTATTTCCACCGCGGCACGTCCCCAGAATAAATCCGGGCTGCTCCTGCCTTTCCACGGCACTGTTGGTTTTAACGCGCTCGGGAGCTGAAACCCAACTCAGGCCGGCACTGCCGCCATCCTCTCCTCTCCCACTATTTTTTTTTCCCTAAACCTTGTAGCAGGGAAAACACAGGGATGGGACTCAAATCCCTTCCTACGGCCTCAGAACACCAGTTGCGTGGCTATACCCGAGTATCCCATGCCTCCAGGGTAATCCCATGCCACGGAAGGAGCTACAGGGCTCCTCCTCAGTGCGTTAGGCTACAGTATTATAGGTTATATATTATTATTTATATTATACAAGTTTAATCACTCTTTTCCTATTTTAAAAAAGAAATTAAAGACCCTTTCCTGCCAGATGCGGCTCACTACAACCCAGAGGTCACAGCCGAGCTGCCGCGGAGCTGTGCCACCCGTGGAAGGACAACCCCATGCTAACGAGACACGGGTGGGCACCCACCAGTGACTGTTTTGGGGTTGGTTTTTTTTGGTTTTTTGGGGGTTTTTTTATGGGATTTCATCACCAAGCCCCCAGCATCGATCCGGCTGCTCCCTCCTCCTACCTGCCTCGGCCGGTCCCCCTTTGCTGCCACCGTCACCTCGTTGCCGTGTTTACTCGCCGGCATCTCCATCCTCGGGGACCGCCCAGGGATGCAGGCGGCGGCGGCGGCGAGAGCGGCTTTGCTCCCACGCTTCGCTCTAACCCCGCCAGGAAAAGCAGCAGAAAGGGGAAGAAAGCACACTGCCGGGGGGGCGGGCAGGGTGAAGGCAGCCTTGTCCCGCTGCCTGCTCCCCCGGGAGCGGCAGGCGAAGCACCCGTTCCCTTAGAGCGGGGATGCGAACGGTCCAGGCAACTAAAAAAACTAAACCCTGGAGATGCTCCAGCCCATCTCCAACCCAAACTCAAGCAACGCCCAGGTTCAACCCCAGCTCTCCGGGGGAAAAAAAAAAAAAAGAGGTGGGAAATTAAGGGATCTCGAGCCCCCAGGGCTGAATTATCCTACAGGCAGCGAGCAGCCCTGGTGGCTTTTAACTACGAGGGTTTCCTTTTGGGGTCTCAAAAGCCACCTGCCCGGTCACCGTCCCTTTTGCAAGGCCCCAAGTGCCACCTTAACCCCCTACCGGCTGCAGCAGCCCTGCGGTTTCCCCACGGTTTCCTCCAGGCCTCCTGTTTTGCATCGGTGAAGGCAAACGGGCTGGTTTTGGGGCAGCATAACCCCCAGAGTAACCCCACTCTTGAGGCTCAAGTCCTCTGATCCCACAAACCTCTGGGGTGAAACAACTGGATGGATTTATCCCCCTGCCCCTACGCCGGCACGCTTGTACATCTGCCCTGCTCTTTTCTCCCATCTTAACAGCCACAGAGGAAAATAACTGGAAAATAACTCTTTCCATCACTTTGCACCCCCAGCATCGCCTCGATGCTCCGGTAACCCCATCAGCCACGCCGGGTGGGGGATGCTTATCTCAGGGAGACCTTTTCCGACATCCCCGGCAGCGGGAGAGGCTGAAGCCGGTCCCCATCGATAAGCTGGCAGGAGGTCACGGCTACTTACGGTCCGTCCTCTTGGTCCGGGCAGAGCAGGCAGGAGCTCGGCGGGATCTACGAGGCCATCCTCTCTTCCCCTGGCGAAGGGAAAAGGGAGAACATCCTTAGGGCTACAGCAACCCACACCGGCAGCGCGCAAGGGATGCTTCGCTCAGCAGCCTCCTCCGGAGGATCTAGTGGATCCCTAGTGATCCCCAGCCGGGGCAGCTCTTCCGAGTGCCAATGAGGAACCAGTCCCCGGCGACCAGAAGTGCCGCGGCAAGCCATCACGTGCCACGGAGGATGTCTGCGCTCTCCGCAAAGCCACCCACCTCCTCCGGCACCGGCAACACCCGGGGCCGGGCTTCCAGTTGCCTTTAAGGAGGAGGCACAAGACCGCGCCGCAGGTTTCCCCAACACCTCTTGGCCTTTCCCACCGAAATCCCCTTCCATGACTCACTCAGATTTTTTCGGAAGCGGGTGATGCCCTTTCCCAGGGAAAGGGGGATCCAGCCCCGCCCACCCTGGGATGCTCCGCAGCTCTCCTGCCTTCCCGCGCGGAGGACGCTCCTTAATCCCACATCTCCAGCTTCTCTTCCCCCAAAACTTTCCAAATTACACATCCTCACCCGGTGCTACAATATCCTTACAATCTGGGGAAAGGAAAACCCTGCTAAGGAGCTGCCGTGCACAGAAACCCTTCTGCCGTGCTGCTTCTCAAAGAAAAGCCACCCTCTGCAAGGCCAGCTGCTCCGCATCCAGCTTAATTAACCCAGCTAATGAGCAGCAAGGTGGGGTGAAGGGGGAAAACCAGGCAGCCAGGTGAAGCGAGCCCATCGTTATCTCTGTGAGCACCTGGGAGCCAGTTTTGCTTTTCCCTCCCTGCCACTGGGATGGGTGGGGGATGGCAGGGGTCACAGCTCTCCCTCCCCCCAAAAAAAACCCACACGAGGAACAATCTCAGCCGAGTTCGGTGCAAGGAAGGGCAAAGCAGATGCGGAAGGGTGGCCTGGGCAGGACCGGTGAGGCTCTGTCCGCAGCCAGTGCTTGAGTCCTGGCAGAGAAGATGCTTCCGAGGGGAAGCTCTGAAGGGCAGGAGGTTTTCCTACCTCTCCGCATCTCCCCCAGCTGGGAAAAGCGAAGGCGAGAGATGCTGGGGGCCAACAAGCCGGTGCAAGCCTTCCCCAAGGCACGCTTCGCTCTCAGCGCCCCATGAATTTTAGCAGAGCGTATGTCCCCACGCAAGGAACGGGCAAGGAAACCACCGAGCACCTCCGAGATGCTGTCTCCTATCATCAAGGCTGGGTGCTTCTCCCCAGGGGATGTCCTCGGAGGATGAGGGATGGCTCAATCCCAGTGCCACATCTTCCCTCACGAGCCAAAGCAGCTCTGCTTTCTCCTACCCCCACCATTTGCTGAGGGGAGCAATTAAACCTTGGGGCAATCAACAGCCAGAGCAGATGCACTTGGGGCCGCTTTGCAAGTGCCCAAAAAAATCCACCTTCCTGCACCAGGGTCTTTCCAGCAGCCCTGAATCCACCGGAGCATCCAACATCGCTGCCGGCAAGGAGCCTTTTTATTTAGAGCCATGAATTATAGGATCTGCTAACGAGGTTAAACTCTCTCCCCGGGGAGCTCCTGCTAAAGCACTTCAAGGTGCAGCATCAGCCTCTGCCCATATGGATGATGATGATGAGGAGGAGGAGGAGGATGCTGAGAGCTGCCTGGAGGTGGGCAAGGGGATGCCTCCTTCCCAGGAGGATGCTGCAGCCCTGGATCAGCGGGAGACTTCGAGCCCTTAAAGCACACGGGCTCCACGGAGGAGGATCCAAGGTCTTGCCCGAAGCTGGTCTTTCCAGCTCGACTGGAAGAGCTGGGAGCCGGATGGCTGCCGCTCTCCCCAGGATCATTTTCCAGCCTCCCGAGGAGCAGTTCCCCCACCACCACCATCAGCCGACGCAATCGGCCGTTCCCAGCCCAAGGTCCAGAAAAAAAAAACCCCATCGCGGTTCAGGCGTCCGCCAGGTCGAGAGCCGCCGTCTCCGCCGCTCGCCGGGGGCGGCTCAACCCATCTGGCAGCTGATCCCGGCAGGAAATGAACGTCCCCGCATCCCAGAGCCCTCAAAAAAAANGCTCCTTTTCCTCCCCAGGCTCCCAGCTACACCGCCTGCACTCCGTTTCCCCTTCCTCCCTACCAGGCTGCGTTCAAATAACGATTTCCAATCTTGAGGGGGGCAGAAGGCACCTCGTGCTCGCTCCCAAACATCTCCCGTCCGGCATACGCGTGGCTTCGGGCGGGAGAAAACAAAAAACCCCAACGGCCGCATCCCTTCCCCTATTAAAGCCAGCCAGGATCAGTCCTTCCAGGGGCTCAGTCCTTCCAGGGGCTCAGCCCCGGTGCAGGAGCATCCCTGGGGGTCACGGGCATTTTTGGGACTTGCGCAGGTAAGAGGGGACACGCGCGGGGCAGGGACGAGCAGCCGAATTCCTTCCCTCCATCATCCTCCCCATCGAGGACCGGACCCCCCCCGCCCCGGAGGCTGTTAAAAAAGAGAAAGGGGGAGATGGAGACGGCGTTTCTCCTCCTTCCACCAGCCAGACCTGAAGCAAGGCGGCCGGCCGTCCGTCCGTCCGTCGGCGCTCCATCGCCAGCGCCAGTCTCCCTTGGTTAAAATTACCTCCCGAGGGGGGAGAGAGCAAAAGCCAGGCTGGGAGGGGAATAAAATCCAGGTGAGCTCATCCTCCTCCTCCGCCGGAGAAGAAGTCTCTACTTGGCATGAGCGAGGTGTTTCCGAGCCCGGCACATCCCTCACGTCACCCCGATCGCTATCGCCCCGGGACCAGGAGCTTATTCATTCAACAGGTATTAAGCAGGAGATAATCCAGCCGCTTCCCGACCGTCCTTCGGCCCAGCCAAAGGTGTAATTCCGGTGTGGGATGCGATTTTTCGGTCAAGGTTTCCCTGCCGGTCCTCACCCCAGCGTCCCGGAGATGCTCCCTGGCCAGGAGAGGACGGAAGAGCCACCACCAGCAGAACCCTCATCCTCCACCCCAACTGTCATTTTTATTTTTTTTTTTTAATTAAATTAATAATTTATCCCAGTCATTAAATTATTTTATTAAAAATAAAATAATTTAATAAACCTATTTCTTTGAAATCCCTGAGAAGGGGAGGAAAAGCAAAGCTACCCAGCCAAGCCGGATTATCCGAAGCAGCAACCGACCTAAAAATAAACGACCGCTATTTAAGGACAAGCTTCCCATGATAAACCCCTCCCCAAATAAAACATAGAAAAGGAAGAAATAAGCGGGAGGAATCGCCACGGTTTCCAAGCTGGGGTGTTTAGCATCACCCATCAGACCAAAAAAAAAGCCTTTTTGGGGTTTATTTCCGTGCTTCCAAGAGAAGAGCATCTTAAAGCCGCTGATTTACAGACACTCCATGCGTTTAGGCGAGCCAGGCAAATAAATAATTAAGGTTTAAATATGCCTTTGCATAATACAGATAATCTGTCAATTTAACTTGTAAATTGCAGTCGGAATTAAGCAGCGACTTTGTTAATTAGGTAGCAAAGGGGCCTGGGAAGCCCCAGCTCCATGGCAGATGCCGAAGGACCGTAAGGATGCTAAAGCCAAATTTGCCGGGGGATGTGCAGGGGCTTGGCAGCGTCGGGGCGGGTTTTATCCTCCCCCTACCCCAACGCGCTGCCGGGGCACCAAACCCTCGCGTTCACCCGTATTTTTGGTGCAAAAGCTCAACAGCTCCTCCAGCCCTTCATCAGGAGCTGCCTGGACCTTCCCGCACCGGCCAGCACCGAAAGCTGCCGTCCCCCGGCGATAACAAAATAAAAGGGCAGAGGAAAAAAGAGCCTGGGAGAATATTTTTGAGGATAAATTGCCTTTTTTTTTTTTTTTTTTTTAAAATGCATAAATAGCATGCTTCGAAAGGCGGGCTCTTGTCCACCCTGGGGTCTCCCCACCCCAAATACCAGAGCTCGCTACCCAGACACGGCCCGGGAGGAAACCTGTTGAGCCCGTACGTGCGCAAACAGACGGTTCTTTGTGATATTTTTTTTTTTTTTGGTTCTAATTTTTGTTTTGAAGCGGCGCCGGTTATCATACAGGGATGGGCCTGAGGACTTCCCAGCCCTTGGCGCGGTTCCTGACGCCTCGTTCTCTCCGCTTTAACCCCGCACGGGGAAGGCGGCATCCCATTTCACCCCCACAGCCCTGGGCTCCCCTTAATTTTTGACACCATCCCCACATCCCACCCCCTGGTCCTCCTTCCGTCCTGCATCCCCCTTCTCTCTGCATTTTTTCCCCCCTTATTTCTCACTTCCCACCCCATTTTTCCCCACAACGCCCCGGCGCTTTCCTCCATCCCCAACCCAGGCGGGTCCGGATCCATCCTCGTGCTGTAAAATCCCACCCCACGAACCCCAATGTCGGACGAGCCCGACGGCCACGGAGCTGCCGGGACGGGATCTTAATACCTGGACAGGGGTTGTTTTTTATCCGCCGTGGGGATGCGGGGCTGGCAGCATCAGCAAAGCCCCAGAGCAGCAGGTTTGCAGCGTTAAAGCATCCTCAATTCCTTCTCGGCGCTTTCCTGCCTCAGTTTCCCCCCGTTTCGGGGCTCAGGGAAGCTCTGCCCCATCGGCAGCACAACCAGGGGGTGCAGCCGGGACCCCGAGCCCCAAACTCCAGCCCGGCTCATATATATATATATATATTATTTTTTTAAAAGGAAATTTAAAATAACACCTGATGGAATTGTCCCAAGCGGCTCAAAACCTGACGCAGGATCCAACCCGGAGCTCCGGCTCGTGCAAGGCCACAGGGCGAGTTGCAACCTCTCGCCGCCGGCATCACGCTCGGGTTAAAAANAAAAAAAAAAAATGAGGCGCAGCTGACTCAGTCCTGCCGGATACGGGGATGCCGAATCCGGCTGGGAAAAGTTCGGCAAGGCTGCCGGCGAGCTGGGGGAGACATTTTGCAAGGGGAAGAGCCGAGGCCGGAACGGCATCTGGAAGCGATCGGAGGCGAGGAGCCTCTCCCAGGCACAGCAGGGAATTCCAACGGCGTGAGCTCAGGTTAAAGCCTCCTTCACAGACCCAGAATGAACAAAA